>VYXB01004706.1:250798-333665 GCA_013397135.1 Pachyramphus minor
ACTGAGGGGCCCAGAACTGAACACAATACTCCAGGTGCGGCCTCACCAATGCAGAGTACAGGGGAAGGATCACTTGTCCTGCTGACCACGCTATTTTTGATAGGACAGGATACCATTGGCCTTCCAAATGCTTCCACCGAGACTTGCTGTTGTAATACCCCTTAGGTACAATAGCTGGCTTTCTGCCTTGTGTCTTCAGCACGTGAGGCTTTCTGGTCCAGGTAACAGCTGAGGAGAGGAGATGAAGGTCATGACAGGAACCAGAACAGGAGAATACCACAGTAATGTGCCATGTTTCTGCCATGCACACGTCCTTCTGTCGAGAGAAATAGCAGTTGCATGGCATGGCACTGTCAGACCTTAAGTACAGAATGCCTCAAGTGTGTAAATTCATCCAAAATTCAAATGTCATGCAGTTCTACAAGCACGTGTGGGAACTGGGCTTTGCCATTTTCAAATCAGAGGAGTTTGTGTTGTCCAGAGTCAGACACTCCAACCAAAAATTTCCCCAGTTTATGAACAGGTCTACCAATGCACCTTTGGTCCTCTTCAAAGTTTCCACAGCCAGAAGTGCAAACTCCTCCTTCTCCATCTATCAGGTGCACACAACCCTTCTAAAACATGGTTAGAGGTTTGGAAAGAGGTGTTTGAACTTGACACAAAAAGTGCTGGACAACAGACTGGCCAAGAGCACCAGACCTCCCTAGGTCTGGTGGGTCTGCACTGGGAAGGAGCACCCAACCCTTGCTCCACAGCCATCCATTCAGGGTGCACCTTGTGCCCTTCTTACAGAGGATTATTGCACCTTGGACAGACTTCAGAGCTAGATAGTCAGCTAGTACCCTCTCTTGTCACGATTTCATGTCCATACTTCAGAGACTCTTTACTTTGCTCTCCCATAGCAGTCTCTCCCTTGAAAAAAATGATGCTCCCTATCTCCTCTCTCTACTCTGCTATCACTTTCTCCCACTCCTGTTTTCTTTATTTTAGCTAAGCTAAACGTTTTTATCCCAACATGTTCACTTCAAAATTGACCGGTTGTTTATTCTTTGCTTCTCTCTTTTTTTTTCTCATACACTTTCTTCACATCTCTATGTGTCTTTGAAAATAAATATTTGTGCCTCCATGTCCAGTATGAGTTATGAAAACAACAAGCAAATGGCTCTTGATCCATGTTTAGTCAGCCATGCTGCACTGATTCAGTTCACACACATTGTGTAAACTTTAAAAAAACTCTTTTTACATATATTATAAGACATCAACTTTTTGATTGTCACACTCTGGAAAGTGTGATATGGAAACTTAACTTTCCAAGGAAGCTGAGAACAAATGGCAGTTCAGTAGTGTTTCAGAGAAAATTTCCTTGTTTTTATGCCTCTGGTATTACTTGACAGGATTTGATCTCTCTTTTATGTGTGTACGTGTATTGATGTTTATATTTTTTGCATATTACCAATAAAAAAGATGTATTAAAAGAAAAAAATTAAAAGTCAGGAAAAAACCAGCAAATATTTTTCCCTCTAACAACAAAATATCAATCGATGTGCCAGTTTGCCTTATGACTCAATATGGCCCTGACTCAGCAAAGTTCCCAGCCACACACTTAACTGTATGCTTGCAAATAGTCTCATTGACTTTGCTTTGCCATATGTTCAAGTTTGACTAAATCGAGACCTCTAACAGATGTACTTGGGTTTATTAAATACAAAACTGAGGAAAACAAGGTGCCAGGCTTCCTAAAAATCAGGCAGGAACATTAGCAAGGTTACTCACATTTTTGAGGTTTAGAGTAGAGAACAACAACAACAACAAAAATTAACCTTTTCTTTCCAAGCATTCCTCTCCCTTCCTGACCCAGATTTGACACCTTGAATGAATGCAAACCCAGGTTCATACTATTCTGTCTTGGTTTTGCAAAAGCTGTGTCAAAAGGTTTTGCAAAACCAGAAGTATAGTCAGCATAGCCTGGCTGCTGCAGTGTGTCCAAGACTGAAAAAGGGTGATAGAAAAAAGCTTGGACTCTGCAACTTAGATGTCTTTGATCCCCATCCCCTGCCATTATCTTTCACTCATATCCTGTCTCAGGTCACCCCACACCTTTCAGAATTATGTCTCCGAAGGTTTGATTCCAGTAGAGGGTTCAAGGCATTCACTTGTTGTTGTTCCTTTAGTCACCTCTTCAATCAAACAACCATCTTCAGGTGAAATGTCATCTTCAGCTGAAATCACATCCAGCTCCACTTCCTAAAACAAAAGCAAAATGTGAATGGATGGACACTGAACATGGAAAAGGACAGAAGAATGGGGGTCTTCAGTAAACATGAGATAACTTTTAAAAAGGTAGTTGCACTTTCTTGTTTTGTGGCTGTGGTCCCTAATATCTTAGAGAGTAAAATAATAAAGCAAAAATGGTGAAACCAAGTTTTGTACTGATTTATATTCCTGTTCATCGGATCTGACCTGGCACTGGTTAGGAAGCCAGCTCTGAAAGTGAAGGCCAGGGAGCCTTTCATCACTTAAACTTGGAACAGTGGGCTGTCTGACTGCAGTATTTCTAACAATCTCTAATTTCATGATTAAAGGTCAAGGGTGGTCAAAATAAAGAGAATTACAATGATCAGTAGCTGTCAATGGATACCTGTGAGTCTTCCAGCTAGAACTTCACAAAGATTAATTGTGTTGTATGGCAGAGGGTTATAACTGTGTAATTATCGAAAATATTGCCTGACAATTGTGAAAGCAGTAAGACCTGGAAATTGTTCTGAACCCAGAACTTGGAGAGTAACCAGCATCAAAGAGACATGAGTCCAAGTTAAGCACTGGTCAAATGCTTTTATACTAAACAAGGTACCATACAAGAAAAAGAAGTGGAAACAAAGATTTTGAAGAATGATGGGGGTCAGATACCCCCCTCAACAATTCATGGCCTCTGTGCCAGCTGGTTTTGATGTCATTTGGAGACACCGAACTTGGATATGCTCAAATGTCATGATACCATGTTGTGAAGTCATTTGAGCAATCTCTGAGCCAGGCATTTGAAGTGTGCATCACTGTAATTCTCTTATGGGGTAACTAGACCTACTGAGCACTGAAATATGTGTTTAAGAAGTTATATGCAAGTGCTGAATAACTGATTCAGTTCTTCGAGGTATTTCTGCCTTCACTGGATATAAAGATGCTTAAGACTCTTTGTAGATTAAGAATCTGAACCATTTCCTGATACTTAGGTAAATGATTCAGCAGTGTCCCAACCCCAGAAAATTCAAGTGCCCTTGATGCATCTCAGTTTCCACAGAAAGGAAATTAATAGCTATGCATTGAAAAGAAAATAAATGGTCCAGACAGCAGTGGGCCAGGATGATAGGTGCAGTAATCCAGACTCAGACTGTGTTCCCTAAACCTTTTTGTTTAGGGATTGTGCCTGATTTTTAATCACTGAGATCAAAAGCTCCCACAGGCAGGGAGCGCACTGCTTTGTGTGCACAGCGCAGAGCAAGCTGTCAGTGCTGAGTAAATAATACATAACATGTTTTATAACGAGGACTTAGAGTGTCTAAGAGTTCTCTCATGGCAGCTGCTTATTTGCTTACTGTGAGAACTGAGTGACATTTGAATGCATGTATCCAGGCTGTCTGGGGAGCTATGCCACCCTGCCTGCCAGATCCTGGCTCTAGCATCTGATCCACAACAAAGGGGTGACATTTGGTTCCAGCCCCAAGCAAATTGCAACAGATTCATAGATTTGACTCTTCAGAGGGATTTCTAGGGATGTAGGAGAAGCCATTTTCTGAGAACTTTATCAGCTTGAAGACACCAAAAGTACAGTTGCATCATAATCCCTGAGACAGGAGTGTCCCTTTGCCACATTTGTCTGGCATGGGGATGGGAGAAGTTTTCTTGCTCCTGGACCTGCTTCCTCTTTGGAACTGGAAAGAGTTATAAAAATAAAATAATGTCTTCAATTAAGGACAATATGTGCATTTTGAACCATTTCTCATTTTTAAATGCACTGATATTATGCATGATATTTTCATTCAAAATGGAGAAAGTAAACAAGGTCAAATAGTTCACTCAGTTTTTCTAGGTTTTAAAGTAGAAAAAACCATTTTCCATGAGGATCCAGACCTGGAAGGAACTTCCTACACCATCAAATCCTGTTTCTTGCTGCATATTTCGATCATGTCACTTTATCCCTTTCTTCAGCTGATCGTGCTCAGTGCTAAATCTACTCAGGCCTCTTGCAGCCCATGTTCCTATTGGGAAGCAGCTCCAGACCCTCATTCTTCCTCTGCTTAAAAACCTATTAATTTGAGGATGATATACCAGCCAGTTTATATTACTTAGTTCTGCTCTCTGCCTTGTGGAATCTTGTATCACTGAGATACTTGAAGGGAGCAGTTACTTTCTGTTTCACTTAGCTCAACAAGCTGAGCTCTAGTTTCTTTTTTATCTAATCTTCAGCAAAATCAATTCCAAACAAAAAATGTCCAAGCAACTTTGTTCCATGACCCTTGGGAATTTGTACTTGGGAAGGAAAGCCATCTTTCTAGAAAAAGATGACGCTACAGGGTGATATTTCCTCTTGCCTCTCCATGGTAGGAGTGTCAATCACCTGAAAATGTTATGAAAATGAGTGCTTGTGAGAATGCAGAAGAGCCAGGTTGCAGATCCATACCATGCATTCCTCACTACTCTTCATATACTTTTCTTCTGTGGGTCTATTCTCATTTTTACTCCTTCAGCTCATTATCTATCTAGAAGTGTCCCCTAAATTTGTGCTGTGAAGATGGCTCCATGCATCAGTCATTAGTATCATAATCTCATAATTTACACCAAGACAGGTTTCTCTGTCTGACACCCTAAAAGAAAAATCCCTCCCAATATAAAGGTTTATGTGATGCCTGTCTTTGCACAGGGTGGTGAAATGAGCAAGATTTTTCTTTCCCATTCTCCATCTGCACAAAAATCATTGAAAGCCTTTGTATACTTTAGCATGTTATTAGACTAGCACAGAGTACTAGAGCTGTAAGACCAACCCTTCTGATGCAGGTTTTAATCTTTTATTTTCCAACATACAGAGAGAATATAACTCTGGATTTATTGTTCACCAAAAGAACATGACGGCCAAAATTTCCTTCTCTAAGAAAAATACAATTATGACTTATTTAAGAATGCTCTTTTTAATGGGTTGACACAGATATGATCAAATCATAAGAGGGTGTTAAAAATACACGTCACTCCAGACACTTCAATGTACCCCATGTTTTCAACAATTCATGTTCTGATTGGAAATTTACCTTTGCCATACTCATTATCTGCCATATCTGAATAGATCTATTTTATATCCGTACCTTGTGGTCTTTAGGTTTGTGTTTCACTTCTCTTACAATTAAATCTTTCTTTTTCTCGTGTTGGCTTTTGATTGGTCTTTTTTCATCCCAAAGCAGGTACAGCACAACTGCTAGTGAAAAAAAAAGGTCCTCTTATTCATAGGCGATAAAAATTCACAGTAAAGCCACAGATGTAGCAGAGTGAGAATTACTGTAGCAGCAGGAACAGAAGATAAAAGAGGATTACATATGATGAAATGTAGTAATTGACTAGAAGTCACTGAAAAATACCAGATGGATGTCACTATTCCACACACCTCCAATCTGCCTGTAGACGTTATTAAACTTCACTTGAGCTTTGCTTTTAGTATTTTCCTGAGTGCAATTGAGGTTTATTGATATGCTATTATGGGCCAGTTTATATGTGACCATAAAAAAATACGGTTTGAGGCCCCAGTACAACCAGAAACACGATACTACTCTGCTTAGCTGCAGACAGTCACATTAATGACTGCAATAAGATGAAATCCTGTTTTCTCCCTCAACCTTTGCATAGAGTACAAATAGTAAATGTTTCACACTGCATTTAAATTGCAGGAGCATTTTCAGTGAGAGATTACTGCATAAAAAGATCAGGCATGTAATTTCAGATACTGCCAAAAGAAGCTTATATGGGATTTTGATTCTGGTTTTGTGTATAAAGAAAACAAATCTACATACTGTAATGACTTGCCAGAGCCAGTTTTGAGCTCTGCTTAGTTATCAAGAATTTATTTCTCTATTTATTTTAGCACCCAGGGCAGGGGAGAAGGAAAATATTTGAATTTTGCTCTTTTTTTTTCTTCCACCTGGTAGGGGTTGAAATAAAAAGAAATGAGGGACAACTAACTCTCTCTCTTCTGACTGAGTGGGAAAGTCCTGCCACTTTCACAGTTTGGTTGGAGTGCCTCAGTGGCCAGGAATTTGCTATTAGTTGGTATGTAACTCAAATCTTTCTGCCTTCCTGGCAAAGAATTAGAGCATCACATATGGGAAAAAAAGATGAGCAACCCACTACGACTGGATTTTCACCACGGAAACAAGCATTGTGTTTTGAGTAGATGAAACAAACTCTCAAATCTGCAATCCTCCACCACAGAGTGGGCTGCACATTTTGCCTTATGTCTCTCAAAAAGCATTTGAACAAACACTTAAACAAGGGATTAGCACAGGTCTGTTGCAGGGAGGCAGCTAGGCCAGATGGGAAGTAGAAGAGACATGGCACCTCTGAAATACCAAAACCAGTCCTGGTCACTGGCTAAGCCAGGAGCTAAGTCCAAGATCAGGTCAGGAAACACAGCTCCTGCAAACACAAGTGTGTTGTTTGAGGGCAGGCATGAGGCAGAGAGGAAATCAACCCAGAGACCTCAAGTACCAGGATGACAGATTGAGTGGGCCTGGCTGATTGGCCAGAAATGAGCCCCTTCCTCCCTTTGGAAGGGTTACCTGTAAACCCTCTCTGAGGGTCTGCTTCTCTAGGAACACTCTTCTTGATGTCATCCTCCTCCTTTTCCTCCTTCTTTTCCTCATCTTCTTCTTTGTCTTCCTTATCTTCATCCTCATTGTTCATTGGTCTACCCCAGTTGTGTTTCCAGCTTCTACACCTGTGGCCTTTTGTACAAACATTGCAATGCCAGCTCAGAGGCACAAAAGTTTAAAAAGTAAAATCTCGAGGTGCCAGCACTCCAGACTGTGCCACATTGCCCTGCAGCAGAGCAGTGACCCCACAGCCAGCTGGGGATCCAGGGCACAGGTAGGAGGTTGCACTAGCAGGCTTCCACAAGAACCAGCAGTCAGGATTCTGGGCAGGCAGCTTCAGGCATCTGCTGGCCATGACCCAGGGGGCAGCACTGCAGCATCAGCCCTGCTGGACATGCCAGCCACAGCTACAGATGCCTATCTCCTTCTGTCCATAATTAATTCCTCTAAATCCAAATTCCAAATTGGCATCACTTGCTAGCTCTCCTTTCCTGGTGCAGAGGCTTGCACATGTGCTCTGCTTTTATGCAGTTTTCCTTAATGAGCAAAAGGGAGATGCTTCCCAACTCCGTTAACCTGCTTCAAATCCTCCTTTTTAAAGTGTGTTTTTACTGTGAGATATTATGTTGGCCATCTTACTCAGACAGAAAAAAACCAAAACTGTTTCAATTTAATTCTCACATATTAATAATCTTTTATCTTTGTAAAGGCTGTTCCTCCATTTGAACTCTGAAAGACAAAGCAGAAACACCAAACAGCACAGCCCTGTTCTACTGTGTGTGCTACATTTTCAAAATTCCATATGCCCTTCTTTTCCTTCTCCCCTTCTAGGGCACCTCTATTCCTGACAACTACCACTCTGGTTTCTTTTTATCTTCTCCTTTTCTACACTCAGTCAGCAAGGTGACTTTGAAATACATCCAAAGCCATGGTGGTTGGTTCAACTACTCAGATGAGCTTCTAATGTCCACTATGTCACTGACCAAATCAGGGTGCACCATAGCCATGGCCACTGACATTGAATCACCAATTAAAATTTTGCACTTATTGCACGGTAGATGATATGCCCTGTGTGATGAGTATTTTAATCATCCTTCAGCAAAAAAAAAAAATAGTCTTTTTGTTGTTTTGGGGTTTTTTGCTTTTAAAACATCTTTAATGAGTGTTAGATTATGGCCAGTAATAGTACGGTAATTCAGTACTTAGTGGCTTTTACAAATTAAATAGTGGGAGGCTGTCACACATGCTTACCTTTAAAGCTATTTGAATAAACTTTTATTTATATAATATAAAATAATTACACTGTACCAGGACACATGTAATTTTCATTTATTTGAGTAGGTACTTTACAGGAAAAATGTATTGTTCTAGCTGTGACATTGTCCAAACTGTAAATATTGCCACTGGATCTCTTCATGATATAAATACATCATAGTACAGGGAGTTGTTCCCACTACAGATATTTTTGTAGAGATGCCATAATGGCAAAATGCCACTTTGTAGAAATGCCATTATACAAAATAGTGCCATTTTACAGTGGAGCTTATAAGTCTATATTTTCAAGCAACCATTTTTCTAATAATTTTAGCAAATAAAAAATAGATTTTTTCCAGAAAAAAAGGGTTCAATTGATTGAAATGAAAAATACTGTATCGGCTTGAAGTTCTTACAACATTTTTAGAGATAGAAATCAGGACAATTTTCTAAACAAATTCATTTGGATTTGTCTTAACAAATAAAGAAAACAAGCATTTATATTATTCAGATTTTATTCTGTGAGATGCTTTTTAAGAAAATTTCCTGGTGCCAGTGAAGCAACCTTGTACAGTAGTTTGATGGTGTAGAATATACACCATAGTTTTAGAGGGAACACTCCTTATAGGAAAACTGTGTAATAAACCACCTTTGCTCTCTACAGTTTTCATGTTCAAAAAAGTGAATGTCTCTCCTTAAACATAAGCAACTTTTTCTTATTGTTTCTCTAACTTCAGTTTGTTGTTCAAGAGGACACATATTGTTAACATATTTGAGAAAGCACCATTTGCGTTGCTGGTATTAAAAGCTGTCACAGGAACACATAAATAGATACAATGTATAGTTCAACATTTGAAGATGAGATTGTAAACACCAGCCAGCTGTCACCTTGATATTTTCTTGCATTCATCTGGAAGCCAATTTAAATATCTTTGACTATCCACTTCAGTATATTGCCACTGACTTTCTCTAGAAGGATACATTCAAAAAAAGTTCTAGGAAGAAAGCAGAAAAAAAAAGTGTCCAGCTAATTTGCAGTCCCACTGCAAATATGAAATCCTATTCTGTAGAAACCCTTGTAAAGAAGTAGTTATAAGGACCCTAGCATAATAATAACTCTTTGGAAGGGATAAAGGGCTGAGCTGGAGCACCATGAGTATGTCAGATGTTTACTGTTTCATTACAGAGCATGGGCAATGAGGGTATCTTTAATCACTTCTCTTGATCCTCACATATAGGCAAGCTCCTGTATATGCTCACACAGCCCCAAACTGCCTGATAAACTGCAGAATGGGGTTTTGTCATCAGCATTAATTACTTCCCAATGACAGCCCCAGCCACCCCAGGTATTTGCTCATTAGCGTGCCGCCCTACTGCCAAGGGATGGATTAGATAAAAACAGATACAAGAGAAGAGATAAAAGGAGGTGAAAGGGGGGGAAGGCCTTTTAACTGTCTATCTCTCTTTCCTCTGAGGATCTTACTCCCAAACTACCTTAAGTCAAGTGGCTGACATACAGTTTGCAGTGCTGCTAGAGATGCAGTACACCTGTCTTAAGTGCAACTATTTGGTACTTTTCACCTTCTCTTTGCCTTCCACAATGGTGACGAGGAGACAGATTATTTCAAGTATCTTCACAATTACGGCAGAGTGAATGTGCCGTGTTGCTAATAATAGAAATAATTATTTGTCCAAGTTCTGTATTTTGTTTGGAGCCAGTTCTTTCAATTTTAATAACATCGCATTTTCAGAAAGGAATACAATTAGCTTTTTCCTGGCTCAAGTAAAATTAGCAAAATTGTTCTCTCATCGATCAAAAAGAAGTCAGCGAAAAGAAGGCTGATTTCAACATGCACATGGTAATGTCTAATTTAATATTCCACTTTATGAAGGAGGGAAGAATCAGACATGAAGTTTATGTCATAATCATATCAAATAAATACATCCCTACTGTCTTGTCTGCAGTTCTGCTGTGGAATTGGGATGACAGATCCAATATTTATGAAGTCTGACAGAGGAACACAGCTCAAGGGGTTTTGATATATGCTGGCACAAATACATCCTTTTTATTTTATTTTGCTTCTTGGATCAGGCAGAAATTTATCACCCTGATTAGTAAGTATTTATGTCAGCAAATTCATAATGCTATAAAGCATTTCTCTTCTAACATTTCTGGTTTCACAGCTCTGGAGATTTGTAGGGAAATGGGGAAAGCCAGAAGGATACCTGCATTTCATAGCAGGTATGATTTTCAACAAGAAAGGTAGGCAAACAAACAACTTACAGGCTCGTAACCACCATTTAAACTGGTCTGTAGCTCAATTAGGAAAGCTAAGAGACTTTTCTTTCCATCTGTAATCATAAATAGCTCAGTACACAGTAACATGATTTTGCCTCTATGCCTCACTGTGGGGATAATAGAGGGGCTTGTCCTTTATGTAACTCTCTCTAAGCAGTTTTGAGTCTCTATGCAGAAGAAGATAGCTTCAGTGCACTCATTGCTCTCACAAATGTCTGGTCACCAGACTGAAGTCAATCAAATCTTCTAGTAAGTATCAGCAAAATGGTGCTTCTGGGGAGATATTTACAGTGAGATCTTCTGACGTATGCTGTCATAAACAGCCTATCTGCAAAAAACACAGTAACAGAGAATCTATCCTTATAATTATATACAGCAGATGTAGGAGTAATGGAATAGTGACATTTCCCAGTTGAGGACATAGGATTCCCCCCTTTTTTTAAATCTACCATTATCCATGCAGACGCCCCTTATTTTACACCTCACTGAATCTTGGCCTGCCTAGTATTTCAGCATGGATCAGATCATGTTACTTGTATAGTACTTCTACTACAAAACCTTTCACTTGGCCTGCAACTTGATTAACAGCTTCAAAGACTAGCGATGAACTGATGAACAGATATACATTTTCTAATGCTGGTTGCAAAGTGGTCTTTCACTCATGCAGAATAAGTAATTCTATGAGCATCTGATGTGACAAAGCCTCAATTTCTTCCCATTTGTGCCCTCTGATATTATTTCTGTTTGCCAGATTACGCAACAACTTTCCGTTACCACCACAAATGCATGCAATGTCTTCCCACAGATTACATTGGCAGTGATCCTTGGGCTGGCACATTTAGTGATGCCAAGAAGCCAGAGGGATCAGATATAAGCCAGGGGTGAATTTGCAAGTGTTCATACTCCCATTTCTCATCTACCCGAATGCCTGTTTTCGTAAAGCTGGTAAAAACATAATTACTTTTGAGACCTCTGCCTCTCTGTCAAAACTGGCTGAGAACAGATACCGAGTTCAAGAGTTAGAATGGGAAAGGAGAGAGACCTGAGGACAGAAGAAGGGATCATTCCAGGCTTGTTTCCATGGGAAATCAAGATACAAATGTTCAGGAAAAAAAGTGCAGTTTAGCACAGTCCACAGCCTACACGAGAAGAGCTGGGAGTGAGCCAGCCTCACTCCAATGGGGAAAGCTGTCAAGGCTGCTAAGGAAAGGAATGGCGTAGGGGAGAAGCCCAGGGTCAGCCTGGAGGAGGAGAAGTGCTGGAGTTCCCAAAACAGGAGCAGCTACTTGCAGGTGAACTCTATTATGCTGTCCAGACTAATAAAACCCTTCACAGCAGTTGCTGGTGAAGCAGAGAGGGACACCAAAACCTTCTGGCTCAGGTCACCTGACAGCAGCAAAAGCCCTGGAAATCAGCCATTCTCACTAGCATGCTTACCAACCCAAAAAAGGAATGGGAAAGCATATCTGTACTTGCTCGGCCATCCCTAAGCACTCAGTAACCCTACTATTGATCTTCAAAATTACATTTGCTGTGTAGATTTGCAGATCCTCTCCACAGGGCACAGACAGATGCCTCCTCACAGGCAGGATTTCTCTTCATGTACAGTTTCGCTTCCAAGAAACCCTAAGCCCTAAACAAAGCTTTTCCCTCTCTTAGGGGTCTTGACAGACATCTCTCCCTGGTAGTGACTCAGCTACCCAGTGAGATGACAAATTAAGTTAAAGCTTTCTTTGAGAGAAAACGCAGGAACTTAACTATTTTTGAGACTTCCAAGCTTCACACTGGGTTGAGTTCAGTCACAGACAGTTCACATAGACCTTACTTTTTTAAAAAGTAATGCTCAAAATGTAGAATCCAACTCTGATTTAGATAATTTTATAGGGATTCTCCCGATGCTTCCTACTAAAAGAAAAAATTTTCTATCTGATTTCAGACTAAGTCTGTGTAGCTGCGAGTACATAATCTGTTTGAGTTTTTGTTTATAATGGCTTGATTTTTGATTTGATATTTTAAGGAAGGGTTTAACAAGAAAAAAAAAAACACCACCAAATTCTGTGCCTGATTTCCTTTTGAAGTTAATAACAAGGAGAGTGGGATATCTTTGCAGATTGATTCAAGTTTGAACCTGCTATTTTTCTGCTAATTAAAACCATTAATCCAAAAATATTATTGTGGACAGTAAATCTTTTCTATGTGAAATATGTTTCTTTGATAATGAATTGCCTGTTACCTGAAAATCTATCTCGCGCTGTTTTGTTTTTCAGCTCACCACAGCAAGCCTAAATACGACATCCAATTTTTCTAATTAATTGTCTGTACAGAATTATTCCCAGTCTTTTGGAATTGCCTCTATCAACTTTGGCCCTTCTGTCTGGAATGAGCCTTTGATGAGGATGTGCATTGCCCTCTCTGCTCATTACCGAGCGAGGGGAATTGCAGGCGAGATAAGTCTGTATTGAAAACAGTGTATTTTTGAATCACATGTGTCACAGCATCAGTTAGAAGTAAAGCAGGGGAAATGTAGTGCAGCCTGCCTGCAGGTTGTCAGTGTTTATGGATTCCTTCTACTAATGGTACAACTTCGTGGCTGTCTGCCGCTGAATATCCTTTCATCTTTGTCTCTGCGGCGTAGTGACGTGTGCTAAGAGACTTAATCAGTTCTGTCCAGATGGATGCTAACGAAGGAGGCACTATACAAAACACTATTACAAACTTTTATTCGTATCTCATTTTCTTTTGTCTCACTTTATTTTTAGAGCTGATTTCTGGAGATGCAATTACAATCCCAATATTTATCAAGCAAGCAACATCTGAAGGTGTTATTTCATGTCCACTCACTCTGATTTTTATCTTCCAACAGCTAATGAACAAGCCCTACACATATGATTCATCTGTCCCATAATAATAATGACCTTGTGTGACACTTAGATAACAGACAATACCAAAAACATGTTATGGCTTTAGATATGCCATGAAGATGCAGACATATGCTAGGGCAGACATTTTTTGCAGAGATTATTTGCACTTGTACATGGGCAGCAGCAGCACATTAATACCCAGGATTACAACTGGAAAATATTCCAGCTTCCAATTCCAGGAGATGTTAAGAAGGAACAAGTGATTCTGTGAGATGTTAAGTCTGATTATGGCCAGATTTGAATATTGTAGCTGACTGACTTTGGTCCCTAAGAAGCTGCAAGCACCAGTGAAGCTATTGTGAAAATTGGGACATTTATAGTTCATCTGTCCTGTTTAATTTTATTATGTCAGTAAAGGACAATGTCACACTGCCAGGGCCTCAAGAGGACTTCTCTAGACAACACACACCCTCACGAAGTTCAAAGAACTGGAGTGACTTTTGGGATGTTTATCCTTTTACAAAACAACTGAAGCTGTCAGTGATGCCCAGAAATGGACATGTAACTAGTTAAATCAGCCCACACCAAGCATAATCCCTAACAGCATGCTTGTGCTACTAGCTGCAACTGTTTAAACTTTGGGTTTACTTTTGATTCAAAAGATGAAATTTTATACAAAAGAACATTCGCTTTTCTCATGCTGGGATTTCTTCTCACTGTTGACTTAGAAGTACATATACCTCCGGAGAAAGGCAAAAACTTGTATTTTGTGATGCTCTAACTGCTGGGATCAGGGTGAAAGGAAGGAAGAGGGCTGGGTCCAATGACTGCTGTGCTCCTGTAACTGCAAGAAAAAAAGGCAGGCTTGTTTTTGACAAAACTGACCTCTGATGTTCTGAGGAAAGAGAAACAGTACTAGAGGCAATGCTGGTAGCAAAGACTTGAGTTAGGATTTCCTGATTTTTTTTTTTACCATTTTTTTGGTTAGTTAAAACTTTGCTAGACTCAAACTTCTTGGGCTGGTCTTTCTGCTGTCCAGTACCTACTTCTGTTGACACACCACCATGCCACAGGCAGTGCCCATTGCACTGTCTCAAGAGCCAGGTGGACAGAATAGATGACTCCACCTTAACTTCTTACCTTAAGGAATCCGTGTGGTTCTGGCACTGATGGTGTAAAGTATGGGTCCCATACTTTGGAAAAGGGCTTGGTATTATCAGGGAAATAAGTTCATTGGGATCAACGTGACATTTTAGCTTTCTGGAATTTGCCTCATATTTGGCAATGTAATGAGGAGAGAAATCTTGTCTTGCCCTGATTGTTCCTTCCCAAAAGGTTTATGCTCCTCTAAATCACCAAAAAGTGCCTCCCTTTCTATTTTTGGGGTTTCTATTAGTCAGTGGCTGACCCCACTGATTTACCATTTTTATTTCCTCCCAACACTTGTGCTCCAATGGGAACTGAATAAGCACAGACAGCAGCCAACCCTCCTCCCTGGAAAAGCTGCCAGCCCGAGGAATATAAGAAGGCAACCAGACTAACAGATTTCAGGCCGGGGAATGGCTCTCTTGCAGCATTTAAATTATTCACAAGCACTCTTTGTAAATTATTAAGTTCCTAGTTCTTAGATTTAGTTCTTTGAGTTTACAGGATTCATTTTCAGATGCTCACATCTGTAGCTGGCAGCTGTTCATCTCACTCAGAGGGAAGGGGAGGGCTAAATACTTACATCAACACTTAACCATGCCTCAGACCACTCATATTCCTCCACTCATCCCACGGGCCTGCTCAATCCTCTGCTGCTAAATACCAGTAATTTCAGTATCTCCAGCACAAATAAAAACAAAAGAAAATTTGGTTCTTATCCAGGACTCAGCCCTGTGTTGGAATGCTCCTATTACATTATCCCAAGCCCATTGCCTGCAGGCTCAGGCCCAGAGATACCACCCTATATTCCTGCAGTTACCCAGGTCAGAACAGCACCAATGACATGTTCATATACCTTATCCTTTCTCTCTAAACATAGATGTTAATCAATAAACAGCAAAAATGCTCTACATTGCTTCTTCATTATTGCCATTCACCTGAAAGTTTGCTGAGGATTATTGTCCCACTGGAAGACAACAAAAGATGCATGCCAGCAATTAAAATGTGGATATCACAAGCCACATTATATTTCATTGAAATGACATTTTAGAAACTCTTACTGCTGATAAGGGAAGGGCAACAATGTCACGCTTTCCAGTAATGTTGTGAAGGAAAGATTACCCACTCTCTGTCAGATCCATACGTCTCAAGTCTCCTTTCGAAGCATGCAATGCTGACAATAGAGGAAGGTACCACAGAGTTAGATGGATTGCAAGTCTGACCTGGCTTTGTATTTCTTGTCCTCCTGCTTTTCCAGAGTGCTGAGTATCCACAGCATCCATGCATGTATCCAGAATTTTCTTATGCGTGCCTTGGAGCACATGCAGTGCAACACAGTTAAGCAGGGAAACACCTTTGTCTAGCAGCATCATGAATGAGATCCTGAAATCCAAAAAACTGCTGCCTACAGCTTGGTAATGATGCCTTTGTTTTCAGAATAAATGAGCATTTCTTTCTGTCACACCTGTTTTATGGACTCTTTGCTTCTCCCATTCTAATTCTCTGTAGGATACTGGCTTTTCTTGATATATTTATGTTCTAGGCCTTCTCTCTGTATGTTGAGAATTTATTCCTAGTGTACCTGGAACTCATTCCTTGACATAGCCTTACCTCTTTCTGCCTCTTGATGTGTATACTTTCCTTGGTGGTCGTGCTTTGCTTTCTTACAGCATTTCTTCCAGATGTTTGCTACATGTCCTTTGTATTCCTTTTGCACACGACATATGGTTCAACTCACTTTATAAACTGCGATTAGAAAGGTTTGGAAACCTGCTCTGAAAGGTTATTAACCCAGACCCAGAGCTTCCAAGTGAAACTTTGGTTATACTGCACTACTTTCCTTATCTTTTCAGTGCATGAATGTCACAAACAAGTTTTTTTCCATTTGCTTCAGACATCTGAAAAACCCAACCCTCTATCCGTGGTTATAAGCTGGATCCCTGTAGCTGTAGCTGGCCTAAGAGGCACAGAAAGATTTCTTGCCCAGTGCTGACTTTGATCCTAAAGGAGGTGAAAAGCAATATGAAGAATACAGTAAATATTTGGAGCAGTCAGAATTCCTTATTTCTGAGAATTCCTTCTCCACCATTTCTGAATATTTTTTGTGAGATTTTTTTTCCCCCCAGGGATAGAAATCTTCATTTTGAAACACTAGAAGTATTTCCCCTGTACCACCAGAGGAGTCTGCATTTGCCTGTGGCACATCCTCAGCAGTTCCCAGCTGTGCTGAGCGAAGAGTTCACTCTCCCTTGCACACACAGTTGCTTATTGTCCGTCTTGGCTGGAGGACTGCGTGGTGATCAGGTAGCCAGTTGAGCCAATCTTCTCCCTGTGAAAATATGGGATGAGGTAGCAAAGACCTAGCAGTTAATTTCCTTGAGCTGTCTGGCTTATACTATCTAGATAAATTAGGGACCAACTACCTGAGGAATGCAACAGGCAGATCCAAGGAGGATCCAGCAGGAGAGTGGTGACAAGTAGCTCTCCACATTCTGCGAGTGACAAACTCTCAGTTAACTTTGCTGAAACAGGATGTGTGTCCCCAGCCTTAGCACCACCACATCAGGCAAAGGCAAAGCTTTGGAGTAAATCCACTGTTTCACCTTATTTCCAGTCTTAAAAAAAAGCTGCACCCTGCTAAAGAGAGCCAGGCAGTGATACATACTTGCAAGGAGGCTGCAGTTCTCCCAGGCTTCCAATAAATGAAGTCAATTAGCAGTTCCACCCCAGGGCTGCTAGGAGGATTTCTGATCTGTTTGTACAAGAGTAAACAGCCTGAAAAACAGAAAACATCATTGTCGTGTCAGTCAAAAGCTGGCATCAACAAACTGGTTGGCCACATGTAAACAGAGCCTTTTTAGGGCCTAATTATAATTCATTTATCTTCCATTGGTTTTCATTTATTTCCCACAGACGTCCAGTTTTTAGATGCTGATAGACAATTCATGACAATCATAATATTTTCATATTTTCAGTCTCAGAAAGTAGCAGAAAACAAGGGAGGTGCTTCTGAAAATACCTCAGTTAGGTTTTTCACATACAGGCATATCTGAAATGAATTAGTACCCCCCTTGGACTACAATCTGGAAAACACTTTTTATTCGATATATTTTCAGAACAGATCAGGAACAGTCAGAAGCCCAGTGATTAGAGCAGGTAAATACCTGGATTAGTAAACTATCTCATGTCCACTGGTTTGTGTTTGTGTCATGACCTCATTTTGCAAAATCCTCATCTCTATCAGGTTGTGTTGAAGTTGTTAAGCAATGCAGTGGACGCATATACCACCTTGGAGAGCGAAGCTGTTAGCTTGTCTCACTTCCAAACATGCATGATTTGTTATTTGGCACAGGAGCCTTTCACAGGGCTGCGAATCGATCTCACTCAGATGCTGACCTTCATTTTGTTCGGACACAGACCAGAAAGAGGAATGAATCTACAGGAAAAACAAAACCAAGTAAGTTTTCTTTTCTTCCCTGTGATATAATTCATAGAAATTGTTTAGTTCCACCTTCAGGCTATACAGAAAGTCATTGTCAGGCAGGCAGCTGCAGAAGCTGTGTGTTTGCTAACTGAATAACATCAAAGGAAGATGCTCTTAGCCTTCCTGAGGCATCCCCTCACCCTTGATAGGTAAGCAGCTGTATTCCCAAAATAAAGAGTAAAAATTAATTTGCTGGTCTTAAGCCAGACTCTACATCTCCAGACTGACCAGACAGGAGAACTCTGGCTCGTCACGCAATGGAAAGTATGCCAGAGACTGGTTTATGTGCAAGACAGTGTGATAAGGTAAAATCAGATCAAAAGAGAGAAAATGTGCACAGGACCTCAACGTAACCGTGCTAGCTTTGCAGTGGTTCTGGTTCATGCCTCATTTTGTCGGGCAAAAATAATAAGAAGCAGACAGCTGAAAGTCTAATCCCTCCCCACTTTCATATAATTGCTCCCAACCTCCCTTCCACAGCAGGAATGACAAGGAAGAGGTTTGGTAACACCTGGTACAATCAGTATGTTTTCTTCAATATACAGCCATTTGACTGAACTGGAAGAGCCAAAAGAAATGTCAACCTCCAAGTTCTCGTAGAGCTCTTCAAAGTGACAAAAAAACCCCAAACCTTACTCCAACAAGTTTGAAAGGTGTGAATTGTCACAACTTTGAGGATTGTGCCTGCTGCTGCCTGTTGCTCTGAGAACACGCAGAAGGGTTTAGGACACAGTTTTGCCTTGTCTCATAACCAAGGGCTTTTGTTACATGACTGGGGGATTATCTGTGGATTATGTATGGTCAGTGTAAATCAGACTAGGAGGGAATATCACTTTAGAGCTATGAGGAAAGGGAGAGAGCATGAGAGAGCTTCTGTGGGTCTCTCAAGAGGGTTTGGGGTGGAGAGTTCCACCATTGCAACAGTAAGTTGGAAATGTGAAATGTCTGCAAGAAAGCCTTTCCCTTCTTTTCTTTTTTTTGTTTGTTTTTTTTTGTTTTGCCTTCTAATAACAGAAAAAGTTTATGACAAAGTGACCCTCAAAGAGAAACCTTGAAAGAATATTTGCTTGCATTTATACACCAGGTAACAGAGGTTGGGTAAAATACCCTTATCCTTTGTCTCCTAGTAGATGAAAACTGGGAATTCATTAGAAACGCTGTCAGAAGACCTGAGTTTAGAGTAGCTGCAGCCTATGTGCTGACTGATACTTGTTTGGATTTCTTTTTTTCATTATTACTGAATTTAGTCATTATTTTAAAGGGAAAAAAAAATCAAACCGGAACAATCCATTTGTTTGACCTTTTCTTTCAAGCTATGATAATTTTTCTGTTTCAGGCTTCTATTTGCCTCTAAAGGGGACATTTAGGACTGTTACCTCAAAAAAATCAGTGAAAAAGAGATCATGCTGTTATGGCAAACACAGCTTGTACCTGAGCTTGTAGAGTTAAATGATTCAGTGTGGTCCTTTATTTTCTTGCCAGGTCTGACACAGTTTCTTCATCTTTTGATGCTTGGCCTCTGTCTTTATTTAATTGACTTATTTTACAGATTTCAAACATGGCCTTTTGGCATTGTCTTCTTCAGGAAAAAAATCTTTCTAATGGGTGCATTATTGCCTTCCTATAGAAAATAATTATTATTATCTTTAACCCTGAAATTTGATCAAGAAAACCTCAAGCCATCCCTTCTCACACAGTTACAGCAGCTGAGTTTTAATGACTATACCACTGCTACCTGGCCAGTGGCAATTGTTATTACTGGTGACAGCATCCATCTGCTGTCAGCTTGAGTGACAGTAATGTATCATTTGCTGTAGATTGGGACAATTGGGAAGTATATTTATTGCAAAACCAGCAAGATTACGGGTTATTCTCAAGTAAAATTTCTTTTTTTTTTTCTCCAGGCAGCAGAAGTCCTGTCCATAATATTCCGCAACAAGGAAAGAAAAGTGCCTATGGGTGCTTTCTATGTTCCTGTATTAGTCTTATTGGTCTTTCAGACACATTACTTAGTGAGTCTCCCAGATGTTATGAATGGCCCAGAGGGCAGAGTCAAAGCATCCAGTTTTGTGAGGTAATTACATGTTAATTTAATGGATAATCCTATTTTTGCAAGCTACTGAGGAAGTCTGCTCATAGACAATACTTTGAGATTGACTACAAAAATAAGCTGAGTGAGGAAGTTCACAAGGGAGGCTTTTAGGGCAGCTACTTTACAAAATTTTCAGGCAGAAGAATCCTTTCAGAGTATTTTTCATGACGGGGAGTAGAGTAATCTGCAATAAGTCATCTGCCCCAGGCTGAGTAAAAATATATGCTCTAAATAACATTGATAAATTCAAATGAAAATCTGTCAGCAGCAAATTGCTTGCAAATAGGACAAGAAATGGCTAGTTTCCTATTACATTTCTAAATGCAAACAAAAATTCAACATATCTCTATACTTGGAAACATCTGCTGCCTGTCTCCCATTTAGTCTACTTTCAGAGTTTGTATTTTGCTGTCTTATCTGCCTGTTTTTCTTGCAGAAGACTGAAATTCAATATTTCATAAGTGAAAATACGTAAAAAACACAAGATGCTGCAATAATGGCAATGAAGTGAAAAGACAACTGTTATTAGCATGGTAGATCAGGCTTGGGCTAATCCAAGCAGATAGGCTCGCTTCACTGAGACTTGTAGTGAACATTGTTTTCAATTGTGCTAACCAGAAGATGAAAAGAACAAAAGCCCCAGAGATACTCAATTGGCATCTGGGTGTCTTGCTTGCCTGCCTGCTTGATTTTTATTTTGGGGGAAGAAGAGACATTTAAAGTGAATAAAACACAAGAAGAGTAACTCCAAAAGTGACACTCGTCCTTTTTCTTTACTTAAATAAGGAGCAGCTAATCCTCAGTATGTCTGCTATGAAGTGGAAAACAAATGGGAAAAAATGAATGATTTTCCTAGCTGTAGTATGGTCATACAAGTGAGGTTCAGATTTGAAGAAAACTGAAATTTCAGTGAGACCACAAAGAGATTAAACTCCCATTCCATACTGGGATATTGAAAAGCACTTTATTTAATACCATTTGGTAAATGGGACTGATAACCCAACTGAATATTTTGGGTACCAGCATAAAAAATAATGAATGTGTTAACAAGGAAATAGAAACAGGGGCTTTGCTGATTAGGCAGGGTACAGTGCCAGGACTCATAGAGCCAAAATCACCTACCCCTCTTATCTCAGTAGCTGTGGACATTTGGATGCACATGTTTTTCTATTTTGAAGTCAGTCAGCTCTTCGTCATGAAGTAGACTGGTAAGCTTTTGGATAGACCTAATCAACACAAACCCTACAGTTCCATTCTGCCTAGTACATTAGCAAATATGGACAAAAAAAAGGTAGAATTCAATCCTAAAATTTGTGAGGACAGAGTCCCCAGTTTTAAATTGCAATGCAACTTCAATTTTTTTACTGTATGCCTTGGGTTACCTATACAGGCGTGCCAGCTGATTACTGATTAGTCCTGAATGTAGCTGTGCACCTGAAACTCTGAAAGGTACCATTAAGAAGGACATATCCTCCTTGATTAAATTTATCCAATATGTTGAAATGCTTATCAATGCCAAAGACTTACCTGGAAGGTGTTTTTTCTCTAACTAAGTAAGGGAAAAACATTCTGAATTCATCTGGTTGGACTATGCAATTTACTAGCTCTATAATGCCCCCTCCTTTGGATTATTCCTTCTTCTCTAACACTAAGAGTAATCATAGTTATCCTAGAGATCCCTGTCAAGCACAACCACAGACTTGATTTTGACAGTTTTACCAAGGTTGTTCCCTTTTTGCACCAGTGGGTGCTGAAGCTCGGTTACTGGGTTGAGTTTCCTTCCTGTTTTGAAGGATTAATGGTATCTGAGGTATTAATGGTGTCAGACTTTCTCAACAAAAGAATTACTCACACCAATAGCTGAAACATCCTGGGCTTCAACCCTGCCTTAGCATATACTGGCATAGTATCACAAAAAGAATGTTGAGATAGCCTCACATGCAGAAGGTTTTGTTTGTGGGGTCTTTATCTAGTTGCATACACTGACTTCAAGGTTGACATCAAGAATTAGGAAAGGTCATGATGGTCTTTCACCAGGCCTGGATACTTTTCATCAGGACCCCTTGTGACTGTTCCCACTAAAAAAACTAACTGGAGGACATTCTGATCAGCTGCAGGTGCTGCCGAAACATTTGTTATCCATCTTTGTGCATGTATATCATCAAGTAATACATATTGATTATTTAAACTATTATTATCTACACTGTCATTCATCAAGTCTTACTTTTCCTCTGATGTAAACTACAAGCTTCAAAATAAGGACTACGAAAATGTCGCAATTGCTTCACAGGAGAAACCTGTCATAAAAATCCTATAATCATAGAGTCATAGAACAGTTTGAGCTGGCAGGGATCTTAAAGATCATCTAGGTCCAACCTCTCCACCATGGGCAGGGACACCTTCCATTACACCAGGTTGCTCAGAGCCGCATCCAACCCAGCCTTGAACACTTGTAGGATTTTCAGGTGTAGGATGTTGAGAATAACAGCACAATAACAGTGTGATAACTACAACAAATAAGGTCATTCCACAGGGCTGCAAATAGAAAACCATTAACATTTCAAAGGCTAAGGCACTGAGCAAGAATGATATTCATAACCAGAGGAAAGTGGACTTTACAAGTGATGATTTTCTTAGCTGCAAGACAATTAAGAAGTTTAAGAGGGGCAAATGTTAGTATACCTCTCACACCAGTTTGACAGTCATTGTTTTTTGGTGTGGCTATTCTGCACTGAATCCACTTGCGAAGTATTAAAGAATGAGTACATCCTGGGCCACTTGAAGAAATTACTAGTTGATCTAAATACTACTATTAACTAAGCTGGTCTTCTCAGAGTTGTAAGTGCTGCACCTGCAGAAGGTAAGTGGGTAGTTGATTGTTCACGACTTCGAATCCTTGAAGATCATCAGTGAATTCAGGGAATGCACTAGAAAGTTTTCTCTCGTAACACAAAAATCCCAAATTTTGCTCAGAAATGGCACAGTAAGAAAGGCTAGAGAAGGATCTGAACATTATGCACTGGCACAATGGCAAGTCACAAATCTGAAGGAAAGTAGAAAATATCCTTCTTTTCTTGCCTGCCAAGCTCACTGTCCCTGTAGCAGATGGCTGAGTCTACGCACCATTGGACTGGCACTTTCTAATCATTTTCTTTTCCATCCAGTTTATAGTAAACGACAGCTATTTCACCCATTTTAACATGTCTGCTTATGCAGAAGAAAGTGATCCAAGATATATTTACAGAGATCTTTGATAGTTTTAATAATTCAAGTGAAAGAGTGATTTTGATGGCTTTTGGGGCCATTGCCAGAACTGTCAGGGACGGCAAGATCAAGGACAAAGATGGTGTGGAATTTGTGAAGATTGCCAGAGTTTCAACACTTCTCGGCTGATGTAAAGCAAAGCAGACTGATGGGTTTAGTAAGTGTTGTTAAAGTTTTAAGGGACTAGTCAAAGTGTGTGTATGTCTGTGAAAGCAGAATAAAAATAGAAGCAAAATCTGATTCTATGGAAAACTGGAAGCATGCTTCAAAAGAACAACTAGTTCAGTCATTTCAGCATTCCAGATCCTGGCTTTTCCATTTGCATTTCTGCCAGATACCCCAGCAACAAACACGAATAATAACAATTGCCATCCACCCAAGTAAGAGTAACAACCAAACACACTGACGCATGGTAACCCAGAGCAGAAAAAGTGAAAACAGAAAAGACTTGCTCCCACAAAGACAAAAAATTAATCCTAAAAGGCTGAATGCAAACCATACACAGGGACTGAACAGCTTCTACATTTTTTGCCATAAACATAATGTTGCTGAAATTGATAGAATTACAGCAACATGAAATCAGCACAAAAATAACATCAAATGTGTAATCCATAATGCACTAAGGATGGCATTACATGTATATAACTATATGGCATCATGTGCAAACTGACGCCTTCCACAGATGAGCCTACAGAAATAAGACATTGATATCCAAGTCAGAAGTAGAACATCTTCGTTCATCACGCTGCTCATGCCAGAGATACCACTCATGCCTTAATTTGGTAGCATTCAGCAATTGAAGATCAAACCATTCTGTCATTCCTTGATCTTACAGAGTTTCAAAATGTTTTGGAAATGTTATCTAATTAAGTCTTACTGAGTCCCAGTGCAGTAGGTAAATGTTATTATCTTCATTTGTAGTGATGGGAAAACTGAAACACAGATGCTTAATGAGTTGCCTGACCAAGGTCACCCTGGGAGCTGCAAATACCCTATAGTACAAGCAGTCAAACCTCAGAAGAATGCAGTGAAGAACCCTTTAGATAAGTGGCTAATACTATTTTAATTTGATTGGATTTAGATTTGAAGTTGTTTGCATTCTACACATGATTGAAATAGAATCTAGTTCCTCACTCTGGCTGCAGTGCTCACAAGACCATGCCTTTTCAAAGCCTCTTCATCAGTGAATATATTTATTAAAGTCCATATTTTGGCAAATTGAAAACCATTCTCCTTCTGTCAGTGATTTGTCTGTGCTGTGATTACTCTGTAAAACTGATGAAGCCCTTCCCTGGAGTGTAAATTTCACAGGAATGGCAGAAAAAATGCTGCACTGCATTAAATATATTTAGATATTTGCTCAGAGCTGTCAATGGGAAAGATAAACTCCTAATAGAAAAAAAAAATCCACACTAGCATGGTCTTATTGCTGCTGAATCTGCAGGAGCAGAATCCTCATGTATCCAAGTAAGTGATCTGGCCATTCATGCCATGGCACTGAAGAGTATGAATGCTTGCTAGCTTTACTAAGACTACAGAGTCTCACATATCACATCTCCTATATCAGTGGATGAACAAATAAAGATATTACTCAGGTATTCTCTTCTGATTTCCCAGGTGCTCAGCTCATTGAGAGTAATTCCCTTAAGAAGAGCCAGATGTGAGTGGCTCATCTGGGGCCAGCAGGTTGTCACCCTGGAACTGATGTGAAAGAGGAGTGATAAAGAGGAGGTATGCATGGCTCACTGAGGGACCATTTTAACTTTCATTCTCCTAAGTTTCAGTTCTCAACTGGGAGTAAACAGTACAAAAATATTGTAATTGTCCCCCAATATTCATGCTGGAATGCTTGCTTGGGCACTCTTATTTTGTAGGCTTGCGCAAAGACCACGGTCTTTTTGGAGCGGCCTTGAAATGACAGCCAAGAATTCAGGGAAAACATCTGCAAGCAACTTGCAAGGAAACCCCGTGCAAATATCTTGCTTTTAATTGTCTGTGAAGAAGAACAATATCTTTCATCCTGCTCACCTCAGGACTTTGATTTTGGGGATCCAGCAGCACCGGGACCATGCCGCAAAGTGCTCTGAGAGTTCCCAAACAGCTCTACTGCACCATGTCTTGAGAAAATGATCTCAAAACTGAGAGGGACAAAACACAGCAAACAACCTTCATTTGAAGACTGTGAAGGACTTGAATATTTCCAGATGCAAGCAAGAATTAGCACTTCACAATATCTTAATTTGAATGCAGTTTGGATTTTTTTTGATTGGGGGGGGGTGCATTTCAGTGGTTTTTCTGCTTTGCTTGGTTTGTTTTTACAACAGGAAATAGCCCCAAATTTATAGCACCTACACACTCTCCAGAGTCTTGTTCTTGAGTAGTTTGAGAATTTTCTGTGTCTTTTCATGTTGAACAAGACCTGGGAAGATTATTTGACTTTTTAGACCAGGTCAAGGGGTATCTCAGCAATGCACGAGCTTGCTTAAGTAGCGTTGCCAGGAAATATATAGACAACTAAAAAATAACTTTCTCTCCTTTCATAGGCTATCCTTTACCATGCAGAGAAACCATTCTCATTGTCTGGCAGAAATAATAATTCTTAATTCAAAAAAATTTGATTTCCCTCACCTTGGGAGCTTAACACCAAGAACATAAACAAGAACTAAGAAAACAAATTGTTATGCTGCTTCACCTTTTCTACCATAACAGTCCTTCTAAATAGTTCTCACATTCCCTGTAAAGACATCTTGCATGTTACTACTGCAGCAATCGCTTTTCTAAAGAAACACCTACTTCCTTAATCTGAAAACTGGTGGCAGAATGAAATATTAGACCATAGCACTTGAGAACATAAAAAAATAATATGAATTTTTAATTCTTCTTATTGCAAATTGAGAATGTACATTCTGATTTATGGAAATCAGCTTGGGACAAAACAAAAAAGTGGACTTGTGGTATGTAATGCTGGAAAACAAACATAGTTCCTTCTTTTTTTCATACAAATATTATTGATACCTGTTTAACAGTAGAAAAAATTATCAAATCGTATCTGTTTCAATTGTGGTGTCTGCTCCTATGGTTGTACGTAACACTGATTCACATTGTATATGAATCATGTGCAACCAATTACTTACACTCTCCTGTTCCTCTGCTGCAGCACAGTTAAGAGCTACAGCATGGGAAATTTTCTGTCTCTCTTCAAATAATTTTGTCAAAAAAGATATTTTTCTTGTAGATCAATTAAGCCTTGAATTTTGCTTGAATTTGCCAGAGAAGAAAGTTTTGACTTAAAATGCCAAGAGAGATGCAAATCTTGAGTGAATGAAAGAAAACAAGAATAAAAAGGCAGAAGCGAATAACCAGCTTCCTGATCAGTATTCCTTGCTGGTGAATGAGCAGTTTGAAAAAGCCCCATCACTTTTTTTTATACCACGATCCTGTTTCTGCCTTGTTCTTTTGCATTTCACATCTCCATTTCTATGGCTGTCCTTTTTTTAGAGATTCCCAAAATAAGCACAAAATGTAAAACTGTTGAGCAGGTAATCAGAAAAAGGACGGTGGAAGGCAGATGCAGATTATTTCCCCTACCCCTTCTTCTCTTTCTACATCTTTTTTTAATCATAATGGTTTGCCATTCTTTTAAGTTCCTGAAGACACTTTTTTCCTTCTTATATTCATCATCAGAAACAGGTTAGAAGCTACATGCATCATCTGTTCTACAGATTGCATCTTGACCCTCACTTTATAAAAGCTGAAATGAAATGTCTTGAATGAAAAGTCTTCCATTCTGGGAGTCTAACAGGTCGTGAACCCTCATTTCAGGTATTTAACCCTCATTTCAGGTAAGTATGTAATCTCTTCTGTCTGTCGTATGTTAGTCATATTAGGTCAAGGAATAGCTCAATCATAAACAGTCCATGTAATGTGCAATGAGTGAGAGTAAGATCCTCTAAAAACAAAGAAAGCCTAGAGCTTGGTAGAGCAGAAATGGTGGGACATGGAAAGGCTTCTGGAATATAGCCATAATAATGCAAAACGTCTGGCAACAGCAAGTGTGGAGTCATTCTAATAACAGAATTCTGTCTGGTCTTCAAGTGAACACTGCCATTTATTTTTTGGGTCAGTTTTCATCTCTTTACCCTTAGAAATAGAATTCTCCACTCACACTGTTCCTAGTGTAACCTCTGAGTAGAAAGCAGCACCATGCAGCTTCCTCTGGAGAGTTAGATTTTATTTTGGTTTGGAGAAATACATGAAAAACCACAATATCATCTATTACAGTCTTTTATACTGCTAGTTTAATATATCCACAGTCAAAAAAGACTTTGTGTTCACAGACTGAAGCATATTTAGGTCTGGCATTATAATTTCAATTCCATACTACTAGAATATTGACATTGTGATAATCACCATAATTAAAAATATAGCTATAAAAATCAGGGAAAAAAATGTCCTCAACCCAATCCCACCCTAGCAGGCTTCCAGCCTCATTGTACAAATCTGAGATGATCAGACAGTTCAGGAAATATCTGAAAATAAAAAAGGTTTGAAATGCACATGGAAAAAGGGAGTTCATAGCTTAAAAGTTTTCAAATCACACAAATATGAATTTGTAGAACTGTAGAGAAAACCACAAAGCCTACAAAGATGGATGTTGGTGGATGCATGTCAGCTGAGCTCATGCTTCTAAATAGTTTGCAGCACTCTTTCTCTGGGTCCTGAGCAATGCAGTTTGAGGATGATCCTTAGGAAGCCTTTCTCAGATGTCAGACGACTTTCTCATTTGAGATTTAGGCAAACCATTAGTGTTTGCTCCAAATGCTTCTGGCAAACCGTCAGCAGGGCTTAGAAAAGGTCATTCGGACATGTGATGGGTGCACAGCAGGGAGTAACTGCAAAACTGAAGGCAAGTACAGAGTTGATTAACAAGTCACAGTGACCTAAACAAAAAAAAATCTACCTTTTTCTTTTGTGGGATGCTTTTGGAAGCTGCTGTTGAAGCCTTCCCATTTATCTTTTTTTTTTCTTTTTCCTTTGACGGCTCTTGGAACTACTGTTTAATTTCTTCTCTGTCACAAAGATAAGACTTGTACATCAACGTATATGATTCTTGGTAAAAATTATCTTCTCCTGCTTCTTAGCATTTTTTATGCTGATAGAATCAAATAATTAATAATATCACCCACTGTTCGTAGATCTTTGAGTTTTCCCACCAGACATTGACCTTATTTGTTTCTTTTTTCTTCTAAATAGATAGGAATTGCAAACAGTATGTGTACTGATGAGTCTTTGAGAAAGAAACAAACACCTCTACCCGCTTCCTGCTTTGTATCTAGAATGTTCTTTGGGACAGGGCTGCCAGCCACCACTCCAAGCCCCGCAATAGAGTTTATTTTTCCTCTCTATCACACTTAAAACTCTGTAGCTTACAAATTCATGTAAGGGTTTTGCAACATTTACTGAATTGTGAGTATGAGGGTTAAATGCTGTACCCCATAGTCTTATTTTTAATTACAATTGTTATAATAGTCTTCATTTTACAATAAAAACTTATTTTTCCCCAGTGGAGGTTTTCAGTTGCCTTCCCATCAATCTCTCTCAGCCAGGTCCTTACTCTGAGCATACTCACTTATGAGACTCAGGCCTTGGAAGTAAGACACAAACAATAATAAAATTTTTTTAATCTGCAAACAGTAGCCTGAACTGGGTATGATGTGCTTTGGTATTTAAAGATATAGGCAAAGATCCCCTTCCAGTCCATGGGGTAAAGTTTGGCATACATGAGGCACAGCAAATACACTTTTAAAAGTTCTGTATTTTTAGAATACAAGATTGCCTCAGAAGAAATTAACTGTTTCTCATGTAACAACAGGGGTTATTATAGAGCACCGGTTCTACTATAATCATTCTTACAGGATTCCCAAAATCTCAGCTTGCAGCACACACAAAAAGAAAGTGACCTTGAGGTCAGAAGCAAATTGCTATTATACATCACCAAGGACAGCATGTCAAGTACCATATTTATGTGTGAAATGGAAAGGAATTAATGAACACAGTTCAGGCAGTGCATGTTCTCTGGAGCAATACAAATGAATGATGTCTTGCAACAATTGTTGAGGCAGATCTATTCAGAGAGGAATTACTAACATATTAACACGTTAATTGATTTGTTAACCATCATGACTATAAAGTCCATAACAAAAAGTTTACTTTTTTTTTTCTGAGGTTTTTAACAAGGTTTCCAGTTTCCAAATAAACACCCAGTTTTAAAGAGGTTGTTCAACTATCATAGGCATTATACATAGTGCTTAAACTTTGGACTGCTAATACAATATCTAATTTTATACAAATACCTCAGTATTGTGCTTGAGGCTGAGATAAATCATTCATGTCAGAACATTCAATTGTCAGTGTTTATGACATTCAGTCATTAGTGTCTGCTTAGTTTAACTACCTGATTCTTTTTTTCTTCTGAATAACCTGTTCTTTCCTGAAAGGCAGGTGATAGTGAACAACAGACTGGGTACCTGTCACTAGTGGGGTTCTACAGGGCTCCATCTTAGGTCCTGTGCTCTTCAACATCTTCATCAATGACCTGGACCCAAGACTGATAGTTATACTAAGTAAGTTTGTTGATGTCAAAACTGTTAGGAGCTGTTGACTCCCTAGAAGGCAGGGAGGCCCTGCAGAGAGACCTCAACAAATACAACAACTGGGCAATCACCAACCAATAAAGTTCAACAAGGGAAAGTGCCAAATTTTGCACATGGGATGGGGCAACCCTGGATGTACATACAGACTGGGGAATGAGGTGCTGGAAAGCTATACCACAGAAAGGGGCCTGTGGGTTCTGGTCGGCAGCAAGTTGAATATGAGTCAGCAGTGCCCTGGCAGCCAGGTGGGCCAACCCTGTTCTGGGGGGCATCAGGCAAAGCATTGCCAATCGGTTGAGGGAGGGGATTTTCCTGCTCTGCTCTGCACTGGTGTGGCCTCACCTTGAATATTGTGTGCAGTTTTGGGCACTGCAATACAAGATATTAAGCTCCTAGAGAGTGTCCAAAGGATGACAACAAAGATGGTGAATGGGCCTTGAGAGGAAGCCATATGAGGAACGGCTGAGGTCATTCATGGACAATACTCATAGGCATATGGTGTGACTCCTGGGTATGGTCCTGTGCAGGGCTAAGGGTTGGACTCGATGATCCTTGTGGGTCTCTTCCTACTTGGCATATTCTGTGATTCTCTGAAATGTCCTGGAAAACTCTGGCACTGAACTATGTCAGAATTTGTAAAGGAACCAATTACAGTTTTAGGAACTTACTTTCAAAACATCTAGTAGAGTCTTCTCTCTAGTGCTGCCTGAAGAAGAAGAGAATACATTTTGTTACATTTTTTAACATGACGAAAAATACTACACAGGCCTGTGTTGGTGACAGTGTGGTGTAGACAGTGTACAAAACTGATTTTGTATTCTTTTTGGTTTTCACTGAGAAGGGAAGACTTTTAGCCAAAGCTAAATTACCAGTCATTTCCAGGGCAAGTAACCAGCAGGGGAGAAAGCTGTGTGTTAAAAGTATGATGGTGGGTACTACACCATATTGAGCCATCTGTGCAGTTGTTATTAAAATGTCCCTCTCTTTCTCTATTTTCTTAATTGCAACTGCTCATTTTAGTAAGATGAACATGTAGCATTGGTGTTTATGCTAAGTAAAAATCTATGCCGTGCTTTAGTGACATGATGTGACAAAATTCAAAAGACCAAGCTTGTAAAGTAATTTCATATGAAGCAAATGTTATTGCTATATAATGCCATCAGAAAAACAGGTATAAAAAAACCACAGACCTAACGGAATGAAATTCCTCAAGAACATCGGACCAGTAGATATTTTGGAAGTAAAAATATGATATTTCTTTGAGATTCCAATGAACATGAAACTGAAGCCATCCACACTTGAGGAAATACAATCAAATATCATGTCAAGAGCTCCCACCTCTCAAAACAGCGTCTGAGGCAAATGACTCCAGCTGACCTAAATCTTTTCTGCAGTTCTGGCAATATTTGTGCATTGTGTGAGAAGTTTATGAGAAAGAGAGAGATTCTGGAATAAACTAGTGCCTGTCCAAACTTCCAGGGATTTGCCTTCATGCACCTGCAAGGTAATGAAGCATGAGTTCAAAAGGTTAGATTTCATAGAAGGCATGGAAGCCAAAAGGGAAACTTGGCATTTGAAGCCCTGTTTTTTAGAGCTGTTTATGTATGAATGGTTCCAAAGAAAATAAACAAAAAACTCCCAAGTTAATATTGTGGTGAAGGCTGTCAACAATTGCTGCAGATGAAGAAGTTTCAAACACATACAGTACCTGCATACATTATCAAGTATAAACTGTGCTTGTTTGTTTGTCCTGTCCTATGGATATGTACAAATATGACTTTTTGGTCAAGCATTCTTCCTGATACAGAAAAAAGTGAGAATAAATCCTTCAACAGACTGTAAAAATATAAATAATTTTCAAGAAATCTGACCCTTCTTTATGGAACTGTAAAAAGATTAAATAAACTGTAATACTTTTCTTGACTTATACATGACTTCCATGAGGCCTAAAGCGTAGGGCTGCTATGTGCACAGTTCCAAGAACTCTCTCAACAATATCTCCTCTAAAAATGAAGAACCTTTTCAGAGATTCAAATGCTTTCTGTCCTCTCAGGAATTATTTCATTTGCTAGGCAAGGTTTCCCCCCTGCCTTCATAAAGTGTTCACTCCTTCTGTAACATTAATAGGATTCTTCTCTGTCTTCTTTGCAAAATCTGGAAAAAACCCCACATTTCTGCCCTAACCTTTTGTTACCTGAATATTTAGTTAAAAGGTTCTCATAGCTCTCAAAAAAACCCATTAGCTTTGGCAAGTATCCCAGCACACTCAGGAAATCATAAAAGAAAATATCCTACTGCAGACCTCTGTTTACTAAAACTACAAGGGCAAACCTCACAGCCTTCTTGTTCTTGGTTTTCAGTGTTTTTTACTCTTTCCACTGCTGCTGAGCTATTGTATATAACTAGGTTATACATTTTTGCAGATGCCAGAAATAGAACACACAGAGTTGACAATTTGATTGAAGTGGAGTCATTTTCTGAGCTAGTCCCCTTAGTCAACAATATCATCAATGAACCTGAATAAATCCCTGGAGTTCGTGTGCTTATTACATTATGTGATACTAATGCATTGCTGAATGATCTTGGGAGACAGGCTCTGCAGTCAGCTGGAACTTCATGCTTAGTCTTGTTTCATGCTATTGAAGGATGAGTGACAACGAGCACGGAAGAGAGTGGACAGATTATTACTGTTGTGATTGTGGGTTTGGTTGATGGTAAGCTCTCAAAAATTTGCCCTGATTGGCCAAAAGGGCCAACTGTATACCTAGGTAGTTGAAAGAAGCAATTGTCTTGCTATACTCAGCACTGGTGTGGTCTTACCTTAAGTACTATGTGAAGTTTGGGGCTCCACCATATAAGAAGGATCTAGAAATGTTAGAATGTGTCCAATGGAGAGCAAGAAGATGCTGAAAGGACTAGAGGGTGTGACTTTTTAGAAGCAGCTGAGGATACTTGTTTTGTTCAGCTTAGAAAAGAAGAGGCTGAGGGGTGACCTCCTTGCTGTCTACATCTTTCTCATGAGGGGGAGTGGAGAGAGAGGTGCTGAACTCTTCTTTCTTGTGTCCAGTAATAGAATATAAAGGGATTACTTAAAACTGCATCAGTGGAAATTCAGACTGGACATTGGGAAAAAGTTTTCACTGAGAGGGTGGTCTAGCACTTAAACAAGCTCCCCAGGGAAGCAGTCGTGGCTCCAAGCCTGTTGGTGTTCAAGAAATGTTCAGACATCACTCTTAGATACAAGGTTTAACTTTTAGGTTTCCCTGTCTGGAGTCAGGATTCTCGCGGGTCCCTTCCAAGTGAGGATATTCTACAATATTCTAACTTTATTCCAGCAAACAACGCTTTGCTTTGGTAGTGTAATGATAGCAACATCTCAGACAGAATTATTTGTCCTCCTGAACTAATGTGCAAATTTGTCTCAGTTTATTTCAGTTACAAAATCCAGAAGCATAAGTGAACCTGTGAAGTATCTTCATATTATACTTCTATGCAATCTGGTCTGTCAGCCTGCTTGAACTTGTCCACAATTGTGCATCATCACTGGCAGCTACCTTGGTGTAAATAGTTTATAAATCTATCTGTGTCAGTGGCATAGCTTGTGCCTAAAAACAGCATCCATGAGGACCACAAGCTGTCCCACTGTAGTAAGAAATATATCTAAACTCTGTAGAGAAACTAGTCTGAAGATCTCTGACTTCCCTCTGTGCATTTCCACAGATACCAAATGGGAACAAATATTGTTCTTTTATAATTGCCTGTGAGAATGCTCCCTCTTCAGATGGAGATACTTGAGTGGCAGGTTGTTACCAAGACTCTTAAGACTGGATAGGCACATTCATAGGCTCATAACATCCTTAGCAGAAGTCAGTAGATGTTTCATTAGAACAATTTTTCCTTTGCTGTACTTTCTGGCACAAGTAAGTGTGGTGTGTAAGGAGTTAAATTATTTTGCCATCCCTCCCACCTCCACTTGTCATCTAACTTTTAAAAAGCTTTTGAACTGCAAGTACATATTTTTCATTATGCTGAGTCTTCCCTACAGTAAAGACTTACACTAATTTAAAGAGAAGACTCAAGGGAATGGTTCCTATAGACTGATCACAGCCTCAGAGAATTGGCATATCTATCCTGCATATTGCTGTGCCCCACAGATGCAATTATCTCACTCCAGCTGCACAATTTAATGTGACTGTTAATGAAGTAATACATGTCCAGAATTACAGTCAAATCCAAAAGCAGAGTCACACATAAAAGAGCAGCACCATTTACAGATAATTATTGAACTAATCAAAATATATTATTCTGTAGACCTGGAGACCTCACATTTGCAATTAATGATGATACCTTTGTAATATTACTTGTATAAGTAAGGATACAGGATCAGGTCCCAACTAACCAACTTGAAGCACCAACTCTAGCAGCACGCAGAAGTTGCAATTTAATGAAGTGTCAGTTATAAAGTGCCAATGTAAAATGGATTAGGCAGTCAGATTCACAATAAAAATTCCCTCTGGGGAGACTCTTGGCCTATTCAATTCATAGACATGGAGACAATTAAATTGTAAAATAACTATACATTGGATAAATTGTTTCTGAGATATTTTCCTCAAAATTTTTAAAAACATTTAGATAAATATAAGAACTGAAAAAGTCCCAAAGTATGATTGTAGTATAAAATAAAAATTATTACATTCCAGTATTCTGTGTTCTGAATGAAATAAAAGTATGCAACATTACCATGCACATCTTCACCACTTTCTTCTTTACCTCCGACCTTTTTCTTTGCTTTCAAATTTCCTTAGTCCAATTCTTCTACCACCTCTATTCTCCTCCTCTTTTTCACTCTTCCAGTGATGACCTGCATGTGTTCCTACAGCATCCACACCTTTGCTACAATAATGGAGTAAGTCAAGTAAATACAAATTTTTCCCAGCTATGGTGAGAGGAGGACAAATCACCTCAATTAATGAAATGTACTGACTCTAGTGGGGATGGACAAACATGCACTTATACATGCACAATTACACATATATGAAGTCAGAACTTCAAAGACAGGAAATTGATTCAAAAACTTTGTGGGACCTGAAATGCCAGTTACGTCACTTTGGCACTTGGGTGTTTCAAATACCTTTACCAGAAAGAAAGAGAGAGAGAGAAATAGAAAGAGAAGGAGAAAGAGAGAAAGAGAAAGAGAAAGAGAAAGAGAAAGAGAAAGAGAAAGAGAAAGAGAAAGAGAAAGAGAAAGAGAAAGAGAAAGAGAAAGAGAAAGAGAAAGAACAGCTTAAAATTATTCTGATATTAATGAATATTTACAAAAGTAAAAAACTGCTTCTGTTAATACTCAAAAGAAATTTCCTTGGACCATGAAATTTTCCCTGAGAAATGAACACAGTCCAATTTACTCAAATTAATTTTCCTAATGTGTAAAAACACAAGGAATTTGTTATAGATTAAGTAAAGATTTGGTAATCTCAAGATTCCACATATTCTTTTTTTTATGTATCATTTATCATGGACTTCTGAGCTGTAATCTATTTCATAGATTATTTCATAGACTACACCTGTAGACTTCACAGACTTCAAGGCTATCATAGACTACATGGCGAGACATGCAATAAGAATAAGCTCTGTAAAATCTATGGCATTTGATGTTTTTCACTTCAGACCATCCTTTATCCTGGAAACAAATGTGGATAGATGTGAAAACACCTTCACAACATGATATTCAAACAGAATCTTAAAAACACACACACTGTGAATGGATCCACTGTAGGTAGCAATTTCCATACATAATCTTTCAATGAGTTTCCTGTTTCAATTGGCCATCACAAGTGCACTGTTTCCACTCTCAGAAAAAAAAGATATGCTTGAATTATTTAAGATAGAAGATTTTTAGGAGGTGGGGTAACACAGAAGCATCATGTACAAAACTCCAGTCTTAGAGTGCTATACAGAAACAGGCATCTGTGTGAATTTAATTATTCTGCTTGAAAAGACACCAAGGGCAGTACCAAAAGGCAGCAGATTGAATGAAGTCCCATAGAGCAGTAGAAAAAATTGAGATAAAAAGTAAAACAAAGTTAGTCCATGGCATTAGGTTTCAAACTATCAGCCTTTCCTGGCCTTTCATTTAGCATTGAAAAAACAGGCTCACATCTATCCTTCTCTTCAATAGACGATCTCTGTGTGTCTCAAATAGAGGAACTCCATAGGTCTTGTCCCTCAGGCTTCACCAAAGTACTACAGATTACTTTGATTTGATGGAATATATAGTAAGTTTCTCATTTCTACCACTGAAGGTGTTCCACGGTGTAGAAAAAACTCAAATTTAACAGGACAAGGAGAGTGAAAAAGGGAGCATGATTCTCAGCCCCAATGGAAGAACCCTGGTCTCCAGTTTCTATTGCACATACTGTTTCATTTGTCTGATTCACTAGTTTCTTCACGTGAACCAAAAAACTGGTTCACTGGCTTAGGTTTTTTTGGACAGCATTGTTGAGCTGTTTTATTGTAGGCAAATTTGACCTCATTAACACCCTCATTGTTCATGTTGGCAAGTGGCTAAAGTTCACTTTTTTTAAATACATGGATCTGCCTTACTCAAATGTAAAAAAAAAAAAAAGAAAGGAAGAAGGAAAAGCCAAAGCTAAATCCGTACATATTATTCAAATTAATAAAAAGCAAAGCAATACAATGAAGTATCATTGCAATTGTCTCCAACTAGACATAATGAAAATTACATTTAAGTCTGCATTTGTGGTGTCAGCGCTTTATCTGAAAAACCTGTATAAAACTTACTACAGTTAAAAACTCTATGAACATTGACAGCTTCTGACACTAATGGTTTAAAACCTGATTGCAACAAACAACGAAAAACTCCTCTGAAAGCTAGGACAATGCATTACAAGCAGTTGTACAGTGTCACAAGCCAGAAAGAATGTCAAAAAGAATTTCATAAACCAGAGAAAAGCTGTATCTTCCAAACAGAAAATAATGCTGATGGTTTGTCACTTGGAAAGAACAATGTCTATCTGTTCATGTAAATTTTTTAACATCTACAAATTTTCAACCTGTACCCCTTAGCCAGTGCTTTTTACAGTATTGTTCATACACAGTATCTTCTTTTTATGGGGGCTTTTTAGTTTATGAGGCGTTGAAGGGCAAGGGGAAAAAAACAGCCTTATGGGCCTAAACTTTTCTAGAAGAAAATCCTGCAGCTTTAGAATTCTATTATTTCCCATCTTTGAAAGACAGGTATCTCAGGGGAAGTTCATGTTTTTAGTCCTTAGTGTTTGAACACTAACATCACAGAAATCCACAAACACGTAGACACAAGCACCATGGCCACTGACAGGCTGAAAAATAACTTGTCAATCGAAACAGGCCAAACATGAGGTGACACCAGGCTGTCAGAGTTAGTTTCAGTCAACATGAGAAGTCTGCATCTTGTGCAGCAGGACCTGATATGTTACTAAAATAAATGGGTTCAAAAGTGGGGCAGGACTTATGACATAGGATAACACAGGCAAAATTACAGGCTATGTGTCTACATAGTGAAATAGAGCATAGTGAAGAGACACTTGAACTAGCAAAGTCGTGCAACAGCAACTGGCAACATTGCAACTGAATTTCTTGCAGACTTCAACAGAGCAGATCTGGACACACATTCACTGGCATTCAGTAGTGGGAGATATTCAGCTGCATATAGTGCTGTGGTAGATAGATTCACTATCTCAGATCTCTGTTAGGTCAAGCAATTCCATTTCATATGTAGACACAGGTGGAAAGATTGAATAACTATTAATTTAGGCTTGCCTTCAGACATGCAACTCTTGTTTCTTTTATTAAACTGTGAGAAGAATAGTAAAACAAACTAATTCAGAGGAAATAAAATTGCTCAGAGGAATAATTATAACAACTTTCACCTCAGCAGCTAGGTCTTTGGTTCAAAATCATTCAAATTATTTGCTACTGAAAGTCATTACCAGTTGATGCCACTCAATGAGCTTGTGCTTCAGGTCAGAGAAATAATTACTGCAGAACTAAAACCACCATTAGTGGCTCTATTAATAAGGAGAGAGAGAAAAAGTGTGAGGGAAAAGAAGTAGTAGTCTCAGTCTCATTAGTGCTGCTTCTCAGTCAAGAATGAGAGGAGAAGATACTTTGAGGAATACTGTACTGCTGAGGCCTGATTTAGCTGCCCCAAGAAAGCATCATTTATGATAGTGCAGGATATGCCACTTTCACTGCATCTGTATCTCCAAAAGGACACGGGTCTTCCCGGGATCTTGTCACATCTACCAGTGCTGATTATTTAGCAGATATGCTAAATAGCCTCTCACGTCTTGGCTTTAGCACTAGATGTCCATTTACAGACAGATGAGTCCTGTCTTTTCCATTCCAACCTCCCTCCAATGCTTCCAAATAGAAACTCCAGCTTCAAAAATTATTGAGTTATTAGTAAATAGAAGTCTTCCTTTTCCCCTGTTTTTGTCTTTTTCAACCAACAAAAAACATACAGATACTGGGAAGTATTGTCACAAAATGTATGTATATATAAATGATGATAACTAGGTATCCAGCAGACATCTACCTGGAGACCTACTTCTCTAAAGATTCCTTCCAGCCTGATATCTGCCACACTGTCTAACACCAGCAATTTACCTATATTTGGGATGGTTATTTTCCTTACAGAAAAGTGATATCTAAGCATTTCAATATCCTAGAAATAAACTTAAGGAGCCGAATTGAGGAGCTGCTCTAGGAAGGATAGCCATGCTAGGAGTAAGATTTATGACAGCTCAGAGTAGATGGACATGCTGATGGCTCCCTGGCACATGAACTGCAGTGTAATACAGCTGAGCTAGGATATTAAACCCACTGTTCTGTCAAGTGAATGATAAACACAGATGAGGTCAGGTGAAAAAAAGTACAGATTTACCTGCATGAGAAGAAAGGAAATTCATGCTGGAAAACGAAACCTTCAAGAGATGTGTTTCTTTCTTTGTGTGTTTCAAAAGGAACTGCATGAAAATGCCAAATATAATGACCATGAATTCAGAAAGGTATGAGCAGAAAGCAGTGTTTTAAAAACAGTGACAAATGCATGAATAATGTGTTAAAGAATTATTATAGAACATCTTTCTTTGCAGCAATTTCTGGCAGTTTTTAAAAATACATTTGCTTATATGAATGTATTCTTTATACCCAGAAACTGCCTTAATAACGTACTCATAATAATATTATGGTCTTATTAACCTTCCATATTTAAAAGATCAGCTAACATGTTCATTTGGGTCTTTTAACACTGTAACCATTTTTCTAATGGTTGCCATTTAATTTTTCTGTCTCTTTTAAAATATCACTCTCCTAAAAACTTATCTCTCTCTTTAAGCACAGTGCTTTAATCCAACATCAATTCCTTAGATTTTAAGAGAAGGTTATTACAACACATAAAACATATGGTCTCACTTCAGTTCCCAGTATACATAAAATTAGTCAAAACAAAACACTCCCTAATCACCACCAAAACATGTGGTTCAGTCAGTAATTTTTACTCAGAAACATCTTGGGACTAATTTAGCAAGAACAACACAATTTTTTTTCTCACCTCACTCTTATCTCTGTAGGTCATACAGCCACAAAAGGCAGAATTGCAAGATGAAGTTCACCTCTCTCTCTCACTCTGTCCCTCACTTATATTTCATTCAAGGCTGTCTCCACTTCCAAGATAACAATTGCTTTTAGAGATCTGGAAATCTATTTTCAGAATTTATAGTGCCTTTTGGAATTACAGAAACATATAAATCTCACAATACTGGTGGAAACAAAATCTTCAAACAATATAGACCTAGTAGGGAAATCTGAGATAATTCCAGAGGCTTCCTCATAATAAAGATTTTTTTTCATCATTTCTATTTGAGAAGGGGAAAAAAGACTATGGGAGCATCTAAGCTTAATATCTGGCCTTCTGATAAAACAAGGAGCACATCTGCCTTTCCAGGGAGTAAATTCAAACACTGAGGTTGGGACCATTAGTGAGTGGCTTACTCTACACCGGCTCTATTTTGGGACAGTGGGCACTACTGCCTTCATGACAATGCCCAGGGACATTTAAAGGTATCATTTTCTTCCAGGATCCCACATTATAGATGACATACACTGGTTTTACCACCTTCTTTCCATGCAGCCCTCAATCACTACCCCAGCAGGTTCTGCACTCTCAGGATCTTCACATGCCACATGCTGGGACAGACAAAATATGCCCTTAGATTCCCACTGTAAAAATGTTGCAACTTCATGTTACTTCAATTTCTTTGAACTGGAAAAAGCAGACAGAGTAATTATTTCATTTGAGGGTCACATGAGAGTCATACTGAATGTAAAGGACTCCTGCACCCAAGTGTAGCACAGGGAGGAAGCAGCTGCCCATGCCACAAGACAGGATTTTTGAGCAGCTGGATGCAGCATGGCGTGGGAATGATCCTCACGCTGTCACTTTCAGCAGCATGGGCACAGCCAAGGAAAGAACGCAGAGCTCTTCCATAAGACTTTCACTCTGCCGTCCTTTCCGGGGAAGCAGAGGCCACCAGCAGCTCCCTAAATGAGTATTGTTCTTTGGGCTGCCGTTCCCCCACTTGCACTGGCAGATATTAAGGGCAGTAGGTTGAAATATCACTTATGATCAAGCTAGCTTGAGGTACACTGGGATAATTGTAAAACAGGGATAGCCCATTCACAGGATTTGGGCCTGACTTTGAGAAGGACGCGAAACCCACAGGCCCACTCCTGTGCCTGCCACAGTGAAACGACACACAGGACTAACAGATGCAAAACCAAACTGTGATTCACCATTGATGTGTGGTGGCACCTAGTAGCTGGCAGAGGTTTCACACCAGGAAGCAGAGCTAAAGGCAGCTTTTAAATACAAAAATACTACTCACACCTTTATCCATTTAGGAGTGTAATTCCCCAGTCTGTGAACAGTGTAAAATGATAAAGGAAGATTGAAAGTGACCTTTGACATTCCTGACATCAATCAGGAAGTATAGTGTAATTCTGATATGAGAAAATCAAAGCAAAAATGATTCCTAACATGATCTGTTTTAAAAGAAAGACACTTTTTCATGCACACATGTGTATGTTCTATTTACTCATATTGTTTCACAAGATTTTCTGAGTCAAAAGACTCCATGTTGCTGGGGAAACTGAAATAATGGTGTAATCTTCTGAGAAAGTGTGAAACGTAAAATTAACACCACTGAATTGAATTTAATAACACTGTGCAACATTGGACCTAGCCCTAAATCAATATTTAATTTTCTCAGTCATCTTACAGATTAGTTGTAGCCATTATATCCCCAGGGAATATCAACCATCCCATGGAGGATCAGCCTAGTCAAGTAATATTTTTCAGGATCTTCTAGTGGATAGGTGTCAAAATATTCTTTAAGAGTGTGTAACCTGAGCTTCCATAAGTACTTGATTTTTATATTCGGGAGACTTCCCTCATGTTCTGCAGTAAATACTACAGTTTGTTTTACCCACTTAAGCTCAGTGACACTTACGACACATTATACCTATTACTTCTAAATTTAGACTAAAGATAACCCACTTTTGGAAGGCAACAAAAATAATAATCACTAATGTGACTGAATAAAAATAAGTTTCTACAACCACTGCTTTCCCAGAAAGCTAATTTCAAATAGAAGTCAGATCCCTGCTTTAGATTATTTACGGTAAAAATCTCCTTCTTGAAGTTCTTCTATATTCTATGTCAACACAATTTTTAATTGGAAGCACCTCACAATCACAATCAAAAGGAAATTGCATAAATGACATGATATGCTTTTAAAACCCTTGCCTAGAAAAAAAATTGTGAAAAGGCTTTGTGGCAGCAGCAGCAGCATTGCCACTCCTTGGATGATGTTGTCCTGGTGCAGCGTGCAGGCTTGGCAGAGAGCACCATTGCAAAACAGAGCATCAGCACATCAGAACAGGTATGGTATCATCAGCAGATGCTCATGCAAGGTTGCTGCTAGGCCTGGGACCCTCCAGTTAACTGCATCAAATATATAGGGTCCTTGACCTAAGAAGTGTGGTAGCTTGATGCTACAGCTCAGTTCTCTGCTGCCACGCAAGAAGAAGTTCATCCATCATGACACTTGGTACACAGGTGAGTATGAAAGAGTCTGTTCAGGCTGTGACCCAGGGCACAAATCTTACCTCACATTAAACAGAATAAGCCAACATAAAATGAGCCAGTGTTGAATGCACTCAAATAGATATAAGCTTGGCCAAGGTGAGCCCTGCAGCAACTTGATGCTGGGAGTGGAATTTGCACTGCCTATAGCCCTTTCTGACTGTGAACAAAGTTGTGTTTACCACAGGGCTTCATAGATTTGGTAAATCATTCTTGCACAGGCAAACAGAAACACTGTGCAGACTAAAAGCTTGGTGCTGCAAGGAGCAGTATTTTCACTCAGTAAATAACATCACAAACTGAGAGAAGTAAGAATATAGAATCAGGTTATGTCATGGCAGAAGATAAATTTTGCAGTTTTCCCTTTGTCAATAGTGTATTTTGCAAAAGAAACCCTGCTATCTGCCATACAGGTTTGACCAGCAGCAAATTCTTAGGAATTATCCTTCTCATGTCAGAGAAAAAGCCTTCCCTTTTTAGACTATATTTGATTTTAACAACCAGTGATTTATGAACTGTCTGATAGAGATATTTTAAGTCTAGACTTAATGTTTGTTTACAAATATGTATGTTTCATGAACCAAAAAGTCAGGGATATAATAGAATGCTACAGAGATCATTGATGGACTTGTATACAGACTGCACTGTACATACTTGTATATCTGTAATTGTTGGACTAGCAGATTAGTCCCTTATTTGCATAAGCTATAAAATTACTCTAGAAGAAAGTATTCCAAATTGTCGACAAAAAAAAGATTTTGGTTCTCCATCAGTTTGGCAAGAAAATGAAGAGAGAAATTATAAAAGAGCAGATGGCAGAAGAGATACACCAACATGTTGTATGCAGCAGTGAAGATGGGAATCTTGTAGGAACAAAATACGATTTATTTGCTTAAAAATTATAAGCAAGGAAATCTGCAGTTCAATAAATGAGACAATGTGAGCTTCCAGAACTGAGAAATAAGTGGATATTTTTTCTGGGTTCCTTCCTACTATGAAAAACAGTGAAAAACAATCTATTGAGTTTAGTCCTTTTGACTGCAAGAAGCGATTTAAATTACTTATGCTACATTTACTTTCATATTCAATATTTAGCAAGCTATCTTTGAGTAACCCTGAGAGTAGCTGCTGATATAGCCACAACAGAGGGCAAAATTTCAGAGAGTTGCTACAGCCACAGGAGCCAGATACTAAAACTCAAAAGAGCTACGGATAATGCATAGAAATGTGCAATGAAAAATTGCATTGGACATCCTTGACAAAGGATATCGGGTGTAATTGTTCACATTCAGGTAAGTCTGGGTGGAGGGATATTTCTCTTTCCTGTGCATGAAAAGTTATATCCCTTAAATGTTGGCAACAACGTAGCCCCAGTGGAATGTAACCTTCGTTTACTATATATAAATATTGCAGCTAAGGGATTTTTAATGAATATTCATTGTTTGTTCAACCAAATTATTATTTATGGAATTTATTGAGATTTTCGTGCCTTTAAGATTTTGCTTTTTTCCCAGCTATACTGTACTGTATCATGTGTAAAGTAAATGAATAATTTGTGCAGCTTCAATCTCAAATATTTAAGCATTTGAAAGAAACTTATAACCACACATTCCCACTAAAATAATTTGAAAGGGAGTCAAAGTACATCTTGCAGTGCCTGGGACTACAGTAGTAATGTTGAGTCAAAAAGTACTGAGATTATATCCTATTGTGCAAACAAAGAAAAAATTACTTTTGAATATGGTTTAATTATGTTTGCATTCACAGGCTATTCCTCTTGTCTTTTCTTACATTTTTAAACCCAGAAACAAATAGCACAGCAGAGAAGAAGCAATTACACAGCACTCAGTACTTATGACACTAAATTGTTAGAAGTCAATATTCTTCCTAGTTAATGGGCATTAAATGTAGATTTATTATTTGAAAATATATTGCAAACTCCTTGACTAAAGAATAACCAAACTTCACCTGTTCTACAGTGGATATGAAAAACTCCAGATTTCATGAAGACATTGAGAAGGGATGATCACTGTGGTTATCACATATTCTGTTTCATTCGAGCAGTACACTAAGCCCCAAACACTAAGACTATGCCAATTCAAACACATAGAAGTACCTGGATGTTTTTCAGTGCCAAAACAATCCGTAACTTATTAGTTCAATATTTTGACTGGAATAAATGTTCTTCAGTATCTTTGAAAACAGACACTTGACTCTCTTCTTTGAACTTCTGAAAGCATAATACTCAGACACAACATCCACCTGGACATTTTCCTACTGAAAAGACCTAATCATATCATTCATTCTGGCTGTGCTGCTTTTGGTTTTAGCTGAACACATTACTGTTAGTTTTTCCAACCTGAAAATTAACCACTCAAGAACCAAATTATAATAATAACTTGAGGGTACCTTTTATTTATAAGGTAATATAAGGTATTATAAAGTAATATGCATAATCTGGACTAATAAATTCCATGGCTGAAGGCCAATGACATTATTAGCCCAGGATACAGTTATTACAGGTTATTATACTCAATGTTTAATTAAATACTGAAATCTTAAAAGACAGCAGTGGGACAAAATTTGCTTTCTTCCTGTACCCTCCTTCAGCCATGCCCTTTAGTCTCCTGGTGTACTTTCTTCTTTTTATACCATATTCATTTTACATTATCTTCTCATCTTTTGTGTGCAGTTTCCTTTTATTTCCACAGATTTGGTGACAATGAAATAAGGAGTTTAAATTATATCTTTCAAAATGGAAAACACTTTGAAAAACATAGAACTATAGATTTTTACCAGAACTTGCAGATATTAACAGACAATTGAGGTGCTTGCACATACACAGTAAAAGCAGTGTAGAAAAATCATTATGTGATTAGAAGGATGGAGAGAGGTAGGTTTGTCACTGAGGTATATAACATAAATCACCTAGTTCCAGTCCTTGCCAGTGAAGGTACAGGACACTTCATATAACTAGGTCTGACTGCATGCCTGGTTTTAGAAAGCCATCATTATATAACATGAATCCCATCTTTGCTAAGAGTTTATTCCTGGACTCCATTTTCCTGAGCTGTAACAAATACAGTTCTCAAATCCATCCACAATATTCAGCAAATGAAATGCAAGTGACTCTACCACGTGTGCTTAGCAGAACTGTCAAGGGGGTGGCTAAGGGAAATTGCTTAAGGAAGTGTTATCAAGCATGAGGGAGCAATGGGCAATTTCAGGTGGATGTATATGAAGCAACATCAAATGAACATTGATGATGACAGCTGATGAAAGAGTTGAAAGTCAGATGGCAGTTGTCCCTCTGGCTGGTGATGAAGGTAGCAGCAGTGTCCTCTTATTTGCTACAAGGTCACAAGCACCACCACAAGGATGAAGACAAAGGGTCTAGCAACACAGAGGGAAGAAATGTTAACCGGTGGCGTTGAGGTGCTTTTCATTGATGGCTTTATCACCATTATGCTTAATGGCAGTATTTGAGAATACAAATCTGGCACCAAAACTAATTTAGGTCTCTAGTCCCTGTTTTTCCTCCACAGGTTGGAATACTGGTATTTCCGCAGGAATCAGAAAGAAGGTTCTTGTCCTCCCCTGCCAGTGATTTAGTAGGCTTTCCAAGCTGAAAAATATTTTTGTATCCCTAAAACCCTTTGAGCACATACTGGTATCCAGCTCAAGTCTCTGGCAGCTGCAGAGGTTTAATATCTGGCATGATAATAGTTTTTTTTCAACAACAACAGTATTTTGTAAAAGGAAGAGCTGTTTCAAAAATGCCGTGGAAAAATTGTGGCATTGAACCCACCCTACTTAGGATCAAAAAGGTCTTTTCAGAAATGGACTGTTTCAAAAATGCCATGGAAAAATTAGTATTAATAGGAGTCATGTACACAAATAATTTCCAAGTTTGATCTTATTTACTCTCTAAAATGTCACATGAAGAAGCAATTGAGAAGTAAGGCTGAAAGTGGGCTTCAGCTTATCTTCAGGGAGCCACATTCTGAACTCACACCCCAATCTAAGAGAAGCTGTTCAAACACAACTACAGTATTTGGGTAACATCTCATGAAGAGGAATCTAAGCAAATATAAATAATGGCAACAGAACCTCAAAACCAAAATGAGTTTCACACATTTGTGGAGCCATACTCTGGAGTATACATGGAAAGCATGCAGGAACAAGCAACAAACATGATACACGTTCCCATTAGTGCCACAACCAGGAAAGATTGGAAAATTATGTTTTAGATTGATTCTAAAAAAGAGCTTTAGTGGATAACAAGAGAAATGGAGATGGACTTTGCAAGTGAGGCTGCTGTCACAAATCTTTGTGTAAGCAATAGCTCTGAAAGCAGGTAAAATGAAACTTTAAGTTTGGAAATGATCATGAGTGAAATAAAAGAAAATTCTCACATTCAAACTGACTCATAAAATGAAAAATTTTACCAGCTAGAAACTTCTCTAATTTATCTAAGGTGGAGATGGATTTAACAACCTTCTCTACTCCTCAACATTGTTATATTTCCACTGAAGACTTGGCTTTAGACAACCTAGTCTGTAGGCAGGGTACATTTTCCTTTTTATTTCTTTGCTTTCCTTGTTTCACTTGCAGTACATCTGTATCCACATCTATTCTACATCTCTCCCTTCACTTTTAGAGCACTGAAAACTCTGCAACTAACATTACTCGCTCTACACATACACCTCGAGAGGTGAGCTGTAAAATAAAACTATCTTATCAGAAATCTCTCCAGTTACCCACAGCTGTCACACATGTGAGTGAGCCTGTGCTTTTAATACAGTTTCCTTTCTGTTTGAGTGAGGAGCCTTATTCTGAGAAGAGCACTTTCCGCCTGACCCAGATTCACCCACACTGAAAGCTGAAATGTGCACAATATCCTACCGAAATACAGGAGCAATATGAGAGGAGTCACTGCATTTTTGTCCACCTGTCACTCTAACCCTAACAGCTTCCTCCTTCTCATTTTCCCTCTGGGTTTTCCACCTCTCCAAAGCACTGCTACTCGACCTCTGACACCAGTGCTGAGGGGTAGACTCTGCTCAGCGATCTGCACGCTCCTTGGGAAACTTGAAGGGAGGCAGCCAAGCCTCCAAGGGGAGCAGGGGTTGTAAAGGAAAAGGCAATTGCCAAGGCGTTTTTATGATTTATATTTTTTTTAGCTTCAACACTCACATGTATTTCGAAGTTTATTCTCTGGGTATTTGACCCACATGGGCAAGTATTCATGCAAAAAGAGACTATCAATTCTTTTGTGCATAAATTCTACTTGAGTGAATCTCAGTGCTCAAGCTGAGGGCCAGCTCATGTGCCTGGCAAACAAAGACACTCAACTTCTGGCAGTGGAACAGTTATTCATCTACAAAATCAATAATTTACAGGGGAAAGAGAGGCTGCATAAAAGTAAGAGTAAAAGGAAAACAGTAAAAACTCTAATACAAATGCAGGAAATAAATCACTCTTTCTCCTTCTATGCTAGAAATTTAATTCAAAGATTCTTGCATCCAGTAGTCAGCTTAATGGAAACAAACCATAAAGGCTATAATTCCCTGTGGCATGCAAGTACTAAGGTCTTATCCAATTGCCTCAGCAAGCAATTGTTCTGCAGGGGCAAAGAAGGAGGTGAATAAAGAAGTTTAAAATTGAAGTATACTTTGAGACTAAGGGATCTGATCTAATCTGTATTTTCCTTGTTTTTAGCTGAACTTGTAAGTATCTCCATAGGAGAACTCTGATTATTCACTGCAATCTTATTTGATAGGGTCAACCGATCAAACTTTCACACTCAGAGATCAGAGATAACAGCAGTGATTTTGTTTCAGGAAAGAAAGGTAAGGTGTCAGGAAATTAGTACTGATGCCCAAGATTCAGCATGGAAAGCTCTAGTCCATGGTGATCTCACAATCAGCTGGATTTGTAGCGTCCAGATCTCAACACAAAGATTTTCCCCATCCTACATCTCAATGGAACAATGCAGCAGAAACTCCATGTGTGAAAATTCTCCTTGCTCTTTCTGTCTTTGAAAAGATTTTTCTTCATATAAACAACAATGCAGCTCAGCACTATTAATGCTAGCAATTTGATTTTCAGAGTCTTGTTTAAATTTTATTTTTAATATGTTTAAAATATGTTTAAATTTTCTTTGCCCAACATAATATGAAACTCAAAAAATTGACAGTTTAACAAAACTGCAGGCACAGAAAATACCAGCACATTGTAAACTAATAACCCAGATTTCAGGTGGCAAAAATTGCTAGGAAGATCCATAGAGGGAAGGTAAAGTAGATAGCCAATGGCAGATACTTGGCTGATGTCTTATGCCATCCTAGCATAAAATAAGGAGAAGATGTGAATAATAGGAAAAGCTAGAGCATCCTACAATTATTTTGCTCTAGATGGCATTTCTTGACCCTTAAGGTCTCCTCAAGATGCCTTAAGATCACAGAACCAACAAAAAGATCTGAGATCGTTGAGTCCAACCTTTGACCTAACACCACCATGTCAGCTACACTGTGGCACTAAGTGCCACATCCAGTCTTTCCCTGAACACCTCCAGGGACGGTGACTCCACCACCTCCCTGGGCAGCCTATTCCAGTATCTAATCACCCATCCTATGAAGAATTTCTTCCTAATGTCTAACCTAAACCTCCCCAGGCACAGCTTAAGACCATGTCCTCTTGTTCTGTTGCTAGTTTTCTGGGAGAAGAGGCTGACCTGCACCTTGCTACAACCTCCTTTACAGTAGTGTAGAGAGCAATAAGGTCACTTCCGAGTCTCCTTTTGTCCAGGTTGAAGAACCCCAGCTCCCTCAGCCTCTCCTCACAAGACTTATGCTTCAGACCCTTCACAAGCTCAGTTGCCCTTCTCTGGACATGCTCCAGCACCTCAATATCCTTCCTAAACTGGCAGGCCTAGGACACGACACAGTACTCAAGGGGCAGCCTCACCAGTGCCAGTACAGAGTGATGATCACTGCCCTGGTCCTGCTGGTCACACTATTCCTGACACAGGCCAGGATGCCATTGGCCTTCTTGGCCACCTGGGCACACTGCTGGCTCATGTTCAGGTAGCTGCCGATCAGCACCCCCATGTCCTTTTCTGCTGGGCCACTTTACAGCCACTCTGTCCCCAGCCTGTAGCACTGCATGGGTTTGTTGTAGCCAAAGTGCAGGACCCGGCCTGTGGTCTTGTTCAGCCTCATGCTGTTGCTCTAGGCCCATCTATTCAGCCTGTCCAGGTCCCTCCGCAGAGCCTTCCTACCCTCAACAATCCCACCCAACTTGGTGTCATCTGTGAATTTGCTAGTGTTACACTCAATTCCCTCACCCAGATAATCACTAAAGATTGGGGATTATTAAAGGATTGGGCCCAACTGTGACCCCTGGGGAACACCATTAGTGATTGTACACCAACTGGATGCTGCACCATTCACCACTACCCTCCGGGCCTAACCATCCAGGCAGTTCTTAACCCAGAGAAGAATGAACCTGTCCAAGCCTTGGGCTGCCACCTTTTCCAGGAGTATGCTGTGGCAATGTCAAAAGCTTTTATGACAAGTAATGGCCAAGACCTGGTATAAAGGTGAAGATAGTGCATGTCACATCTTGAGCTGGTGCACTGCTCTGATCTGTTAAGTATGAAATAGATACAGCCACCCAATGAGTCAAAAACTACTCTCTTAATTCATGCAAGCAATCCCAAATAAGCATTGGGAGATGCTGCCAGATGGCAGTTTCACTGAAACACAATGTTATCTTTCACAGCATCCTGAACAGGTGAAGCATTGCCTCCAAATGGTCAGACTCACAGACAAATATTTGTAAGCACTTGGGCATGTTCATACAAGCTTCAGGTTGTGCATTAAGACCAAAACAAAAAGAGATCCACAAATTTCAGAGGAACTGCTCTTGTCAGTATAGTGAGTTGACTTCTTTTTGTCTGAAGAAAGTGTCTTCTCTTTGTAGTACTTACAGTGGCACCAATGGGCTAGGCACTATGCAGCCTAAAAAGAGAGGCACATAATAGCTCACAGAGGAAAACAGAAAAGTAGTTATGCACAGAGACTCAAAGTCTGGATCTTGGCCTATGTTCTGACTCTGATGATGTGAATGTAGAAGAGGTCTAGGAAACATTTGTCTCTGCAAGTGGAAATTATTTCTTGGTAATGCAGCTTTTGCCCACCAGTTCTGTCCAGACCTCATTCATGCACTCCAATTAAGGGTAAGCTGGCAGTGAGGCACATAGTGGTACTGAAAATATAATAGTCAAAGCAATCTGTGCTATAACCTGGGCTGCAAAAAAGACTTGGTGATTACTTGTAATACCTATCATGGTTCCAGCTTGTGCTAATGCTCCACTACCTCCTATAAGCACCAAAATAGTACAAGATCATCCTCAATTTCTTTTGGAAAATTTGTAATCAAAACTAAAACAGAGAAGGGCACAGTATCTACGTACAGTACTAGGAGATAACTGGCCCTGTTTTAATACTGCAGTGTTCAAATAGCCTTTTATTTTTAATGAAATACGTAAAGCTTATCCCAATTATTCATTACAGGCAACTGCCTCTGTTCCTCTGCTCTTCTTAGAGAAAGTCATCTGATGCCATCTATTAAATTTCATATAGTAGACAGAGAGTTCTTAAGTTACCTAGCAAATGTCAGTGCATGGGGTAGATTTTGAGCAGTGTACAAAGTATCATTACCTTACTGTTAATGCAGTTTTATGGGAGTATGCTTTATTTGTCATATCTGAAAAAAAACCCAAATCACAGCTGCTTGAGCTGACATAAATATTCAAACTGTTAATGCATTAACATAAGTGACAGTACCAGATTGCAAAGTTTAGCATAAAATCAGAAACAACTAAATATGGTGTAGAGCATCCAAGCAATCAAAAACCCTGCATAATATAATAATGCAGCTGGTTAGTAGCTCATGCCATGTAATTTAAGTCTCCTTATTAGATAAGAACTTTGAAGCAGTCTCTAATGAAATATCTTTTTGGTCTCAACAGTATCATGAATAAGTTCTCTCTTACATTTTCCCTGTTTCCAGGCATTTTCATGACAATCAAAGAAATTGTTTATGATGATGATGATGACTATTATTATATGCATTTTCACATTTATCACACCTAGATACATATCACATACATATCAATGTGAAAAATGGGTGTTATTCCATGCTCCTGAGCAGCTGAGCAATGTATATTTTAGAAAGTCAAACACTCGATTTGAATATTTGCAGCAGTAAATTAATAGCTTACACATTCAGAGCAATGCAAAACAAAGAGACAATAGAAGTTCCTCCATTTCAGCAATTAGACAAACCCAGTACACTTGGCTTGTTGCGAGAGGTGACACAGCCCCTGAAACAACTTTATTACCTGTCACATTGAGATCCAGAACCATAAAACTCTCATCTCCCCTTGTAATTTCTGACATGCTCAATAGCCCTGGTAATTGAACTACACTCCTAGGACTTTTTTAGCACGCTGAGATACCTTACCAGCTAACAACTGGCAATTAAAATCTGTAATGTGAATAGAAAAAAAATTAATTAATCAGCAGTATACAAGTAACAACAAAAATAGTGCTTTGGTACAGAAGCCAAAATTTCAAAAGAAAATGTGCAATATAATCTATGCTGAAATAACAGGGTGCAAAAAGCCTTCTTAAAAACTGGAATCTGGTATGTGTTCCCATACATAAAATAAATCATGTGCATCTTCCTATCATTCAGTTGTGAAAAAACCTGCCTGGAGCTATGATAACAGCTGAATGTTTCCTTCTCCAAAGAATTAATATTTTCAGCAACAGTAACCAGCACTTTACGGAGATCAGATAAATCACTGCAACAAATACAAGCTACAGAAGAACAGTCTCTTTTCTTAATTTAGTCATTCATCTATTCAAAATATACACTGATGCATTGACATTAAGATATATAAATCATTAAAAGAAACAGAGAAGAGTCTAGGGCTGTAGAGCTTTCCCTTTGTTTTGATCATTAAATTCTAACAATAGATCCAAGATTAGATTATGCACTGCCATTTACAAAAATATGATATGAAAACATTCAGTTCTGATATGAAACATAAATGGTAAATTAATTGCTTCGCCAAACCATTTGTAGCCTCTTTGGAAAACACATTGAAGACATACACTATTCATAAAATACCCTCAAGATCAATGTCTTATGCCTTAACAGTAATGAATTTTATGCTGGCCACTGCATCATCAGTCAGTTAAGTATTTTCTTAGTTAGACACTTGAGAATTCAGCAAGTAATTAATGATCATGAAAGATGAGAAGATTTGTTGTGGGCAATACACATTTTTCTAAGATATGTCATTATTCAGGTTTGTCACAAAGCAACATCTATTTTATTAAAAACACACCAAGGACTGTAGGCCTGGGGCATAAATTTACAGAGAAACTGGAACACTGAAATACGAAATGCTGTAGCACCCACATTTCACAAGGCCACGACAGTCTATGCCCAGATGGAGCAACTCTGCTTTCAGAAGAGCTCTATAAGGAGGGTAAGCTGCCTCAAAATAAGAAACAAACAGGATTAAACAAGGAAATCCAAATAAGTTACAAGAGGTGCTGAAGAGGATAATGAACCTAAGCATCTTCAGCAATACTCTGAATATAAATTGGAGCGAGGGCTTGAATTCAAGTCTGAGTGCATTTTATAAACTGGAGCAACTACAACAGAAGAAACCCAATGTTGTCTCTACAATGCTGCACAGGGTGTGACCTTGAGGACAAACTCAGTCTATCTATATTTACCAAATGCTGATCTTCACCCACCCCACTCCCTTGTAAAAACATTACTTGATCATATTAGGCAGACAAGATAGCTGACACTCTTCCTACAAGTGCCCCAAAGTCACATCCCTGAGTTTAGACCACTTAAATGGGAAATGAGAACACCAGGTAGCAGGAAGACAGGGGCACATAACAACCTTCTTCTTCTCTCCATCTTTCTTTCCTTCCTTCAGAAACTCAAGACATATGCTTATTGGTTATATGATGCTGTCATTCTTACATTTTTTACTGTCTTGGTACACTTACTACACAAAAAAATCCCAAAACAATAAAAAAAAGAGAGTTACAATAAAAAAAGAGAAAAAAGCCGTCTTCTTGCACTACAAATTATTCAAACAAATAAAAATTATCCTATTTATTCAAAACAAACAAAAAGAAATTGGAAGTTGTCGTAGGTTACTCTATAGGCAGCTATTGTTTTCTTAAAATCAGACTACATCTTTAGAGGGTTGAAGTGATAATAACCCACAAAACACTATTTGCTTGGAAGGTAATTCCTCCCATACATACAAAGCTACACAAAATGAAATTTGGTAGTGCAAGTAAAAGACTATTTTCAGCCAGGGAAATGACCCTTGTTGAATTACATTTATTGCTTCCTCTGTTGCTGTCATGCTGACTCCTCAAAATCTTGACCAACCTGTGTGTTCTGCTGTGCTATTTCATAGAGAACTGCCTGAGTTCGATAAGAGCTGAGCCACTTTTAGCCAAGTGTATAGTGTTTCACAAAGAGCAATTAATCTCTGAGCTGCCTGTCTTCCATTTCATCCTTTTGATTAAAGTTGTATGATAAAGCTGATGTCTAGGAAAAACAGTTCCTAAGAAATCAGCTCGGTCTAGAAAACTCATTAATGTTACACTTCAGTTACATCAAAGAAAAACTGGCATGGAGCTAATAACAGTCACCTTCACAGAAACACCCTGACAGTCTGATTTGAGAAGGGGAAGATCATGGGCCCATTTGTCTAGAGAGATGAAAAATATTCTCTTGAAAATCAAGGTACTGATTTTAGAAAATCTCTGTAACCAGTCTAGACACGTGCATTCAGCCGATGACTCAGGCACAAACTTACAGAGATCAATAACAAGCACCAGATATTTAGGAAACACATGGGAAGCACTTCATTTGGTTGCTCATAATTCTCCGAATATATTCAGAAGCTGTTATATATTGACCAGCAGTCTGTTGTCTTCCTCGGAAGCCCTCACTGAGTTTTGTTTCTATAGGAAGCATCACTGACAGAAAAAGGACATAAACAAAGAGTCCACACACTATACCATAAATATAGATGAGAGGATTAGCCCTAAAGCCACTCTTCTGAGAAGAGCAATCAGAGAGAAGAAGTACAGATGGGGGCTAAGCTAGCAACTGAGCAGAACCCACAGGCTGAGCCCTCCCCAGCGAGCACCATTCCACAGGGTCTCAGTACAGAGGGCAGAGCCAGGGACCAGTAACAGGGTCCATGGACAGACAAAATAAACAATAAGCCAGTACTGGGATCCAGCTAGGGTGTCAAATCAGGATCAGCAGGAGACAAGACTGGATATAGCCACACTCCCAGTGTAGCTCTAAGACAGGGCTGGGTGCCCAGGGCCAAGGTAAAATGGGGCTCCTGGACTATGGGAAGGAGGATGAATAGATGGGGGTCTCAGGTGTGGCTGCTCCGGGCAGTTAGGATCCACAGGTGCACTCCTGCACCCGATAAGAACCATCCCTGGTGTCACTTGGAGGCTGTGACTTTGAAAACAGTAAATTTCCTTGATAGCTTCCAGTCTTCTGCTGTTTCTTACTAAATGGCCAATGGAGTTATAGGAAATATATGCAAGGCATGAAAATTAAAACCAGAATCCAGCTCACGGGTTCCTGTAAAGTCTAATAAACAAGAGACAAGTGGCCAGTGAGAGCTGCCTCTGCTTTCTTTAACCTTCTAATGCCGTAACCATAATGAAAATTTACATACAGAAAATTTGGGAAATCCTATTACTAATTTTAATCAACAAGCTTATATACAGTTATGATTTTTATAGTTAAAGGTACCCTTGGTATAGGCCAAGGTTTTAGGAAGAATTAAAACAGGGTGTAAACAAAAACTTGAGTAATGGTTGGCCAAAAGAAGGGCATGGATTTTAGAAGGAAGGTTTTGGTTTTGATAGAGTGCCAAGATGATCTGTTTCGCCTTTTCTTTACCTATCTCCTATGTTCCTTTTCATCTGTAAGTGGGTGGAATAACACTTCAATAAGTCATGTTTATTGGCTTCCTGAAAAAATTGGTATGCATAATATCTGTGTTTGACTTGTCTACTGGTCTTGACAGGAGGCAGCAGATTGCCCTGATATTTTGCCTACCCTTTGCTGCCTGAATTATCTACAGCCTTTCTTTATGAGAAAAAATATATGGATTAAGGAAGACCCTGCTTATCTTGTCAAAACCAAGACCACTAGATCCATGTTATAGTCTTATTTTTGACTCAAACCTCTATCAGGGCACCTATATAGAAGAGAGGTCACACAGACTTGAGGGTCTTCACCACTACCTACTTTTTCAAGTGTATTTCATTATTTCCATTCTGACAAGACAAACTATAAACCCATCGTTTAGGCTTGTTTACCACCATTTTGATCAATAACTATGTTCAATGTGGACATTCATTACCAGCCAGAGATGGGATAATTAGAATAGGAGTATAAGTCCCTTTAATAAACTGCCTTGCAAACAGGAGTAATCTTGGGAACAGAATCAAGAAACCGTTTTCTTCTGTTTCCAGAGAATGTCCCTGTGTTGTATGTCAAAAAGAGAAAAAATGTGGAACAGTGCAAAGCCAGACACGTAAGCTATAATTTTATTAAAAGAAATTATAAGACTGCATAAGATGTAGGCCACAAAAGGAGACTGGAAAAAGTGATTTGTGAACAATGAATTCTTTTCATCATTCTGTAGCTACATGAACCAATATATTTTAATTGGTTGGACCTGAGAACCTATATTTCTCCTCCTTTCCTACTCCCCTTTTAACTGCAGTGTTAGCTTTCTTTTGTGAGACCAAAGATGGCAGGGTACCAGCACAGCTATGAAGGAAATACCTTACATATAGTGTGGATAGGCTTCAGCCACTGCCAGGAGGCTGAGTCTTAGAAGAATGAAAGGGAGAGGCCAGAAAAATGCCCCTGCATTGCAAGTTATACAGGAAGAATTCTCACCCACAAGGTTTGTGAATCAGTACCACAGAGGCCATTGTGAGGGCAGAGGAAACCTAAAATAAACCAAAATTAAAGCATAGGAAGTTACCAGTTCTCTAAGGAAAGAAAAATTCAACACATAAGAAACACTGTGTTTTTTTTGTGAGGACCATTCTACCAACTTAAAGTAAATACAACCCCCTTTTTTCAGAGTCAAGAAATAGAAAGACAAGTAAATAAATATTTCAAACCAGTTGGGCAAGCTCTTATTAAGAAAGCTCTTCAGAAAGAGGTCTGTATCATGAGGAAGCCTGAACCTCTGATACACAGCAAGGATCATGATTTCTGTGTGGAAAACAGAGAATGTTTCAAGTGCTGACAACTGCAATTCAATTGAATAAAACATTGAAATAATGCTATATCCAGTTGTTCCTAAACTTTGTAATTTTAGGAATTACAGACAAAGTATGTCTCCTGATGAATATGATGTAAAAAGTCAGTAATTAAATATTTTAGTAGATGTATATTTCAAGTTGGCACTTTCAGGCCTCTTTCAGCATCAGACAGCCACTGAGACACAAGCAGCATTCACCTGTCTGAGCAACAACTTCAAACCCTTTCCCTGCCCCCCCTGCAGGGGTAGGCACAGGAACTTACAGAGTGTAAGCTCCCTGTGGAAAGGATGAAGGGTTCCAATCTGTAACAAACACTTCATTTTTAGTCGTCCAACTACTCATTGAATAACTTAATCTGTAACCAGCAAAGACAGATTTAAAAGTTCTCTCAGAAGTTGTCTGCTGTCCATTAGCTGGTGAAATATGGCATTGTTCTCTTTCATATCTACTTTACTTAAATACAGCTGTCTTCTGATAGTCATTGTTGTATAGAAAGGATGGATTTGCTGCTAAAGAACTACACTAGCTCCATGTTTGAATTCCCAGCTGCACCACTGATTTTCTGTATCCTTTAACTTATGTAAAGAGGTAGCCCAAGCTTCACTAGTTAGGAATTGGCTTAAATTTCACATTCTCCGCAGTGTAGATGGAGAAAAATATGTTAACATAAGATCTTGGCTAAAATCAAATATAATCGAGGAGATCCAACAGGGTTAAGTGATATAACTTATACTAGGTGCATAGTTAAGGCTGAGGCTATATGACATTAGACCCTTATTAGCCAAACCTGATCCAGGTCAACCTCACTCAAAATTAAGCCTCTAAGCAGATACTCTGAAAGCACAAGAATAAAGCTTGGCAAATCAATGTGTCTTTTGAAAAATGAAAAAAAAAAAATAACCTTTGGAGTAAATTCCAAGCATGCTTTTTTTTTTCCCCTTCACTGGAGTAGTGAAGTAGGAAGAAGTGGAAAAAGGACCTAAGGCAACAAAGAAATTGTAAGCAAGATCAAACTAGATGTTTTCTGTCCCTTTATTCTTTAGCATATTTCTAACATTATTACTACTATTAGTCAAAATAAATCAAAATAAATTTTGTTAAATGCAGTAGTGAAGCATGGTTTCGGAATATATAATTGAAAGAGCTCTTTGAAAACACCAGAAGAAAGCATTTCACTTTTCAGAAAGCATCTCCATTTCACAAGCATTTTCAATCAAATCAAAACTGCAGTCTTCCTGTAAAAGTGCTGTTCACCTAACAAATTGCCCCTACCTGGTCTCATTGGCACCCTTATGCCTAGCCGGAGAGAGGGAGCTTTGATGAGCCTTCCAGGGGATGAAGGGGGACATCATGGGGCAGTCTATGACACCTTGATCCTCCAGCACAAGCTTGATCTAGAACTAAATTGCTTCACCATCCACTCTTCATGGTGGGATGGATTCATCAAGGTGTCATAGACTGCCCCAACCACATATGTCTAGGTTTACATATGTGTATGTGTGTATGAGTACGTGCATGCTTGCACATAGACCCACACATATCTATCATGTATGCACACACACATGCACTTGTACGTATGAGTGCCATTGCTTTAGCCTTATTTGCAGCCAATAACACAACAGAAGGACATGGTGCCAGGAAACAGAGCGATGTCTCAGAAAATAGTCCTCTCTACTACCGATAGACGCAGCAGAAGTAGATTATCTCTCATGAGTTTCCATGGTAAACTACATTAATGAAAAATGCCTCATTTCTGAATTGCATCACAAGAGAGCAATTGTAATGGGAGCAACAATGAGATATGTAGGTGATAATGTTCTTTCTCCTCAATGTAGCAGAATGGGAGGAACGTATCCCTGTTGTGCAGTAAATGCCAATAGGTGTAGCCAAAGTGTTTATTGTTCTGAAGCCCTCAGGAAATCTGGGTAAAAACTAAAGCCAATTTTTCTATTGGATCATTCAGTGAAATGAATGCTCATTATAACACAGAGAAATTAAACAATGTAAGGCCATTTTAAATTTAAATATATTTTAGCAAGTAGAGCAAGGAGTGCCACATTATTCTCTCGGTAGGGTGTGAGCTGCTGTATCAGTTAGCATCTGTTCTTTGTAATTCCTCCAGTCAGAATGTAATGATTTAGTAAGTAAGCAAAAAGCCATACTTCTGAAAATTAACATTGTTCCTGAGGTGTTGTTTCTAGTTCGTATACAGTAGATGGCACTGGTGGAATAAGAAGTTACGATACGTGGCAACTTGTAGAAGTTAGCCTTGTCCATGGCTATGACTGGACCATGTCCAGTCAGGTTTTGAAAGTCTGCAAGGATGGAGACCTCACAATCTACTTTGGGAACCGGTGTCTGTGTTTTACCAGCCTTATAGGAAATTAGTGTTTTCTTATGCTCAAATGGAATTTGCTCTATTTTGATTTGTATCCCTTGTCTCTTGTCACTGGACACCACATTAAAGAGACTGGGTCACTCTTCTTTGCACTTTCCAAGTATTTATACATGTAGACAAGATCCCCAACAGGATCTTCTCTTCTTCGGGTGGAACAGTCACAGTTCTCTCAGCTTCTCACATGTCAGATGCTCCATAATCATCTTCAAGATCTTTTGCTGGACTAACTCCAGTATGTCCATATGTCTCTTCTACTGAGGAGCCCAGAACTTGACACCGTGCTCCAGATGCTGACTAGAGGGGAAGGATTACCTACTTTGATACGCTGGCAACGCTTTCCCTAAGGCAGCCCAAGAGGGCTTTTGGCTTTTTTTGCTGCAAGAACATATTGTCTGCAAAGATCCCCAGGTCCTTTTCTGCAAAGAACTTTGCATTTGCCTTTGTTGAATTTCATGAGGCTCCTGTTTCTCCAGTCCATCAAGGTCCCTATGAATTGGTAACACAACCATCTCCACTATAATATAACCAATCCTCCAAGCTTTTTAATCATGTGCAAATCTGCTGAGGCTGAACACAGCCCTCGAATTCCCCATTTGCTCCTCATGTCACTTGCATTTAGCGTAAGAGCACCTTGTCATACTCATAATGATGAATGCTGATTTCCCAAGGAAAAGTGTGAGAGACTGCCTCCTCCCAGCTGGTGACATTTGGAAGAGGCTGCCAGGCATGCCTACAGGGAGATCCCACTCAGGGCTGACCCTTTCACTCTGGCAGCTAACTTGAAGCTGAGGCTGGGCTCTGCCTGAGCTACAGCCCCTACGGCATCACAGCCATGCCCCTGCCTGGCCCCAGGCACCACACTCCAGACCTGGACCCAGCCCTGGACCCTGACCTTTGGATTGACTTCCCAGCTTGACCTTGCACCTGCCTCATCCTGGCAGCCCCCCAGGCTGCTTCCCATCCTGTCTGAGGTGGTGGAAAGGGTCCTAGCTGGGGAGACCCTGACCTGCCACTCCCGTGAGAAGCTCCCTCAGCTTCCAAGCCCTCAGCACCTATGGAGGCACTGGCCGACGAGACACCCTGACTGACTGAAGAAATTATTTTTAAATGGCTTACATTGGGCAAAATAAATTTCACCTTTCTTCTGAATTAATGCAGAAACTCCCTCCTTCCCTGCTTAGATGTAACATCTCAAAATGAAAACAAAGCATGTTTCTTATTTGGAACACATTTTTCTAATTTCACCATGTATGAAGCACAGAATTGTTACTAAATGAGCATTCAGATATTTGACACTACTGAGAGACTGATGCAGCTCTGGTACAGTTCCAAGTGACCACAGCTGAAAGAAAAGTGACGTGTATTTTAGAAGAAATCTCCTATGGCAACTTCAAAAAGGCTGTGGTTTTTCAGAGAGGCAAAGCCTCCCCTAGGATGACACTTATTTTGGTGCCATTGTCCTGATAATGACTACCATCAGACAAATGTTACAAAGCCCAAGGAAAAATCCTTTGACTGATGTCTAAACTGACTGCTGAATAAAAAAGTATATCCAATGTCCTCGCAAAGCTGTACTAAGGAGGGATATGACATCATTTAAGGCACAGAGACAGAAGAAAGAAAAGGATGGCAAATTTTCTTTATGTCACTCTTAAACTATGCCTTCTTTGATATTAACAAAATATGCTGGAGATTTAAAATTTTATTTATTTTTATTTATTCAGCTTTTAATGGAAAGTTTTTTTTCTTCAGGAGGCACAATAAATCACGAGAGCGGTTACATAAGGTTAGCTGGTGCTTGGAAGCTTCTGGACTATTCACCCTGGGCATTAAAACCTAGTTCTGAATTTTCCAGCTTTTATTAGCAGTTAGAATATTACAGCCCAATGAATTTACTGTTATACTGGTTTTAGATTTAATAGTGGTGTTAAAAAAGTGAAACCAAATGGAACCTTTTACTTCCAAGTACACTTTAAAGGCATTTTGATAGAAGATCTTAAACAAGTTATAACTTTCTATTCTAACATGCCATGTGTGACTAAAAGAACAGAACCAGAGCAATTTCCTCAATACCTGGATAAAATGTGGTTGGGATTGCCAAGTGTTCTTAAGAGGAAGAAGTTACATAGTAAGTCTAAGGGAGGAGAAAAAAAGGCACTCTTCTTTACCAGAGGACAAATAGTAATTCTTACATACACATTACCACTTTAGGGTTTTTCCCATGCATTATACATGCACCACGCTATCTTGGAATAATTTCCATTCAGCTTTTGCATAAGATGTACAATTGACAGGTCTGGGAAATCATTTCTAGATCTTTATTCTCTGCTGGACTCTGGGACTGAACAGTCTCATCTTCCACTTCATTGTATGCGTGGTGAGTGAAAAGTGGGCAACCTAATGGCTTCACTGATACTCTGGTGCCAAGTAACACATGTATAGTTTCCCCAAACACTGTTTTGGCAGTTACTTCATGAACATCAAGTAGCCAGGAGCACTACCTTCCCCTGCAGTTGATGATAGCAGCAGGCAGCTTGTGTCTTCACCTTCTTCTGCAAATTCAGTTCCCTCTATCAGCTTGAGGTCTATGGCTCAGGGCAGTGAAGAGCAGTTGCCACAGAAAAGGTGAGAGCAGAGCAGTTTTGGTCAGTGTAGCAGTGTAAAATGAAAAATTATGTTTCAGTGACTTTCTTCAATGCTTCAGTTCATTCTTCTGGAGACAGTCCAAATTTTCAGAATTCGTGAGAATAGCTGGCATTGCAAAGGGCCTGATATGAGTAACAAAATATGTTAAAATTTTTACCTAAACCTTGATGAAAAACTGATGAACTGTCAGAAGGAAAGTAAATTGCAAATTGTAGTGGAGAAAAAAAAAGTTTAACTGGACTTTCATTGTAACATCATATAAAAGACAGACAGCTTTTCTGAAATCTGGTGTAACTATGCCAGCAATGATGTTGAGTTAAAAAGAACAAGAAAATGGCATTAAATATAATCTACTCCTATTCTTGCAGCTGGACCCCATCCAAGGCATTCACATAGAGCTACATAATCCCCTCCTCCTCAGAACCAAAACACACAGTAGGGATGTTTGATGATACAAATGAGAAGTGAGCAAAAGAAGGAAAATAGCTTGAGGTTTTCTAAATTCTTCTCCGAAATATATACCCAGCAGGTATGAGTATGAATCATCAGGCAGAAAGGCACATAAATTATCATCCACCCTGTTCTGGCTTTGTTTCACTTGCTTTTAAATTTGTTGAAGAATTGTTTTGTTTTGTTTTAACACCAGAGCCATTGTTTTTTTTGTGCTCTCTTGGGTTACTTTCAGCCTTCAGAACTGTCTGAAATACAAGCCATACAAAACAAGTTATTCCTTCTTCACCCTCATAACTCATCATACAACAAAACCATTGCCCTACTGCCTGCAGGTGACTAGTTGAAAAGATGAGTTCTGACACTGAAGAGATTATGACAAAGAAAAGGGCTTAAGAAAACAGAACCTGATGTGGAAAAAGAAAAGATCCGTTTCCTCCCAATTAACTTTTGGGGAACAAATGCTAGCTCATCAATTTGAAGCTGATGCTTCATGTCAAAAATCTGTAAATTAAAGTAACATTCTTCTGAGAAGCAGGAATGAAAGTTTTGCAAAGGAATTGAGATTCAGATGTCTGCACTTTTTCCTCTATGCTGTGTACAAAGTAGAATCTATTCACCATTTGCTGTTGCCTGAACTCTCACCAGAATGAGCTCCTAGTTACTAGATCCCTGCATTTCAAAAGTGCTGGGATAACCTGGTAGCTCATTTTTATTAAGCAATGTGATGTTCAACAGTCCATCACCTTGAAATTATCCACAAAATTTAAGAGTGAGCTCCAAAATGCCGAGTCAGGTGCCTGCAGTCTATAAAAAAGGTATATATGAGCTTTCAATAGCCAATTCACTAAATGGAGCAAAATCAGAACTGCACCACGAGCAATGCCACATGAGAGGAATGGGGAATTTTGAAGAACTTAGGTTTTTGAATGGAGGTATGTGATCCAATGTGAAATGGATTCATCTTTTGTACTAAAGACCTGCATGTCTTACCAATAAAATCTACATGTTGATGAGACAGCTGGGCTCCATTTATACTCCAAGAAGAGATGTGAGCACTCCCAGAAAGATTAATTTGTCTACTTTTAGGTATTGATTATGAGATAAACTGTCACAAATCACATTATTGGCTTTCCTATATAGAGTTTCTAGGCAACTATTCAGATGAAGACTTCTGTATTTATAGAATCATAGAATGGACCTTTAAAAGGCCTCTAGTTTCATGAGCAGGGACATCTTCATATAGACCAGGTTGCTCAGAGCCCTGTCCAACCTGACCTTGAATGTGTCTAGGGATGGGACATCTGCAGCCTCTGGGCAACATTTCAACAGATGACTCTCATTGTCCCGTCAGATTGAAAAGATGCTCATGAAACAATTTACCTGAGATCAGGAACAGAGTAATTATTAGAGCATTTACCAGATCAATAGGACACTTGAGTTTCATTTTTCCCTACAGTGACCAGGGTTCAGGTCTATTGGCAGAAGGGAACTTTAATCCCTCATCTCTTAGTACAGGTTCAAGCAAGTAATAGGGAGTAATCAAGTGGCATTACCACTGAAAAAGAGTCACAGCCATCTGGGTTCCAGTCAGCACTTCCCTGAGTGAAGCAATCATGATTAAAAAAGAGCAACAAAACTTAAAACCAGATTTAGGTCCTCTGTTTCCTTGCCAAAAAACAATGCTGGAAAGCCAGACGTTCCTAGCACACCCTTTTAGCCTCTCTGACTCTTGAATTCTTTGCTGCCCCTGAAGAATGAAGGGTGCTTTTCGCATAACCAGATGGTTAATTTCTGCACTGGTTGTGTAGCATTCCTCTCAGGCATGCAAGTAGCTATGTCATTGACCAGAAAATTGGCTTGTCTATTCTGCTTCTATCTGATGACTTTGAAATGTGGCAATAATGTTAATTCATTAATGAGAAAATGCTTAGAAACACTGCAGTCTTCAGGGACTTTAGACTCCCAGAGAAGCCCAGGCATGGAATAAGTTCCCGAAAATGTTCAGTTCAGCCACAGTAGCAGTATTCTCAACAATGTAGAATAGAAAAGCTTTAGGTACAAAATTAATTATCAGTAGAAATCTGGAGGTTCCATTGCTTTTTAGCCATGGAGATGATTGAATAGATTAATTTTTTTGTAATGTTCCTTTCAAAATTAGACATCTACGTTCTTTCAAAATACTTAGACACTTAGGCAATGTTTTCAGATTTTTCAAAAATATTTGTACTTTTTTGTATTAAATTTCATCTCATTCCCACTGTTCTGTTCTCAAGCTTCTTTAATTTTTTCTGTACCCTAGTTCTCTTCCATATCAACAGTGTGACCTAGTTCCATTTTAGATATCATTAGTTCAAATCTACTTCTTATGCCAAAATCATTAAAGAAAATATTAAGAGCCTCTCCAAGGCTGATTCATGAAAAATGGGCATGAGAAAAGTAGTTCCCTTCAACCCACTAAATATTTTTTTCAACATTGCTCATTTTCATCTTCACTTTAAACAACTCCCAACTATATCAAAGTTTACACCTCTGTCTTATTAATGAGCACTTTCCTACAGACATCATTTCAGATGTTTTATTCATAAATTAGTCCATCTCAGTGGGATTCCATTTAACTTCAGATGTCTTTAGGGTGGTCATCTACATCTGAGCTAATGACCCCTGGCTGACTTTACAGTCAATAGAGAGAAATAAGCACTTGTAGTGATTCATCTGACTTATTTTAGATATTTATTTCAGGATGGGATGAATCATACCCTAAAAGGAACAATTTTTTAGCATTTAGCATTTAGCTAAAACCAGCAGCACTAGATGACTAGTTCAGAAATAAAGGTCTCCAGAGCGGACACATGCATTTAGTCCCATTAATCCCATCATCTGTGACCAAACAAATTTGATCTCTTTACAAAGACATTTATAAAATCTCTTTATAAAATCGTTTTTAATAAATGGCTTTATAAAATCTGTTATCCAAAAAACTTATTCAGGCATAAACCTCACTTGGCAAAACTTATTGCAATTTATACAATTTCCTTTCATCTTTATGTCATAGGTTATTCTTTCCATCATAATTTTATCTTGCATGCTCTTGACGTTACACTATTAGGTGTGTTGTTGATCAATATTTTCAACCTGAATAAATTAATCTCAAAGTGGATTTTCTGTGCATTCATTTTGATCTGCATTTTATTTTTTTTATTTAATACTACGTATTTATTTATATGTAATTATGTACTAGATAATATTGGTCTTCTTTATGCTTATGTTTTACATTTTCTAGTAAAGTGCTGGATTACCTAAAAGTTAAGCCCAACCAATGCCAGAAGCTTGGAGCACAGGAGATTCATGACTAAATATGTTTTGAAAGGATATGCTGTTCATGTACAACTCTTCAGTTGTGTGTCTTTAGAATCAAAATTCAAATAATAAGTAAAGGTAATAAATGCAGTTAAGCATTCATTTTACATCCAGTGAATCACAATAGTTATCAAAATCTGTAAACATGAGAAGGGGAAACTGTAAAATTAATCAGAAACACATGACCCCAGAGCAGTAAGCAACCTTTGCTCCCCGGCTCCTCTATTTTGTGAAGCCTCTTTGCAAACAGATGCACTCAAAAATGATCTGTCTGATGCTTATTAAATTAATTTCAATTTGACTTTATTAATACCAAATATGTATCCTTATTAACAACACACATTCATTGCTGGATTGCCATATTTATCAGAAATAATAAACTGCAAACACTTAGCATAATATTAAAATCATAAAACAGAGTGGGTTTTCTCATGCTCTGAACAGTCAAGAATCATGTATAATGTAACAGCATATTTTTCATCTGGGAACACCAGGCCAGATTTCAAGAGATATTTTAAATCTGTTTTTATTAACAAGAGAAAAAGCTCTTTCAAATATCTGAAGTAATTTCTGCAAGAAAAGCTCAAAAGGTTATCATTAAAAAATGTAATGGTAAACAGAGAATGGTGACAGAGAACATCCTAGGAAACTGTTTTACCCTGTATTTGATCCATATATAGTGAGGACTTCATCCACAGCTCAATTGAAAGTCAGCTGAAAAGCTCCTGCTGAAGCCAACGGATTTTAGACCAGTGCTGGATTGCAAGAATAAGGTAGCTGAAATTATCCACAGAGGTTTGGACAGCAGTTTGAGATGAAGAGTAAATGATGTTCAAAAATGTGTTTATAATTGGTGTTAAAATGAGAAATGAGACTAAACTGCAATTTTGGAAACAATGTGGAGTTCTTTTGGATTTCTTTCCCCATTAGACCAACCCCAATGGCCCTCAGGGCTTTGGATCTGTGGTTTTATTCAGAAGTACTACAGAAATAGATGGCAGGTATGAAGTGTAGCATCTATAGGCTTCTGTAGACCCACCAATAAATCTTAATCTGTATATCACACCCTAGTTTAATAAATATTATAGATCAATAATATAAGAACCTCTTTAAAAAATACATGGATGGAACTTTTATATGGGAAATCAGATGACCAGAAAACATTGGTTGTGAAAACATTTACATTCAAGAATGTGTCAGAGCTTCCTATGAGCAAAAATAGAGAAGACAGCTCATTCACAAATGGGCTTTTTAACATTTACCTCATGTAAGAGTGAGAGAGTTTTGTATTATCAGTAATTCACTCATCTAGCTTTTGTAGAGTAATATAATTTAGCATTTTTAATATTGTTACATATATTAAGCTGATTTTATATCAGAGTTAAAGTAATAAAAAGAGAATTATGCTTTGCAGCAGTACTTTGCTATTGAGTCAATGCTCATGGTGTGGTTCCCATCTGCAGATCCTCTCAAGCCCTTCTTTATCTTTAAACTCAGGCAAATTAGGTAAAATTAATCCAAAATAGGTTAACTACTTAATAATGTTATATTGGGTAAAATGTACGTTTTTAACTAAAAATTCTATTCTTTCCATTTTTTCCCCCCTTGGTTATTAATGTATTTCATATTATTGAAGATATGAATTCTTAATGTACTATCTGTGTTGCATTATTCTTTATTATTTTATTGTATCATGTGTTTAAGATTTGAAGTAAAAGTTAAAAAAATTTGTTACACTGAGAGACTTTTCCCAGGGCCTGGCTCCTGGAATTCTCTTAGGGATGATCTCAAGACTAAGAAATGGCACACAGCTTCTAGTGTTAAAGGAGATAGACTTTGTTATATTTGGATTTATCTTCTATTTACCCAAACCTCTAAAATAAGTCTGGGGATCTAGGAGTGCTGCCTATTTTTCTTTTTGTTGACTATAAACAAGCCTAGAAAAAGAAGCTCTGATGTAGATACAAAGCTACATGTGATCAGCTACATTAGCCCCACTTCAAGTGATGTAAATTTACACTATCATCTGATGATCTTCATGGAAGAAGATCAAAACTCTATTCAAAACTCTATTCCATGTCTTCAGGAGCAGTTCCAGCAGGGAGGAAAAGAAATGAACAGGATGCTTTATGCACTGCAAGAGTCTTCAATTCTACCAATCTGAAAAGGTACTGTCATTTTCAGAGTGGCACTGCTCGCCTTGAGAAATTGTAAATTCTGAGACAATCAGGAGAATATTTTTAAGCAGGAACTTCATAAGGGGTGCAATCTTTGCCAAAGATACAGCATATTCAAAGAGATACTCACTCTACATAGCCTGTTGATAACCAGAAAACTCTTTGGAGTTTGAGAACAGGTGTGAAAGGAATATCCAGCAGGTAACTGTCAAACAGAGTTTGTGTGGTGGTTAAAGAAGAAAAAAAAGTTTTATCTACAATGCTGTGTAAGAATAACACTTGTGAGCACAATGTGTTCTGCCTTCCATTAATTTACAGTACACACAACAGCTTCCTGGTGCTTTTGTCCATGCAATCCCAGGTATGCTGATCAAGTAAATTTAAGATAAAATGTAGGCTTTCAAATGATCTGCAGGGCATGTTCCATTGAGTTCACATGGACAGACTGGTCTGCCTGACTCATAAATTTAGTTTTGATAGTTAGCCTTCAAGTCACTGATTTGCTTTCCACACATCATGCAGACATGACCCGGAAATGAATGGCTGTTCACACGTTCTGCCTAGGCAGTGCTCCCACTGCAGAAAGAAAATGCATAGTCTTTTTAGGAGTTGTGTAGGAACAAATGATTGTGACCCAGAGCTTTAGATCTCCATCAGGCCTCAACTTAAAGAAGAGTAATAGCAAACTTACAGCTTAGTCTCTTCTATTATTATCCTGTAACCTTAAGGACAATAGCAGTGTGATTTGCTTAACATGATGTCATACTTAATATGCTTAACATGATGACATACTTGAGAGTCAGCAACATAAATTTATCTGAACACTCATTCAGAAGACACAGTCTGGTTGAAAGCCCAACATGGTCCTTGTTCACTCAGTGCAGTGGGCAACACTGTCAAAATCACAAGCACTTGTTCTTTTCTGGTTATCTCTCTCTCTCTTTTTTTTTTTTTTTTTTTTTTGGTTTCTCCCTCTCCTTTTTTTTTTTTTTTTTTTTTTTTTTTTTTTTTTTTGAGAGAAAGAAGTAGGGTGCCTTACTCTTAAATTTAGAGCACAATAAAGGGTCTGGACACCATTTTCTAGAGTGCTGTTAATACAGACTGGAACTGAGCCCTTGTGACTTTAATCAGCAGATTGAAGCAGAGACCTTCTTAATTCATTCCTCATCATCCTGTAGTTGTTTTTGTTTGACCTAATTATCTGTGACTGCAAGTGTCAGCCTTTCTTAATGTGCTTGAATTGTGCGCTAGGAAAAAACATCACAAGAGCCTTGAACGTACAGTGTCCCAGACAGACAACCTATGAAGCCTTTTATTTGCTTGCCCTCTGTATAGCTGGTGGTTTTAAAACTATTCAAAGAAAAATTGGATTTTTTTCAATCAGATGTGGCTATTTCTGGGTAAGCTTGGTGCTATAAGGCCTGTAATAGAAGATAGGGGCACTCTGTTAGCATCTACTGTGTAGCAAGTTATTTAAATCATTAAGCAGATAGACTACAGCAGACTAAATTTACATGGCAGCTATTGTTCAATGCTGGAAGGTGATTCTACTGAAAAAAAAGAGCCATTCTGTAAATTTGGGGTAAATACGGAATTTCTACACTAGCAAGAAGGTCAGGATGTGCAATGTTGTGGCCATCATCCAAATTAAAGATGCAGTTTGCAACATGGGATTGAAGAAGACAGGACAGTGCTCTACCCAGCATCCTAAATTGGGATAAGTGGTGAAAGCACCCTCAGCTCTACATCATATGATGCGTGTATGATAGGAGGGTAGTACCCAGCTGTTCTATTAGTCACTCACTGGAGAGATGAGGACTCAGGCTTCACTGTAAATATCTAAAGTGGAATCAGAAGAATCCTTCCCCTCTTTGTTACATGGTCTTCCATTGCTCTTTCTCTCTCCAATGTGCTCTCCCTTCTTTCATGACTAAACTCACTTATTCAATTAATCACTTGGTAATGAGAAAGTACCATTCTCAGACAGCTTGCTTTTCAACATGTTTTGAAGTGATGGGGAAATCTTGCATGTCTATAAAGATACCTAAAAGTTTACTATGGTAATTTCTGTTGAATCAAAATCAGGAACCATGGGATAACATTTTGTTTAGGGTTAAGGTAAAGTACTTGCATGCACAGTATATTTCCTTCTATTCACTTACTATGTATTTTATTATTCCTGTAGGCTATAGCTAAAAAACCTTCCACCAATGCACACCCTTTCCCTTAAACGATGTGAGACTGACTTGGCTTCAACCTCTGCCAGTGGTTCCAGCAGCCAGTCTTCTGTGTTCTGTGCAATAGCAATTACTCTGACTCTTGGGCAGCTTTTGTATGTGGTTTTGTTATTTATGATCCGCTACCATGCTAGGGGGACTAGGGGGAAGGGCATCCCCAATTTAGTCACAAGTGCAAGGAAAATGCTAATGTTAAATTCTGCTTGATCCCATAGCACTTCTGTAGCTGTGTTCAGGCAATCAAATCCATCAGTGTTGTATACAAACCAGCCCTTTGCAGCAGATACAGAATACGAGAATCCCACTGCGGTACCTGTCTCATTTTTATAATGGGACATGTAGATAGTAAAAGTGCCTTCTGTGTTCAGCATTACCTTTTCAGATTGTCTCCTGATTACTGCTTCCCTAAATATCCCTAAATGGCAACCAATAAGGAACACGTTGTTCTAGATATGCTATGCATAATGCCTTCTAGGAAAGAGTTAGTTTTGATTCACTGCTGATGGTTCTGATTGTGTATCTATAAGGCCCCTTACTTGCCACTGCTGAGGGGAACTAATGAAATGCAGCACAGGTCAACAAGAGGAAAGGCATAGGCAGGTACTTCAGCTGTCACATAGCTTTTCTTTTGATATTCTAACTCACCAGGATCACTCTCCTTCTTAGGAAAAAGAAACACTTCCTGTCAAACCTGTTTGGTTTGCTTTTTGAAAAAATGAGTGCACTTTTGGAGCTCTACAACACAGCTACCATAGGGAAACAATTTTGTTGCTGAAGTTATCTCAACTCTAAACTGTTTGTACCATTTATCACCCCCTACACACCCCAACTATTCTTTTTCTTGATTCACTACAGCATGGCTAACTAGGTAAACTATTATCCCAGACCACCATTACAAACACTTCTGTACTATTCATGAGGATTGGCTCTAACATCTTCCTACGGGGGAGAATCTGATGGCAGATGAATATGATTCTGCTGCTAAGAAGAGAATAAATGCACTGCTGTAAATACAGTTTTACCTAACTATGCTCCTTGCCACCATCTAGTGGGTGGCTGGACATTTGATCCCTAAAAGTTACTGGGTCATCTTTTGGGAGAAGGTACAGAAATTCTTTTCATATGTGCCATACTTAAATGTGTTTGTCAAAAATAGCTTCTTTGCTAGCTGGTTTGATAATGAATATATCTCCTACATGTTTTTATCATGTCAAATATGGCAAGTCTTTCCTCTGTACTTAGTTTATCAAAGCTGTCTTTGAAAATCTCAGCCCACTGAAAGCCCAAAGGAATGTATGACTGTTTTCAGATGGAACAGTATTTGCCTCAACTTTGGTTTTTATTTTTATAATAAAATATATTGAATATGGACCAAAGTCATGTATATATAAAAGGAAACCCAGTCATGATTCCTTACTCAAATTTACTTCTGATCTCAGCCAGTTCAAAGTACTCTCTGGCATTTCATACATTTGTGCATAAGTTCCCCTAGCCCTTCTGGACTTCTACTAAAATACTTCTGTCTACTGAAGAACTTCTAAACTGCGAGTGTAACAGAATTAAAAATTGATGCAGCCTTAAGAATACATTTACTGTGCATAAAAGTGTTTTGCTGTGGTGTCCAGCCACAGTTCAGTTCTGACCTCCTGTTACACTGACAAGCACTATCTCCACTGCAAAAGATTTTCAGCTGGGCCTATCAATACAAATTCAGTTCTCTGAAATTACAGTCAGTTGTGTAACAGACATTAAGTTCTGAGAACCACAAAACTTCCACTCCCTTGGGATGAAGAAGCTTAAAATTTCTACTGCTAAAGTCAGAAAAACTGCAGCGTCAATATAACAGAAGAGAACAGCAGTATGATCAATGCTCAAAAATAACAGTGAAGTTATCAGGACATGGTTAAAAAGCTGTTCTTATTACCCTCCAAGCATGTTTCCAGAGCAGTCATTACAGTCACTCACTCACTCATATATATATATATGTGTATGTATGAATAAATACACAACATATTTCTCTGTGTATGTTTATGTACATATATGTCTACACACATACATGTATTTTCATACACTTCATCTGTTCTGACCTCTTGATGATTCCTTATCCAACCTCATTCATACTGATAAGGATTTCCTCCAGTCTTCCAGCTGATCTTAATAGTCTTTCTCTTAAGCGACTCTTGGGGACCTCCTATGAGAACTCTTTTCTTGCTAAGATATGACATAATTATTTCTAGTAACACATACTGTCAAACAATACTGAATGAATTCACAATGATTAGGCTTTCCCATGTTTAATAATGAATAATAAATAATTTGCTACAGTTTTAGCAGGCAAAACAAGATCTTCTTTCAAAACCTGAGACCCATCAACAACAAAAATGAAGTTGGTGTACACACCTAAAGCAGGCAATTTTCACAGAACCATGGAATCACAGAATGGTTTGAGTTGGAAGCAAACGTAAAGATCACCCAGTTTCCACCCCCCTGCCCCTTCCACAAGAATTAGTTGCTCAAAGCGCTATCCAACCTGACCTTGAACAGTTCCAGGGGTGGGACAGACACAGCTTCCCTGGGTAACTTTTTCCAGTGTCTCACCATTCTCATGGTGAAGCATTTCTTTCTAATATCTAACCTAAACCTACCCTCTTTCAGTTTAAAGCCATTCCCCCTTGTCCTTTCACTATATGCCCTTGTAAAAAGTCCCTCTCTAGCTTTCTTGGCAGCTTTTAGGCACTGGAAGTCTGCTCTAAGGTCTCCCCGGAGCCTTCTTTTCTCCTACTGAACAACCCCAACTCCCTCAACCTGCCCTCATCGAACAACTGACGCTCTAACCATCTGATCATTTTTGTGGCTCTCCCCTGGACTCACTCCAACAGGTCTACATCATCCTTGTCTTGGAGGCCTCAGAGCTCAATAGAGCTCTTATGAGAGTGAAATAGAGGGAACTATCTCCGTGGAAGTGCTGGTCAATTTTTTTTAATTCAGCCCAGCATACAGTTGCTGTTCTTGATGCTCTAGATCTCACCTGAACCAAAACTTGTATGAAGTGACAGCAGTGTCCTCTTGGGAAGAGCCTAGAATGCCTAAATAGATCATATGTCTGCCTACAAGGTCTAGATTTACCTGTAGAAAGCAGCTCCCCAACTAGCTGTTTTTGTAACAAACTGTAACTGTTGCTTCTGTCTTTAAAGATTTAGAATAACAATAATACTAATATGTGTTTTCCTTTACTGCTTATTAGAGAAATAGGTACATTTTATATGGCAGTTTGTTTATTTAACTAGTTAAATTACCCGAGCCAAAAGTGAAAAAAAAAATTTGTTAGATGTGATAACATGCAAAAAATATCCCTTCCTATAAGAAACATCTTTTGAATTTGACAGATGGCTTAATGTGAGATCTCAACATACCTTCAACAGCAAAATAAATCAAATAAAGGTGGTAATAAAAGTGGATAGCCTACAGGTATGTCATTTGCATAGGATTCAGAAACTTAGTTTTCAGTTTGTGGTGGGAATTCACAGTAGCCTAATAAGGTTAGACTCATTAGTCTCTACTTGTAGGCACACACGGGAATTTAGAGCAAGAGGAAAGTTAGCCATTGGGAAAAACCTCCTCCCTTCATCCACATCTTTCTTTTTGTTTCTTCATCAGACAATGAAAACCATAAGCCGGAAAGGGTAGTCCTGCACTGATAGAAGTGGAGATGAAACTAGGGAATTTATTGCTCATCTCTCAGTGTTAAGATTGATACAATGATGTGTGAAGATAGTGTACATGAATGGTGCCAGAAGCTTTGCTGCTCAACAAGCTGAAATACCTTCTCCAAAACTGTTGAGGGTACAAGAGAAAGGACAGCCACTGATACAATCGTATCAGTAAGTTTTGACCCTACACAGTCTTAAAAAGTCATTTTCTATTTACCACTCAGAAGAAGCCAACAGTCTTTTAAAAAATATTTTAGAAATTCTTTCTCAAAGTTGTTTGATTCTTTTTTTTGTAATTTCCAAGATGGATAAATGCCTAAAACAAATCTCATCATGTATGAACCAGCTTTAATGTACTACTTAAAGGATTTGATACAGATCATGATGCACCATTCCAGAATGAGGCCTGGTGAACCTAAACATAAAATAACAGTTCTTAAAGGAATTATAGAATCAATGACATGAGCACAAGTGATTTGCACAAAAAAAATTTTATTATTATGGCAGTCAACAAATATAACTCTTTTGCCACATATTTAGGGGAACACAACTGCATGAAAGCAAATGTTTAAAAATTCATGTTATAGAATTTTCTGGGACAACATAGTTGGAATTATTGTCTGCTATTATTACTGTCTTGGGTCTTAATTTTTTTTCTCCTTCTTCTACTTTTCCCTTCTCTCTTGTTCCACAAAAAAGAGGAGATACAACTCTTATTCATGTTTCAGTATACCATTTGTTGACTACTGCCCAGAATTTCAGACAATGTGATATGCTAATAAAACACACACATAAAGTAAAATATCTTAAAGAACATTCTCAGAATAAGGAGTTCCAGTATCATCTCTCATGAAATCCAGAACTTAAGAGTAGTAATATAGCTAAATCCTTGTCTTCTTATGTTACATCACATGGGTTTAGTGGTCTGTATTAGACTCTTTGCCTTTAATTCTGCTGTTAGTGAGCACCCTTAAAGTCTTGTAGGAACAGAAAATGTCTCCTTCTGGATTAATCTGCTCCTTCATAAATGTTTGTTTGCTAAAGCTACACAAGCATATTTCCTGACATCTCCCTGTAGTGTTGTACCAAGGGCGAATTTAGCCAAGAGAGCACAGAACTGCATCTTTGTAGCACACCAGACTGCTGGCATTTGAGGTCAGGGACATGGCACCACTAGGGCTTCATCCTGTGAAACACAGCCAGCTTGCTCAGAAACAGCTGACGTCTTGCAAAATTGTTTTCAAACTAATTGCATTTGGAAAAGGAAGCTTTGGAAGATAATGTCAATGTCTTTAAATACATACTGTCACCTCTATTGTCTGTAAATACAAGCTAGGGCTACAGCTTCTGCCTGGCTCCAATCTTCCCCACCAAAGTGTTGATCTGCTTTCATACAACTACTGCCACTGAACTCAACACATACAATTTAAGAGCACTTGGCACTTTACAGAAATGGGTCCTCAAGCAGATACTGAAAAAACATGTACGTGCTGCAAATGCATGTGGGTTGTCAAGTGTTCTTTAAAACCACAGATATATGCAATAAAAATAACTAATGCCTGGGCTATGTTCAATCATTTCCTAGCACGGAGACCACTGCATCTGTGGAACAATTTCTTGACGTTTCTGACTCATTTGAAAGGCTACAAATACAAAAGTAAGACACAAGAGTAGAAATGTCCTTCCACCAAGACGCAGTCAAGAAATCTCTTATGTCTCTGGATTCTGCCTGAAGGTTTCTACAGAAAGTTCAAACTTGCTGAAAGTTCTCCATGTGTTTGCCTCCGGGAGTTGGACTGGAGTGCATTGCTGGCACTTTTGCTTCAAATTTGCAGACTGGAGCCATTTCTTTTTTTTTTTTTTTTTTTTTACTTTCATGATTTTTTTTTTTGTTTTTTTTAAGAGGGGGAAAATATGCAGANGATGGCTTTTTTTTTTTTTTTTTTTTTTACATTCATGAATTTTATTTTTGATATGTTTAAGAGTGAGAAAATATGCAGTAAGGCTTTTGTTTCTTCTTCTTTCTCAGCAAATCAAACTAATAATTGCAAGAGATGCTTATTATTAGGCAGGCCTTGATTTGTGATATACTGAGCCATCTATCTTTTGCTGTGGTTACAAGAATAACATGCTATGGGTAAGACAACACATACAATCTCGTGGGGCATCAACTCCTTTGCAGTCACTGCCTGAGCACACATTGGTACTCTGACGTACCCTGGGGTAGGTGCAAGCAAGTTTACCTTCAGTGAAGTTATTTTTCCTTTATTATCCCATTGCAGAATCTATCACAGCTCAACAATACCACAATTGATTTGCTGGCAGCCGAGCCCTGGGGCTTGGAATGTAAATAAGACTCAGAATGAAAGTCATGTGCACTGCAGCAGCCAACATCGAGTGCAGGTACTTCATCAACTGACCTGATTTCTGGAAAAACTGCTCTCAGCCTTGAAACTAGCTTGCAATTACGATTTTTGCAATAAAATATTAGTCTCCATGGTAATGAGAAGTGCTTTACTAACTTATTCAGGGGGGAAAAAAAAAACATGAGGAGATGACAGTATCTCTGAGAAAATGAAATTTTCAGTATTATTTCACAGTTGGACAGCTCCGTGCAGACTTGTCAACAGATTAGTAGCATTTTGCCCATTTTATATATGGAAAAACAGAGTAATTAATAGCCCCCAGGCCTTCCTTGCAGAAAGGAAATTTAATGAGCTCAGTAGCAGTATCAGAACAGAAGAGCACATAAATAGTTTGCCTGTGTCCATGCAAAAGAACACCACCAATGGAAGGATGGCCCCACCTCACTGCCTACAAGATCCACCAAATGTTCTTAGACAAATGCTGCTCTACCCACTTAAATGTTGCAAAATCATGGGGCACAAATGGGCAGGAAATGGGGCAGGAATTACATCTTTCCTATGTTTTTGTGTAATATCCATCACAATGGGAGTCTGACCCACAGGCCCTAGCTTACTGAGGGGAAAAAAAGTAATTATGGCCTAGAAGGCAACAGAAGAATAAGAAAAATGTGTCAGGCTTTGTACAAAGGCAGGTGCTCAACAGCCAATGTATTAGTCACACCAACTTATGAATAATGGGCTGTTTTAGAGCTACATAAAGAGGTTTCTAAAGTTGGTTGTAAAATCTTTCTTAATAACTTCCTCACCGTCTAAATAATGGGTAAAAATCTTTAAGGCTGGGACCCACAGAACTGAAGTCACAGTGGGGAGAGAGAAAAGAACCATTTTTTTTCTCCCTAGTTAGAAGGTCATGGAGAGAGGCACAGAATTCAAACTGTGGCAATCTGCCCAAGGGTGTCCTATCAACTCTACTTTCCAGTGGACAAGAAGACTTCTAGAAGATAAATGGTTAATTGAAAAACTCAGTCCTATTTCTTCTGAGATGGAGCTCTCTTGGATGGGCAGCACAAGAAGAGCACAGTTTGTGTCCTATGAGACTGTTGGGGTTTTATCTTTCTTCTGTCAACTCAAGTCTTTCTGAAACCTCAGAGTTCCTCATAGGAAGGAAAACAGTATGTTATAAGAAGCTCTGTTGGGTTCTGTTTCTTGTTCTTGCCACTGAATTACTGTGCAAGCATGGATAAGCAACTTTATCTCATTATTCCTCAGGTTTTTCTCCTCTAAAGCAAGATGCTTTCATTTGCCAAGCACCCTAGACGAAAACACAGTAAGGTATTCCTTCTTAAATTTCTTATACAGGCCATAATTACCCCTGAGCAAGAAGGGGGAGAAAGAAAAATGCTATTTACAAATCACAGCTGGAAATTATCTAAAAGTAGCCACTCTAACTACACTCCACAGTAACTCATATGTCTTAAATAGTGCTTTCTTGGGTAGACACTAAAAATGCAAGCATTGCTATATGATCTCATGCTTCTAGCCAGAACTGCATGAAACAAAATTATTTTAGGAAGAATAAAAAATTAATTTCACAAATACAATAACAAGAAAAGTTTAAAACAATTTCTGCATTTTATGGTATTGCTACTGTCTGATGTCCTGGCCTGTGGTCTGATGTCATCTAATGGCTGCCTGTTGGATCATGCTGCTTGCCAGTTATACCTCAAACACTGATGCAGTTTTAAGATCTTTCAATAAAGCTTTTGATTTAGGAATTATAAACTGGGTTCATATGAATCATGAACTATTAATTTCTCTCTTTTTTTTCATTATATTACAGTGTTTCATGGTATGTATTTCCCTGGAGTTCTCTTAGCTTTTAGGGTTAGCTTCAAAGATCCCTTTTTCCTTCCTACTTTTTAAATATAGGCCATGGTCATAGAGTTCTTTAAATGTGAATGAACTTTCAGGATGTGATAGAACCCATTGTTAGGTAAGCTGGTCTGTGAAAAAGAAATAAAAGGTTAGACACATAGTTGAAAAGTTAAAAATAGCACGAAAAGGTACAGGCCCCAATTCATTCTTTCCTGTACCTCACATCATCATTTCATACTACTCAGTAAAAAATGACATCATCTGACTGGCTTACCACATTCAGCACCATATTTCACTTAGGCAAAAGACTATATGAGTGCAAAACAAAGGTCCAGTTTACTAAAATTAGGTAATTCAAGGAAAGGTAAATAATTTTTCTGGTACTCTGACCATGGTTTCAAATTCTTTTCAAGAGAAGCTACTTTAGATGCTGTTGGATTTTTGCAGCAGATTATAATTTTCCTAATCTGCTAATGTATTGCCACACAATATTTTATATAGTGTGCAGTAAAGTTTCAATCAATTTAACCCTGACAGATACAGCTGTCTTTAAAAGTGCCTATTTTTGTTTATATTTGTCCGTGTAATGTGTAGTTAAAAGACTATTTACAAATTGATTCTGACAGCAGAGATGCTTGTACAGCCTTTTAATTAGGACAATACAATTTTAAGATGTAAAACTTGGAAATAATCTTCAATCATAATCGCACATGCAATCATTCTGACTATGACTCCAATCTTTCCTTGTACAGCTTGAAATAATTTTAGGAAGGGAAGTTGAGTACCTTTGAAAATTATTTAAAAGTTCCACTTTCCATTTAAATTTTCTTCTTTTTTATCTTCTGTTACTTTGTGTCAAGCATAGACAGTTATTTTAATTTCAATGTCTGGTGAAGAGAGGCTGTATTTTCTCTAACGTAACAAAAGCTAGGCAGATGCACAGAGTGAAGTAGTTCAGTATTAATGCTGAACTTGTAACGAGTTGGCACAACTGTATTAGTACTTTCCTTGAAAGGCTTAGGTTGATTAGGTTCTGTGTTTTTCCTACAAAAGCTGAAGTATAGTTCATACTATGCCTAAAGTACTATAGTGAGAAGTAGTGATGAGGATTCTTATGGTTCAGAGAACAACAGAATAGCAGAATCTTTGTTATTCAGAGGTGTTTGACCCGCTACATTTTCATTTTATATTGACAAGAATACATTCCGCAACCACCTGTATAGCAGAGCATAATTCTCACTTTCAGAATTTAAACATTTTTAATGTTTTAAAGTATATTTCTTCTCTACCTATTTAGAGGAAGGAGAGTGTGTGATTAAATATACACTTTAACATTATTTAAGACTGTGAGCCATAATCCTTCAAATCTACCCTCAATACTTTAGTAGCAACAAAATGTCAGTCATTGTTGGTCAATGGACCTGCTCATTCTCAACCACTGAGCAAGGATATGTCTACAGTAGCATGGCTAATGGATTCAATCCTTCACTGAAAATCTCAATTCTAAGGAAAATTAAAGTTGTGGGGTCTGTCTGTCAATCTTCTTCTAATAACTTCCTTTCCATTTAATCCAGAGTTATCAAAGTACAGGAGTTTCAACCATGTCCAGTTCCTACATGTTTCATAAAAAAACCCATAATGGCTGCATAAATGACAGCAACCCCATAGACACTTTCACTGAGAGACTCAGCTGTCACTAATTCTATGTGCTGGCTGGCTGGCCAGAAAGTCTGGGCAGGCTGTTCACCAGGGAACACATTCGTAGCTCTGGTCAGTTACAGAATAAAATGAACCTGGAAGAGGTGGCAAGCCAAAAAGCAAAGTGCAAAATATCAACAGGTCTTAATGAAGATGTCTTATATGGGTCATGAGGGGAACTGCAGTTAGTAAAGCGAGGAGGTTTAGGAATATGCGATACACAAAAAAAAGGAAACAAGCTCCATTCATTAGACTCTTGTTGCAACAAGCTTGTTTAACTTCTGTTTCATTTGTTCTTTGGTTTTATGACTTAGGGTTGATCAACATTGCAACTCCAACAGGCATATGAGTTTGCCTGTCTCTACATATGTATAGGTGTGCATATAAACACAAACACACACATACAAGACATTACATACAAAACAAGCTACCTAAGTCATTCTACTACTTAAAATGCCTCATAGCAGAGTACTTACTTGGGACACCAGTTGTCCAGAGGAAGAGACCATCGAAACCCTATTAACAATAATAATGCAAACATGCATATTATTTATGAAAATATTTGCATGTATAATGCCTGTTTAAGCTTCTGAAATATTTTGGTTGAATCCTGCATTACTACATTTTATTCTCTTTTCTGCAAAGTCACTGCAATACTGGCAAATGCTGATCCCTTGAAATATGACGTTTTTTGCACACTCCTTTCTTATAAGAGAAAGGCTGGCTTTTGTGCAGATCTGCAGCGGCAGGCTGATAAAAACAAGGATGCAGTAGCCACTTAGGAAGCTCAATTTAGCATGCTGAGAAAACGACAGAGCGAGGAGATACTCACTTCATACACATAACCCTCCTAAAAATTGAAGATAAAAAAAAAAAGAAAGCAGCATTGTATTTAGGAACTGTCTCAAACTGAAGTGCTATAATAGCCCTCCGAAGAAGCAGACTGGAGATAAATTATGCAACTGTAGCTGATTTGAATCAGAATTTGAGGGAACTAGGGAACTCTCCAGAACAGGTATTGCTCTGCAGTTCTTCATGTTAATTAAAACAGAACAGAAGGTCATGATAAAAGCTGCTATATTATTAAAAGCAAGATAATAAAACCCTAAGAAAAAGGCTTATTTCAAAATGGAAAATAATGGGAAGGAGGGACTTCTGCATATGTTGACTAGTTCATAAGAAAATGTTAATCACTACTGTTGTATTGACATAAATGGTGATGAGGTGATTTATACCATCTGTACATCTGGCTGTGTGGAAATATAAATATTTGACCAGAACTGATGGTATCAGCAGACTTAAACTGAACAAATGAAATTCTAGTTATAAAGCACAGATCAAGGATATGTATAAGAAATGTGAGCAAAGGAGCTACTAAGATGAGTATGTGATGTGTTTATTTCTACTAATGGTCCATTCACATTAGCAAATGTGATAAAGTCAAACTCACTACAGAACAAAATGTAACACATTTTGACAAATGCCGAAGTGGTTCAACTAGTACAAGTCTAGCAATTGTCACAGTGAGTATGGTGAGACAAATCTCAACCTTGATTCACAGAACATTACATATATTTACATATGTTTAAATTAAAAAAAAAATTGCATACATGCAAATGCAATCATGAACTGAAATTTCATTTACTTCATTAGAAGTTATAGAAGACACCATTAAATACATGATAGACTGCCTTCCTTAGCTAAGGGATTTCTTCCTAAATCGGGCACCTCTCTTCTGATTTGGGTCCTTTTCATCAGCTAACAAAGATTAAAAAGTCTATAAAAATTGTGATCTCAGGAAGATTGTTGAATTTGAGAATTCTTGTTGACAAGAAATTGACTTTATTATATATATTTGTGGTAGTTTGGGGAGTGGAAGCTGAAAGAGTAAAGAAATGTCAAGAAACAGACATCAACCTCATCATGAACTAGTATGGCAAACCAGCTATTTTTAGGAAGTGATATAAATCTCAGTGGTTTGAATTGCAGGAGCAGAAACCTAGAAACCATGCTTTTGCTGACTATCTCACATTTTATCTTGCATTTATAAGGCAAAATAACCCAAAAGATGAAAAGACATCTTTCACCTCTATCATCTTATGATGGCATATTATAAAACACAAAACTTCCTGATTGTGCCTACTTAGATCACTGAGCTGGGGACAAGGCCAGAACGGACAAGATAATTTTAAAGTACAACACTTAATTTACCCGTTCGCAGCTCTTTGTGTATTTAGCTCTTGTAACATAGGGGTCAGAAGCTCACAGTCAGTGAACAGAGCTTCGCGTGCTTGATGACAGTAAGTCCACCGGCTCTCCACGACTTGTCAATTGAGAAGTACCTCAGATGCTTTGTGGTAGCTGTTAAACAAGCACAAATTATAGACTACCATCTTAAAAGCAGCAGCTTCACATATAGAGTTGAGTAATATACGAGCCTAGAAATCGTGCTGGCTCAGCTACTCCCTGACATGCAGCTGAGCTGCCCATGTTGCAGCAGATGTTCCAAAGCAGGTGTCAGTACACAAGTTAGGGGATGGCAGCCATCAAAGCCCTCCCAAAACAGTGCTTCCACGAGAGACTTAAAGGCTCAAAGGAGCCATGAAATAACTTTGTTAATTTGACACTTGATAATGCAAACATCTTAAAAATCCCACTACAAATTGTATGTCACTGCCTGGCACACAGCCGGGATTTCTCATCCAGTTTCAGAATATAAAGATTTTAACGTTGGTGGGTTTTTTTTCAGAGAAGCTTCTGCCGAACATTTGGTATTACCAGCTCGGTGTTTAACCACGTTTTCTTTTACAAGGAAATCGCGGTGATGAAGCGTACGAATTAGGTACGCCTGATACAGCCTTTTTGTTGCCTCCTTACATTACCTGTCCTGCAGGGAGCACCTGCAACAATCCCGGCAGCAGCACCACCATGGCCCCTCACAGAAAGGCTGGAACGCTCTGCTAAAGCGCCCAGCTCACCCAAGTATCCCCTCTGGGCAGCGAGACCCTGACCTCCCGCCCCGCTCCGCTCCTCTGTTGCTGCTTTCCGGGGGTATTCCGGGCTCCGCGCACGCCCGCCGGCGCAGGAACCTCGCGTTCGAGGCAGGAGTGAGGGACTCCGGGCACGGAAACACGCGGTTCCGCGCCCCCAGCGCTGGGCAGCCCCCGCACAGCCCGGTTCACCTGGGCCGCCCCTCCGCCAGCCAGGACAGCGGACAGTGAGCTGTGGGCAGAGCGGGCGGGTGCGCCCCGAGAAGGCGGCTCTAGCGGCCCCGGGAGCCGCCCGGCCCCCGTCTTTATGCGGGGCGCGGAGTTTGAGACGGCGAACGAAGGACCCGCAGCGGCCCCTCGGCCGCTGCCAGTGATGCCCCAGCCCCGCCCCAGCCCCGCCCGCCGCGCGTCACCGCGGCCGC
>VYXB01004706.1:334036-390487 GCA_013397135.1 Pachyramphus minor
CCTGGAGAGGGCGGCGGGGAGGTGCCCTCCCTCCCTCTCCCTGCCGCCGCCGGGCAGTGGTGTGTGCGCCGCTCGCAGGGAGGTGACGATCCCTCTGTCCCTCATCTATGCCCGTGCGGTCACTGCGTTGCCCTGAGAAAGGGACCCCGCCACGGCCCGGCCTCCTGGACCGCGGGCAAGAGGGCTGGCAGCAGCTGTGTGCCCGATAAATGGAGCAAGCGTAATTGGAGAAACTTTCAGGGCGAAATGAATTTTGAATAGATTAAATATTTTAATTGCATGGTGGGCACTGATGCTGTATCCGTGCTGTTGGTAGCAATGCGGTGCACTTCCCTCAGTTAACAGCCACGCTTTCCGTCTTTGTTTCCGTCAAACTAAGAGCACAAGGGTGAACTACTTTGAGAGAAGGTTTTGCTCTTAAAGCAGCTGCTTTGCTCAGCCAGGGAACTCCAGCCTCTCAGGTTGCACAGCTCCAGGTTAATGACTTTATCTGAATGTGGGAGCACTGCTATATGGTCCCCAAAGCGAGGAGAGGCACTGATGTGACAGGGAGTACCACCTGTCCCTGTGCATGTGTGTGTGCAGTAATTGGGAATAGGCGGAGAGTGGAATTTAGTGTTGCAAAAAGAGAAAGCTACAGAGCAATTGCCATAGTGGCTCTAATGGTCAAGCCCGTTCCAGAAGCCAAATGACTGGAGCTTTTTTCCAAGGTCGTATAAAGACATTAAATCCAATATTTTCAGGGGTACACTGGACCTTTTTTCCTAGATTGTATAAAAATATTAAGTGCCATGTTTTCAGGAGCGCAACACTTGATTTAAAAAGCAAATAAATAAGAAGAAACTGCAGATAGGCCAGTATATGTGCTTATCATTCTTTGGGCTTACAAATAAAAATTTCATATTCTGCCCTGTTTTTACTGCAGTTTTTCATTCATGCCCTCCTCCCCTTGCCATTTATACCAGCACTTGATAATAAGACCAGTCCCAGGAGAGTTGGAGCACCAGAGAAGCAGAGGCAGAATAGCAGTCTAGATGGAAGGCTGGCTTTGGAACACTGAAAGAGATCCTTCCAAGTAAAGGTGGCACATGTGTGATAAAACTCCAGCCTTAGTACCTCCACATTGATGGATTGCACAGTGCATTAGGATTGCAGGGTCTTTTTTATCTACCTCAAGAACCTCATGAGCCCATGAATATAGCTGTGGAATTTAGCCTGTACTTGAAGTGTGCGCAGTGATCTAGTGAACCCTAGTCAAGTCTTAATTCTGTGGGTCTTGTTGTCTCAGTGTTTGAATTGTTGAGATTTAGGGCCTAGTCCATTAACTGATATCTCCATGTGTCTATCTGTGATGTTTGTATGAATTCCTTTCATGGGGGAATGTGTGAGACTAGGTCCTTTAGTTTGATTAGCAGAAGAGAGTTGAGCTCTTTTGGCAATTGATGGTTTGCTTTTCACCCACAGAAGAAAATTATAATGCTTATCATTCTCTACAGAACTTTATAAATGCTCCACAGTCCCTGTGATACCTCTGTTTGTATTACTTGAACAGTAAGAAACAGAAAAAACAGTGATTTGCTCTAGGCTTTAGAATTTGCCTGTGCCAAAGCTTTAACTTAGAATCTAAGAATTTCTCTGTGCTCCAGCCATGAAAAAGTCTGCCTGTACTTCCCTGCTTGAAGTACAAAATTATGTTTAGGTATGTTCCAGTAATTATGAAACACACTGAGAGAAAAATGTAAGATTGTATGGAACTTCATACAACTTTCTCATCTCCCAGCCCAACTCTCCATTTTTAAATTCTTTTTTAGTGAAATGCAACTATAACCATGCATTTGTATGTATGTATTTCAGATTTTCAACCAACATAATGCTGAAGCTCTCAGCTTGGGACAAGCATTTCACAGAATGGCACAAACGGAACCTAATCTGGACCATGATGTATCATGGTTCCTCCTTCCATCGTACTGGGCTAAAATGGTTGTGGCTTTAATTTCCTTCCTCTGCTTTGCTAACAGCTATGATGGAGATTTTGTCTTCGATGATTCTGAAGCCATCATCAATAATAAGGTTTGTCTCTCTTCTTTTCTTCATGCCCTTTGGCATAAGGTCACAGGAAAAAAATAATGCAACAGTTGATCTAAGTAGACCCAAAGTTTCAGCCTATTAAAGAGCTTCCTTCTGGTATTTTTTTTTTTACCTTCATTTTTCTGTTTTGTTTTTCTGGGTGTTTTTTAAAGTAAGCCTTTAAAGTTCAGGCTAACAAACAAGCTGTGTAGCAGTGCTCCATCAAAAAACTATTAACCTATGGTTAACAAAATCTTACTCCTAAAGCTATTTTGATAACATGACTTAGGTTCTAATATAGAAACAAATTAAACAGCTTCTTCCCTCCCTCCCCCCCCGCCCTTCATTCTTGTGCAAAGAACCTTTCATTCTTTTGCAAGTAAGATGCTCTGCTTAATGGGTGTTGATATCTGGTCAAGGGGAAGGGATCTCTTTTTGCCGTTTCAAATGGACTTTGCCTGCTTATCATCTGATAAAGCATTGCCTAGGGTTCCAGCAACTTTGGATGTGATGTTTATTAAGGTTTATTCACAGGGTACCTGTACATCAAGACTGCCTATAGATCTAATTTTATGCTCATTTCTAAGTCAGTGGCAGTGTGATTTTTGACAGACTTTTCTGATACCCATTGATGTTAATAGGAGATTTTTTTCAGTATCTCCTCAGGGTCACAAATGAATAAGCCAAGTGAAACAAACTTACTCTGTTTGCAAGACACATAATGCATCACTAAGCTATTGTAGGGTGCAGGGAGCTGTCGTTTTTACCACAAAAAAATGTTACAGGAAGCAGAGCTTCCTTTTCCTATGCTTCTTCCCCACTTAAAGTTCCTGTGACAACAGTTTGGGTTTTTTTTCAAATAGAAGCAGAGTATTCTTGTGCTCTATTTTAAAACTAATCATACATGCAGTGAACAGCCCTTGAAATGCTTAGACATTAACATGTGACTCAAATAAACCTCTAGCTGAGATTCTTTTGGCTTTGAGGAGTCGAGTGGCTTCAGTTTTTGAGACACTTCATAGGATCACCTGTAGGGATGAGTGAGCCTGTGCCCATGGATGGGTCTTGATGTTCCAGCTTTTATGCTACTCTTGAAGGTACTTGTTAAATGTTTAGAAGGAGAAGCACAGGGTAAAAATAATCACATTTATCTGTTGGTTCTATTTTCCTGAAGCCATGGGTTTACAAGGAGGATAATCTGGAGGTTCATAGGGTTGTGTTCTAGAAGAACACAAATCTATGTGTTCTAGAAGAATTGTGTTCTAGAACACAATTCACTTTTTTTTTTTTCCCTTGCACAAGATTTAGAGGTAACCTATCCTTATGTGTCTTTTAGAATCCTGCAGAATTACTGTTTCCTTAGAAAAATTTCTATTATGCATGTGTAAGTCATCATACCTTCAGTTGTAAATGTATGGGGGGATAATACATTTGCCAGCTTGGAAATAAATCTCAAAGCTTCCAAGAGCATACTGTAGACAAGTTAAGACCTGTAACATTGTTGTTTGTTTTTTTTTAAAGAAGTATTGTGTCGTAGATTACACAGCTCCAGGCAATGTTTCATTCTGCAAAGTTTTATTTGGAACCTGTTTATAATATTTCCTGCAAGAATGAACAAAAGACTGATATTGAAATAAGACTGGTTGTTTTGTTAATGTGCAATTTACACACTTGTAATCTCTTTCCATTTCTTTCAGTCTTTACTTTCAAAATGTTTGAGTTTATCCATGCAACACAACAAACTGCAATAGGATTGATTCTAGCTGTTGGCAGTGCTGAGAAATTCAACCAACTGCTTAAATAAATTAATTTATACTTAATCTGTATGTCTGAAAAACGGTGAGGTTGATTCTATTTTTCTCGTCAGAATCCTCTATTATTCCCTAGATATTAAATAAGGTTTTTTTGACAATATCATTTTAGCACAGGGGTCATATGAATATATGGAAATACAAAATGCACAAGAAAAATGCAGAGATAATGAGTTTAGCAGTTTAATGGGGAGGGAGAGCATCTAGCAATGGCACAGTTTATTAACCAAGCATAGCATATTTTACTCCTATTCAATAGGAGAGACAGCAGTTGAAGTAATGTTGTAGATTTACTGAGCATTACTCACTGGTATTTTCTTGACTACCACACAGTATTTACTACCTACCATCACCCTAATCTTTCAATATTTTTTTTTTTTAAGCGAAAGATTCACATTTAGCTGACCCCATGGCTATCCTATCATGATACATTCTGTTACTTGATTTTATTGGAGTTGAAGGCTGTTTTCCAGATGCTTTCTTGTCATTTTAAACAGCATTTTAGCTGGTACATGACAATGACTTTTGTCTTTATTTATTTACTAGCTTGGCAAGACAAACAGTTGGATTAGGCAGAGCTTCAGACACAATATGTCATTTCCATAAGCCTCTATATAGAAAAACTGACCTTTCTTCAAGTCTTGAACTCTGCTGTCTGTAAGCTGCTGCTAATCAAATATTTAGAGATCCTTTGATATCTACTTTTGGTTCTTAAAGAGGAAATCATATGTAGCTTTTAAAGAGCTGTGTCTCTTACAGGAAATTGTTCCTCTTTTAGGGTAAGTCCACTGAGTAGGAAAATTAATGTAAGGAACCTTCTCACAGAACTTGGATACGAGAGCAAGATATACAATTGAAGATTTTTAGGTCATGTGTAAATGTAATCTAATCACTAAGTAATTCCGTGCATTCAGCTTTTCCTGCATTCTTCCAATGGAAGACAAAAGATGACTGATTATAGCGGAAAGGGAAATCAAGCCTTGTACATCTCAAATATATTTCCCATCTCAAGTTATTGAAGACCATCTGTGACATAAAGACATGCTTTTAAAATTTTAATAGTGAAAAAGAGAACTCTCTCTTTAATAGTCCCTTTCTTTGGCAAATGTACATAAGGAGCAGTGCTGCTGGTTGGAAAAACAGTCATAGGGGCACACCACCCTCTGCCAACTCTCCCCTGCAGAGTACAGACTTCAACAGAAATTGGTGTACATCCCTGTCCCAACTTGCCCCTGGAAAAGCAGGCTGTATTGATTTAGTGAGCTGCTGGTTGAGTGCGGTCCTGCTCTGAGAGTCAAATTATGACCTTTAGGGCTTGTGCATACCAATGAGGAATGGAACAGGAATTTAGGTGCTTAAGGCTAAAATTGCAGTCCTGGGAGAAGAAATTTTTAGCTATTACTTGGCAGTAAAAACATCTGTGAGAGAGTGAAGAAACTTTTCACCTTGATAATTCCTAAACCCAAATAGGATTCCCCCTTGAGTGTTGATTTCTTAAGAATTTCCCTGAGTGCTTTAACTGACAGCTGCAGTATAGGACTTTTCAGACTGCAGTTTCATTCCTGCTCTTTTTTCTGAGTATTGATTAGTAACCTGTTAGAGAACGCTTCAGATCATTTGACAGTGTGTTAGGAGTTTTAGCTTACTTCCTCTTCCTACTTCTTTTTTAATTGGTTATACAATACTAGCTAAATTTGAAAAAGTGATAGAAATCTTACTGGATTTATTTTTATTTTATTTTTGGATGGATGAAAGTCACAATATGTTAAGAGAGAAGCAACAAAAAAGTTATTTTAGGTTCAGTTTAGCAACAGCCAGTCATTAGGGCCCAGAAATTTGCTGTAATTTGGGCAGAAGGTGGGGGTAGAGTAACTTGTTGATTGCAGTGTAATACTAGCTAGTACAGTTTTGTTTCTAGGTTCTGTCTCAAGTGTTTTTAAGCTGCACATTGGCTATAACATAAATTGATAGTTGATAAATTGTGCCAGGGAAGAGGAGAAAAGGAGAAAGTATTATATTAGTTTGAGCATCCAAGCTTGTCCTTATAGAAAACTAAACCAAGTGCTACCAAGATCCTTATTTTTCCTCTCCAAATGGAATACTTTCCATTCAACAGCCTACATTTTTTTTAATCTTTTCATTATCAGCATGGGTTGGAGATAAAAGGAAAGAGTAGACTTTTCCTTTGCAGTGTTTTTTTAATGTCCCCTATTGCACCCCAAAATAAAATAATTCATTACTTTTCTGTCTTTCGCTTTTAATCTTTTAGAGCAATGTATAGAGATGTTGATTCTTGATTGTATGTATTAAGAAATAATTTTAAAAAAGCTATTTGAATAGTGTCCTGTGTGAAGTAAGGCTTCAAAAAGAGCTAATTGTTGTTTTCTATCTTTAGTCTCCTTGCTTTCATGCTTTCATTAGTATTTGTGCTCCTCACACACATAGCTATTTGCAGCAGTTTATAGTTGGCCTGCTTCGCAAGATAACCTAGACCTAAAATCAAAGGCTCTTTACAAAATTATAATGTTTATGTGTTTCATATCTCAGCTATTGACCCAATTATAAACCGATGTGAGTATGCATAGCTCTAAATTTCATGTAGTTATACCTGCTACAGAATCGAGGATCAGGGCCTTTATGATGTCAGGCATTCAAGATGTGACCTTCACTGCAAACTTGGGTACCTTGTCAAATGTCAGTAGTGGGCAACAAAACTCCTACTATGTCCACGTTAGTATGAGTTTGTATTATTAGAACTTGTTGGTATTTTAGCTGCTTTGAACGAAGGAGAAATGTTAAGAATCTGCTAACGTATGATGTTTCCTTTCAGGACCTCAGGGCAGAAACCCCACTTGGTGACCTGTGGTATCATGACTTTTGGGGTAGCAAACTCAGCAGCAATACCAGTCATAAGTCATATCGACCACTAACTGTCCTAACTTTCAGGTGAGACTTGTCTTTTTGGTTGAGGTCTGAATATTTTTTTTTAACATATATTGGCTCAATTGATTTTAGGGAGGAGGCAACAGAAAAGGAGAGAAACAAAGTATCTGGAGTATAGTTGGATACCTTCCCTAAATATGATTCCTGTTACTACTTTAATCTCAAATTGAGTTTTAATTTTCCATTTGGTCCCTTCCCAAAGTATACATTATTTTGACATTCTGTATTTCTATGTCCTTTTCAGATGTTTCATCTTATGCTCTTATATAGCTGGTACTAGGGGCAGTATGCTTTAGTATGTAGGTCACATCATCAAAGAACTGGGCTATGTATGTTCCTTTCACTTAGCCATGCTGCCACTTATACTACTATTGTAGTTTCTGTTCTCTACTTTCCTGCTACCTGTCAAATGGTTTATTTTATAAATAGCATCAATGTACTGTGGCCTTTTGCCACCACATCACTGAATAGTCTTCCCACCTCTTCCCCTCAATATTCTAACTTAAGTGAGTGTTTGTGTCTGAGAATCATACCCAGGGAGATGTCTGCCTGTAAATATGTCTTGCTGGTGTTCTCAAATAACCAAAGGTTTAAGAGGATTACTTCTGTAGATGCTTAGCTCATGTTTTCTGCACAAAGATTTGAGCAAGCAGTAGAAGTTTGTCACAGTAATGCAGAGAATCTTTGAAGACTCAATCTTAAGCTTCTTATTTTCCTCATCAACATTGTTGATGGGGACCTGGAGCTTGTTTTGCAGTTGTGTCCATTCTAAGCCAGGGACTAAGTGCAGAAGAAGTAGTCCCAATCTTAGTCCTCAAAATCAAGCAAAAACTTTGATTCTTGATGCAATGTCAGTGTTTTAAGTACCTAGCACTGTGGGTTTTGCTGTCTGATGGACTTTCTTCACATTTTCATTACAAAAAATATGCAACTGAATAGAATGTGTCAGAGTCCTAAACCTATTAAAGCTTTCAGTGCATTACACATTACATGCTTTCCTTTTTTTCAGGGTCTCTGTGGTATATTTCATCTCTAGTAACATCCTGTGTAGTTTAAAGAGCAAACTGCGATACAGCCAACTATATCTGAAAATGTAGATGAGCCTGTGGAGATGGTCCTTAAAGTGCTATTTTCACAAGTAAAAAACTGGTTTCCTTAATTTTCCTACGCTTCAACTTTTATGTATATCGTATTTATAATAGGTTAGGATTTTTTGGTAGATTTCACTCATGCCAGATGCAGATTGACCAAATGAACTATATAAAATTCCCTGTTCAAACTAAGTTTCTGTGTATCTCCCCTACTGAGAGAAGTATATGGATAATAACGAGATGTTTCCCCCTTTTCTTCTCACTCCCCAATTAACTGCAGAGTTCCTATCTTGAATAGGGTTTTGGATTGAATTTTCACTTACACTTCTTTCTGATTCTAATACTTGTATGAAACGTCTTTCTAACCAGTCTCATAAATTAGTTACTAACTGAGTACTTTCTGGATGGGTACTGATTGTACCCAAGTGGTTTCTACATTGTCAGGCCAAATACTAGGACCTTTTCAGTTAGAATGTCAGCGGAAATTGCAGTCCCTGTGCATATTAGTTTCCTCATTCTGTGGATTTAATTAAAATAATTTCATCAAGTTGGTTTTGGATATGGCTGCTCTTAAGCCCAGGGGTATCCCCACAGTAGGCTGGGTTGTTTATCCACAAGACATTCCTGAAGTTATGTTGTCAACCAAAAGCCAGTTCTAAGTAACTTTAAGTATGATTAACATGATAGCATTAACTAGAGAGGATAGATAGTGCTGAATATGATATTCCATATGAATACCTTGAAGTAAAGATTGGGACACTGTTTCTAGCTGATTTTGGTTGTGAAATGGTAAACCATGTGTCCTGAGATGTGTCAGCTTTTTTTGTGTGTGCGTATGGTCTTGCTATACGGTTGTTTAGCTTTTCTATTTGCATATTTCTAAACGTTGTTGTAATTCCTAACCTTAATACTTTTGTAGAATTAATTACCTTCTTGCTGGAGGCTTCTATCCGATTGGTTTCCATGTCATCAATATAATACTGCATTGTACTATCTCAGTGTTGATGATTGATGTGTTCTCAATATTATTGGGTGGACTGCAATTCAGTAGTAAAGGAAGACGGCTAAACTTGGCTCCAAAGTCCTCTCTTCTAGCTGCCTTGCTCTTTGCTGTACATCCAGTGCACACTGAATGTGTAAGTATTGAATAATTATCTGCAATGATTTTTTTCTTTACAGTTCTTGACTGTTTTGACTAATTAATTCTGTCATAGCCTTACACTCTACACATTGCTTTTATATATTCTTAACACTTCTCTTGGCAAATGTCTTAATAGAACAATCAAATATTATGAGTAGTACATCCAAAGGCTTGTAATTCCACTGGGCTAGGCCTTATTAAGGAAGATAAATTAACTAATTTAAGTACAATAACTAAAGAAGTATAGCACTAAACTACAGAGTTTCCCTAACTGCTGGATTTCCCTAATTACTTTTCATTTCCATTTGCTTTGATAAAAAAACCCAAGGAAATAGAAAGTTTGAACTTTGCATGTGACTGTTAGAATACTGCATCCAGTTTTGCATCCATGCTGCAAGGTCAACATTGGGAAAAATGGAGAGGGCTCAGAAGAGCCATGAAAATGATTAAAAGACTGAAATCACCCTGTGTCATGACAGTACATGGGGAACACAAATTTGATAGTAGTGGGCTCTTTAACACTGCAGGCAAAAGCATAACTGGCTGGAAGTTGAAACTGTAAAGATGCACAATATAGAAACATGGTACATGTATAGCAGCCAATCAAAATACCTGACTGAAGCTCAACTCCTTGTGGGGAAATTATAGTGAAAAGAAGATGGTGTTCTTAAAAAGCTCTTTTGTACTAATAGCTAAGAAAATCTTACAGCCTTATGCCAGTGGGGTTGCTGGATATGATCACTGATTTCTTGATCTTGTAGTAATGAATAAACAAAATATAAAATTAACCCCATGTGGGATTTTTTTTTTGTTAGAGTTTGAATGGTCTAAGCAACAGCAAAATTTAGTTTTAATTTTGATTCTGTCCTAGCAATGAACACTGAATCCTTATTGCACCTTATTCTGCATATGTGGCATTGATTTTTCATTTATTCACAACATACCTTAGTTTTGGTGTCTTCCATTTGCTTTGCACATGATTGACAGGGAAAAGGTTATTGAAAGCTATTCCTCTCAGCTAACTGGAGACTTTGCATGTATTGGAAACCTAGAAATGCTACAAAGTTATGTATTAGTAATTTGGCACCATTTTTGGCAGTGTGGCTAAAACATCCTGCCAATCATTCTCTGGTGTTTGCTTGCCTGCACAGTAACTTCTTTGTGAGAGTGCATTATGCTAGTGTCAGAAGGGCCCCTTGTATTTGTTCTCCAAAATCAGTTTTAGATGTCAGAGTAAAGTAAAACAAGACTTCAGTGCTTCCGATGTTCTGACATGTAAAGAGAAATGTCGCTTGAGTCTTAACTTTGTAATAGAACTACCATTGGTTTTTTTCTCAAGATCCATTGCTTTATTTTTAATTCCATTTGACTCTAAAAATATATCTAAATCAGCGTGCAAATATTAATGGGCCCTTTGTCATGTCAAATAAATGATGCGGTCTGCTTGCATATTTGAAGTTTGAAGACTTTCATATGCTTTGGGCAAACATTTGAAGAGGAGGAGGAAAAAAAAGTAGCATGCTTATATATCATGTCTCTTCTAAGATCCAGGATGAACAAAAGCCTCTGATCAATTACATGGTGAATAATAAATCTTGCTGCAATGAAGCAGTCATTATTGTACTGCTACAGATCTAGCATGAGTGTGTGTCTGGCAGCATCTCTTGAAAAGCATTCCTCATGATTTTAAATCTGTGAGTTTTAAGTATCACGACATCCTGGCTTTGAAATGAGATGACATATTTTGACATAAAATTGTGAAGAGTCTGTCTGTTTGCTGCTTTGGGTTTTGGTATATACAGCAAAACAAACTGTCATGTAAAACAGATCTTGAAAGGTGTAATGCTTTTGGTACCTTTGTAAGGGAAACACTAGCATTCTTCTACCTACATGTAAACAATCTTGTGCTGTAGTTCTCTGTTCTAAAAAAGGCTTATTCTTTGTAACACTTTAGTAATGAAATCCTAAATAAATCACGAGCATAAGAATATATCTGATAGTAATTTAAACTTTGTCTTGTTACCAGTGTCTATATGCCTGATCTTGCAAACATTGTACTGTTGGAGTCATTTGAGGCTTTGTGTGTTATTAGCCCCTTAATCTCTTTGTTGTAATAAGTGGACATTTATTTTCAAAACTGTGTCAGTTCACTTTTCTCTCATTAACGATACTGGCTCCTGAAAAAGAGCGACACTTCATTATTTTCACGTTTCAACTCACTCCACAGCTAGTAATTCCTCTTTATGATAGAAAAAGAAGCAGAGAAGTTAGGTGCATGGTTTTAGATAAATCAAGAAGTTTTCCTGAACTGAATTTAGGAGTCCAACAGTTTCTTCTTTTATGGTGCTCAGGTGAAGTTGAGGCTAAAGTGGGAGAGTCTCTCTTCAGTGGAATCAGTCATACGCTCATGCCGCTACACTTCACTTTCTCTAATGTTATTTAGAAATAGTCGCCCCATTGTTAGACTGACACAAAAATGCCCTTTTCCTAAAAGAGGATTAGCCTTTAAGGTGCCTTTAAACAAAATGAAGACACAATTGACCTTTTTACTTTCCTGTTTCTGTATCGCACACAAAATGGCACAACTGGTGTACTATACAAGAACTGAAGTTACTGCTTTTGTCCCTGAAACTTAATCTCAAAAAGTGACTTTTAAAAAACCCCTGTAGCTGTTCTGCTCTGCTTCCGAAAGGCCTCTTTGTACATTTCCTAAAAACATGGAACCCAGCACTTTGGGAAGTAGAGCTAGACTGAAAAGTAAGGGGTGTTTCCACAAACCTTGCTGTGTATGTTCTAGTGAGGTCCCCTGCCAGCCCCATGTTGTGATTTCCACAAAAAATTTGTGGTATATCCTGACACTTGGGTAATTGAAAACTGAAGATCCAAAAATTCGACTTGCTGTATCTCAGCAAATTATTATAAACACAGTTTAGGGGTTTGCTGATAGCCCTGAGATTGCTCTTGATTTAAATATGTTGGCACAGATCCAGAGTACAAAGGTCCCAGGAGGCACTTGTCATTTTCTTTTGCATTAGTACAGCTTCTGTTACAAGATGCATTTGGAGGTAGCTCTAATGCAAACAATTAATATAACAGAAAAAACTGCTGGAGGGAGAATTTTTTTTTTTTTTTGCCCTGAATCTGCAGGCTGGAATCTATTCATCCATTCTAAGTATCCAGACTGTAATTTGAAGGCTGGCTTGTCTTCTGAAAGTTAACAGTCTTGATTTGTGTTTCAGCGGAGCTGCCAATTTTGTTGGGGTTCAGGATGTTTAGCCTCAAAGCTATGTAATGGCTTGAAACTGAGAGTAGATTTAGATTAGGTATTAAGAGGACATTCTTTACTGTCAGGGTGGTGAGGCACTGGAACAGGTTGCCCAGAGAAGCTGTGGATGCCCCATCCCTGAAAGTGTTCAAGGCCAGCCTGGATGGAGCTCTGAGCAACCTGGTCTAATGAGAAGTGTACCTGCCCATGAGAGGTGGGTTGGAAGTAGATGGTCAACCCAAACCATTTTATGTTTCCATGTTTGCTAAGAGTTCTACTGAAATGCAGTCTGATCCAAAACACAGAATTGTATAGAGTCTAAATTTTATTTAGTAAAGTCCTTCATTTCTTAAAACAGTGTTTTTTCATAAACTAAAGTCAAGTCGTTTATGTACTTGATACTAAGAAATACCCAGTGAAAATTAGGATGCATCTTAAAAAACTGGGTGTCACTAATCCAGTAAACCAGGTTAAAAAAAAAAACCTGGTTTTTTTATATATTCTGGTTCTTTTATATATTTCACAAACAATGTAACTTTATCTCAGATTTTCTAAGAATAAAAATCTGATAATTTGAAATTTCTTTCTTCTTTTTTTTAAGGTTGCTGGGATTGTTGGCAGAGCAGACCTACTGTGTGCCCTGTTCTTTTTGTTGTCATTCCTTGGCTACTGTAAAGCCTTTAGAGAAAGTAAGCATTCTGTTTACCCCTTTAATTTTCTGTTGTGTACTTTTTCAGCATTTTTACATTTCAGTGAAGAATAGCAAAACTAAAAATGTCAGATTGATTTGTTTAAATTTATTAATGTTTATACCCTCATAATATATATTTTAAAAAAACCTGCTTTAGCAGGTATTTATTGTTAGAAGTGCCGGAAAGGTTGCTGTCCCTAGTCTCTGTTAACAAACACTATGAATTTATTTTAAGAAAAGTCTATTTTATAATAGGCTTATTTACTACATGTTTCATTGTTTAGAAGTATAATGAAGTATTTTAATAAGAATCTTAGAAATAAGCCTACATATGTATATTCTTAAATATTTTACTACACTTTGTGTCGTTATGTTGTGATGTCTTAAATGGGAACAAACTTGAGCAACCTTACTTGTATTTTAATGAATTGTAAAAAATTATTTGTATGAGTAAGCCTTCTAAGTTTCTGCAATATGCACGTGCTGGCTTATAGTGCTAAATACAGTGTTACTTGTAGAGTTTTTTTAAGACGGCTGTATTTAACCTGAACAATTCCTTTTTAGATGTCTTTTCAAGTCAGCTTTTAGATCTCTTGTACTATTTGATCTGAATGAAGGTTGGCAGTTCAAATACAGTTGTGGAGAAATTATCTCGGCGCACATGCATGAATTCATGACTATATAAAACTATGCAGCACATGCAGTCTGGTATCCGAATGTGCTCTACCACAGGAAATATGGGAATCATTTGGTGAACTCATAAGGAGCTGTGTTTTGAAGAGCTTGTATATCAGCTCAATAGGCAGGGCCTGTGATGATTAATCAGAGTTGTCAGTGTATTTCAGAGGTACCTGAGCTGACTTTATGTGATATGGCTTAACAACATAGTTGTGGCATCATAGAGACCTTGGTGTTGGCTGAGGGAAGTAAGTTAGTGCATAGTGAGCTATAAGGTGCTGTGAATAGCTCCTGTTAATTCAGTTTAGATTGTTTGGGACTATTTTGCATATTTCTACTGCTGATATAATAAGTTTAACCTAATCTTTGCCACTTCAAATGATGCGCTGTTCGCTTCCGATATATTTTTGCTCCTTTTGAGTAGGTTTCATTTCTTTCAACTGAATTAATAATTTCTTGATGAAAATGGGCCTTGGCCTCTTGCTTGTTCATTTTTTCTTTTCTCATCTATTTTCCTGGATATGATTGTACTTATGATGTTGCTTCTATTAGTGGAAGAGTAAATTAGACAGATGAAAATAATGGCTGTGTGCTTTCCAGTGTGTTGGTATGAGTAGGCCTGTAAGGCAGAGGTAATAATCTTTGCTTGAAGAACTCAAGAGCCAAATTCTTAGGATGACCATTGGAGACTGTTATGTTGGACTCTAATTATTTTGTTATGGAGGACATCTCAGGAATGATTAAGAATGCAATGTGTACTTTGGTTAAGGTTACTTGAAGTGCCTGTTCATGGCCACTTTAATAGCTTTTAGAAGTCAGTGTCATTTTGGTAGTATCCCTGGACTGAAATTCATGTCATTGATACAGAAAAATGAAACTGTTGTGAAGACAAGATACTAAGTAGTACTTACTCTTCTTTGTTGGGCATTAGATCGTAATAGGGGAGGAGCTATGTCTCTTAAGCAAATTTGCCAAGGAGAGCTACAGTCTGCCAGTCTTTCAAATCAGTTTTCAGTGTCTACTGTCACCTTCACTGCCTGCTTTTCCCTCAGCAACTTCTTAAGGAAATTTAGACTTTCCATGCAAGAATTTCTATCCAAGTTACATACTTGAGTTTCTCCTTCTTTAACCTTCGTTGCTGCAAAGGCACAGTACTGACTCATCTTCAGCTTGTCAGCCAGGAACTTCATACTCATTTCTGCAGAGTTGCTGCCTAGACAGTCCCACAGCCTTGGTTGTTGCATGGTGCTGTGTTTGATTTTCATGAGGTCCATTCCTCCAGCTTGTCATGGTCCCCCCAAAAGAGCAGTCCTGTTCACCACTGTACTCATGTCTCCTCTAGCTGAACCCCACCAATAACCACAACCAGTTTTACTTTCTGCCCTGGCAATAATTTTTTTCCTTTGGGAGTGGAGGTTGGTCCAGCCAGCAACTGTTTGAATGTTAGTGCTTGTATAGGGAAGGGAGGAAGGGGCATCTACAAAGACAATGGAGGCTCGTTCTTCACATGGAGAAGACAAGAGGCAATGGGTACATTTGCACCAGAAAGGTTTCACCTTGATATAAGAAAGATATTTTTTACAGCAAATCACTGCAACGACTTCTCCAGAGGTGTGGCAGATATCCCATCACTGGAGGTTTTCAAGATGGACAGGGTGGTCTCATCTAGGCTCCCTTTCCCACAAAAGATTGGACCAGATGATCTTTGAAGGCCCCTTCCAACCTGAGCTCCTTATGTGATTGTTTGTATGAAAGGCTTCAAGAAAAGGTAATCAACTCTGGGGAAGTGACTGTAGTAGAGTGTGACTCATCAGTAGTTTTGTAAAGTAAATAGAAAGTTGTACCCTTGGATGCCTCCATTTTGATGGTATGAATTTCCTTTCATAAACAGTTCTTTTAGCCATTCTTAAATAATAGAATAAATAAGGAGTAAAGAACTTTTTATTTGAGTTTGGCTGGGTTTTATTCTGCATAAATTGGGGGAGTCAATGACAGCAAAAACTCTTCATCCCAAATGTAAGTCGGTCTCGCTCTGAATATAGGTAAAGAACATGTGCTTTAAAAAATATGCACATATAAAGAACAGACTTAGCCAGTATCTCCTAAGCTGCAAAGAAAAAATACCTTTTCTGCTCTCAGAATGTTTTCCTTCTGATGTCAAATCCACAAGATCCAGAATGTCTTTGATACTGCCCATGCATATTGGTAGTTCTAGTGCAAGTTAAAAGTTGGTATTGCTTCACTTTCTAGGTCAGACCAAAATTGTAATTTATCTTTGTGGAATAGTCTTTGTTAGTGAGAAAGAGGGGGAGAAAACAACCAAAAAACCTTCCGTGCATTCCACTGCGTCAGGCTTATGTTTCTAATCAAATAGAGCTACTCTATGATGATCCTACCTAAAAGTAGATTGTACCAGTTGGTACCAGTTGGTAGTTTGTTCACAGACATCCTATTTCCTTTTGTTCTTCTAGGTTTTTTATATATTAAAGGCAAGCATGACCTTAAACTGTAGGTCAACTGTATGTGTCCTTGTTCCTGGATCTGGCTTTCACATGTATATATATGGTATGCTTAGCTCACCAAATTTTTACAAGGAGTACAAGAAGAACTATCAAAGGTTGATTTTTTTTTTTTTAATTGTTACTAGTAGACGCATGGTAGCATGACTCTTTTGGAGCACTTAAAAGAGGGTTCAACTCTTTAAGACCTTCAGGATTTGTGGACTGCATTTGTATTGTCTTTTGAATATGGTTACCAAAACATTTTTTTTTTGATGCCAATTTGTTTTTGGTGGTGAACTGTAAGTGAGCATAAGAGTAAAACAAACACCAAAAAGCCTGAGCTGATGCTACTGATATGGTTGAGTCCTCAGTGTCCATATACTGGTTTGTTACCCGCGGCATCCCAATGCTACTATCAGACAGATAGATTATCTAAGTCTTTAATAAAGAGTCTGACTATTCTTGCAGCAAGGCAATGTGAAAGTTGTGGATGACTGAGTTCAAGAAATCTGCTGATTTCACTAGCACAGTTGTAGTTGATGAATTGCCATTTTTTAAAGAAAAAGAGTCAAGAGTCATGTGTGAGAGACTGGTTAGTGCTTGTAAGGATTTTTAAATTTTTTTTGTGGGGAAGTAAGAACTCATAAAATACCTGAGGAGGATTTGGGAGTACTATGGAGAACATATATATAATAGTGAAAAGAGTCACTGAATCAGAAAAATATCACTGTCAACCTGGAAGACTTCCAAAGGAAAATAATGGTTTTTTGCAAAGCACAAGATATACTGCAGCTTGTTTGCATGATTTATTTGTGGTTTCAGTGGATTTTTGGATAGACAGTTTCTTTTACCCAGAATCTGAAGCATTTTTTTTTAAAGTATAGACATTTAACACACTATGTGGGCTATAATTATGTCTTACTGAAGTTCTACAATTCTGTTACTTTTTCACAATATACAGTTTTTGAAGTTACCATCTTTGATAGGATAGCATTTATAATTGCAAAGAACTAATCTGTTGTTCTCATTCTGTCCTGCTATTTTAAACACAACTGTGGGGACAAATCCACTGCATAGGCTTTGGAGACAGCACGAGCTGACAACTGTTTAGGTATGTTCTGAAGGGAATTGTGGGTTATTAACTTTGTTGAATTTTAATGCAGCTTCTCTGGGAATTCATAAGGCAATTTAAAACTGCTGTAGTATTCATTTTGCCTTCCTTTGTCTTCAGTTTTGACAGTGATCCAGTTGCATGTATTCGCCATCTGCATTGGCAGTCTCTGAGTAATGTAAAATTAGGAGTTCATTATTTGGTCCATGTGAATAACATTGGCCTGGATATTAAATAGGGGATCAACTCTTTGCTCGTGCACTATGACACCTAAAAATGACTTTTTTCTGGTTGTGTGGTTCTGTTCTGTTCTGTGTAGTTGCCCATTAATCATCTACTTGTTCATTGCTAATTTAATAAAGCATGCAGTCATCACTGTAGTGATGAGTTTTATCAATATTGGAGGTCTTCCTACAGATTGAAAATATTCAGGTCTCCTGTGTAAAAAAGATCATTGTTAAGATATGGGGAATTTGTTAGCTATTTTGCAATTGGTTAAGACAAATTTAATGTTGTTAAACATGTAGGCCCTGATTTTTCAAGTATGTGCCCTACCGTTCATATTTGAACATGGGAGGGAATAGTTGTAAGTGGAAAATCTAACAATTTTATAATTTTAGTGGGCTGAAGAAAAACAATAACTTTTTTCTTTTTAGAATTAATGCTAACTCTTGCTTCTCTAAAATCATGTAATTCAGAGCATAGATGCTTCCTTTAGTGTAGCCTGTATGCAATGAGTTTGAGATGGTTGGATATGTTTAGGAATGGCATTTGGTATTTTGATTTTCATTATTAAGTGAAACACTGAGATGAGCTAAAATAGTATATACACAAGGAGATTTCAAGCTTAATTTAATTCTAACAGTGGATTTTTTTGTGATCTTGTAAGACTAGGTAATTCTTCCCGTTTTGCTCAGCAATTCATGAGAAGAGAAATCTTAGAGCTTGGCTAGATGAATATTTGTAGTAGTTTAGTTGAAAGGCACCATCCCCACAGACAAAGCACATTAATGGAATATGTGAGTGTTTATGATCCTTTTCAGTTAAAAATTAAAACTTCCTGCAGGAGCTCAACATAAGTTGGTTTGCTTCAACTTTCGACAGAGTAGGTGCTTTCACAGAATCAATTTCTGTGTTTCACCTGAAGATGGTGACTTCTTAAGCTGCTACAAGCTGTCACCTGGCTGAGCTCTAAGTTGCTCAATAACATTTGAAGAAGGAGATGCCGAATGCCTAAGAGTCTGAATTGGTAATAATTGTTTGGGATGTTGTTAGTTTGACTTTACAATAAGACTAAGCTTGGTACCCTAAATGTAGCATTTTCTTCATATCCTTCACTTCTAAGGAGCTTGTTTTCATTGACTGGTGGATTTCGGACGCTGGAAAATAAGGTCTCTTGAAATAGGATTATTAGCATTTTAGGAAGACAGAGTTGAGGTGCATTATCAATACGTTGCTCGTAAATTTAGGATCAGTCAATTCTACACCATAAAACACTTTGTGTATGCTATGCATCCTTGCTCTTGAAATGCTTTTACTTAAGTCTAGCAGTCTAAATGGAGGAGCCCTTGTGGCTTGTTTATGGTTTACGTAGGTATTTTATTGAATGCCCTCACTTTTAGACTTAATGTACTCCTAAAGAGGGACTATCTGAGCAACACTTTTTGGTTTTGAGTAGAAACACTGTATTTTTCTAGCTGAAAAAAAAAAAAGCAAGATACTCCATTTCTTTGGCATGCTTACAGTTTTGTCCATCTGTTAGAGTGGCACAGTGCCCACTCACAATATGGTGTACCAGTTTCAACCAGGCACAGGTGCCAATGAAAGATCGGTTTCGTTTTCTGACACAGGATTTTTCTGGTGGGAAGCAATGCCCTGTTAGGGGAATATGCTTTGTTAGACTGATTACTTCTGTTGGCATGTGTGTATCTCATAGTAATAATTAGCACTTATGCAGTGCTTTACATTTTCAAATCACTGTTTTTTAAAAAAAAAGAAGATTGAAAGTATTGCTGAATGACAGTCTTTTGTATCCATTTTACTGAGATTTCTTCAGTTATGGGGACGGTGGGGGGATGTGTGTTGTGCATATTGACCCAGGAGATAAGATGTTTCTTAACTGAAATTCTTTCTCTTTGAATTTTAATCACTGATGAATTTTAATAAAATTGCAATTCTCTGTATGACTGTATTGACTTTTTTGAGGCTGCAAAAGAAAACAAAGGAACAGAGATTATGGTTTTCAGGAGGAAACCTCGATTACAGAATCACAGAATGGCTGAGGTTGGAGGGGCCTTGAGGTCACATGAGCTGACCTGCTCATGAGTGGTCACCTAGAGCCAGTTGTCCAGGACCGTCCAAAAGATGACTTTTGAGTATCTCCAAGGATGGAGGCTTCACTGGAGGATTTTGCAGTTCCCTTTATTGAACCATATGAGGCTCCTGCCAGCCCATTTCTCCAGCCTGCCAAGGTCCGTCTGGATGGCAGCACGGCCCTCTGGCATATCAGCCACTCCTCCCAGCTTGGTGCCATGAAAAAATGTGCTGAGGGTTCCCTCTGCCCCATCGTACAGGTCATTAATCAAGATGTTGAACAGGACTGGACCCAGTATTGACCCCTGAGTACACTGGCCTCCAATTAGACTTTGTGCTACTGATCACCACCTTCTGGACCCAGCCATTCAGGTAGTTTTCAGTCCATTTCACTGTCTACACATATAGGCTGTACTTCAATACCTTCACCATGAGGATGATAGGGTCAGGGAGCCTGTGTGCCAAAGGCCTTACTAAAGTCCAGGTTTTTGATGCTCATTGTTTGGGTCCTTCATTATTTCTCTTTTGCTGAGTATTTTTATCATCTTTGAGAGTCCATGCTTAAGCTTGGCTTTACTTGGTATGCTGAGACATTTCTGGCATCTGAGCCTTGGGATGTTCACAAACCTGTTTCTGCACAACTTTGAATGTGTACCTACTGAATGGCTTCTGTTTTCTTTTATTTGGCTAGACCATTTCTTCAGGGCAGGTTGGATGGGGCTTTGAGCAACCTGGTCTAGTGGAAGGAGTCCCTGCCCATGGCAGGGGAGTTGGAACTAAATGATCTTTAAGGTCCTTTCCAACCCAAGCCATTCTGTGATTCTATGATAATTCCAGTTTGTCAGTGGAATTCTGGCTTCTCCTTTGTATGCTTCCTGGCTATTGCAGCCTGATAGCACTTCTGCTCTTAATATGCGTATTTTTATTCCTTCATCCAAATATTTAATATTATCTGTTGGAGCCAGACAAAGGAAGGACCCAATACAGAACGTTATCTTTTTTTTTTTCTTTTTCACAACGAGCTAGTATCTGACTGTAGTTTTCGAGCTGTAATTTGTACCCGTTCCATATTAACTTCAGGCAGGCCATATTTTTTTCTGGCATATTTCACACTATTTCCAGTGGTATTCTCATACCTTTGTGAGATCAAGGTATAGGATGTGTTTACAGCTTTGCTTTCATGGGGAGACTTTTTTTCTTCTGTCCAAGTCAAAAATTATACATAGTTCTATATAAATGACTAAAATATTTGTTTGGCAAACAATCATATCCTTTTATGTTTTAGAGTGTCACTTAAAAAATATTTTGTCCAAGTGTGGGGTTTTTTCTGGGTAATTTTGACCAGTTAGCTTAACTCTGTTTCTTTAGCCTATCCTTTCATTTTTTTCCTCTTACAAAATAGGCATGTGGAGGTTGTTTTATTTTATTTCAAGTGTCTGGTTTCTCATGTGTTTTTCATGATTTCTCAGAGGTAACAGTTAAGATTACTCTGGTTTTTATAGGACCTGTTGGAATGAATTTAATCAATCTTTGCAGTATAAACAGATTAACTTCTCTATGAATTCTGTGTCTTGTAGTTCACTATTTTTGTTTTTGTTATTGCTCCCTTTCTGTTGGTGTTGTATTTGCTGTCTGATTGCGGCTGACTTTTTTGTGAAAAAATGACAGAAAAAGGCACTTCTGTTTTCTTGGTGTTGTCCATTTTATTTCTCAATGAGTATTAGAATAACTCCTTCCTTTCTACTCTTCTTACTGATATATTTATGGAATTTGTTTTATATGGTTTTGGTTTTGACATGCATTACTTTTTCTCAATTTGCGATGTGACCTTTCTGAGTTTGTTTTTCTGTATGAATGTTCTGCTGTTACACTTGTCCATGATGATTTGACCTAGTTCTCTTTTTCCTGTTACTCTTACATTTTGAATCATCAAAGCATTTGTGAGTTGCCAGCTGGTCTCTTACTATATATACTTCCCACTATCTTCCGTGTTAAGACAGTGTGTATTTGTGTACTGAATACTGCTTCTGTGAGAAGTGCTTAGTTGTCCTGACTCCCTTCCACCAGAATTTGATTCTGAGAAGAGGAAATCCCTGACCAGAAGAAAGTCTACTTCCATGAAGTCCATTGGCTGTCTTCACTATTTTCCCTTTTACACTTACTAAGGGTGACTGATTGTCATTTTGTGAACACTGTCGATTACTTTGCCTTCCATCCTTGCATTATCTTTGCTAGTTTATTTCTACATTAAAAAAATAATAAAAAAAACCAAAACTGGTTTTCAAGAACTGGCTGAACAGTCTTTTGTGTTGCAGAGTCTGAAGAGTTGAAGAGCTCCTTCAGGGGATGTATTTAGGACAGATTTCTTTTTGTCTTAGCACACTCAAGTAATACTCATAGAACAAATGTTGAAGCTTTTTCCTCCATGAGTTGCAACCTTTAGTTGTTCTTCTGTATAATACGAGCTGGAGTTTCCCCATTGCATTTTATTTTTTTCTAGTTCCAATGTTTCTTTAGTTTAGTCATTATGTATTTTGTATTTCCATGTTTTGTTTTGCTAATTATTCAGAAGTGTACAACTCTTTCCTAGAAGAAGGCTTTCTTTTAACTGTATAATATCTACACCTCAGATGTTAAGTCTTACCTTACCTTTGGGTGCATAATTTGGAGTGGAGGGAGAAGGATCAAATGCCCACTAGGTATTGCAACAATGAATCTCACACATCTTAATATTCACTCAGTTGAAACTTTAAGTCTTAGGTAGAGAAAGGAGCATTACAAGTAACCTCAAAACCTGTTCTACATATTTTTATGAAAATTTCTCTTCTCTGCCACAAATGAAGTAGCCTGCTTCAAAATGGAAGAGAAGACCAATGTCCACAGATCCTTTTCACACTTGAGGTCATGGTTGGTATCTGACACAAGAACATCTGAGCTAGTGTACCAGTTTCCCTGTATAATCAGTGAATAGAGAGAGTTATTTCTCTGGAAGCTGTTCAACTACATTTAATTAACTAACTTAATCCCTAGAAGTGTCCTCTTCTCTTGACCAGTTAGAAAGAAAGCCTAGTGTACTAGCTTAGGTGTAGGTTCCTACTTCTGGTGAAATTCATCCTCATCTTGCCATTTGCTCTTTCCACAGACCGTTATTGCAGTTCTTTAAGCACTGAGGGTCAAACCTGCAGTACTAGTAGAGAAGAACTGCTCTAGGAATCAAGGAAAGTAGGAAAGGGATCCAGTCAATGAATGTAGAGTTCAACTTTGTTTTTTGACATGCCAAGTCAAAGATTGATTCTTGTGATGCCTGTAGAGCCCATGTTACTTGAATCAAGAAACTGCCTCTGAATGGGCAGAGCGCTTCCCTCTGTTGCTTGCACCTGCGGAGTAGAGGTTGTGACAGATGTGTTTTTATGTGAAATACCCATGTACTCTGCACACCTTGGCTGAAGAAGAGTTTATTGTTATATTCATCTCAAATATGCCTGCTTGTAGTACGCAAAATCAGCTACATGATACGGACTTTTTTTTTTTTTAGTAGAAGCTGTAGTTATTCTTGAACTCTTAACCCCAGAGTTCCACATCCTGCTGTACAACTGCTTCCTGAGTGTGAGAACTAACTGCTTCTGCTCAGATGCTGAAATTTTTGAGCTCCATGGCATTCTATTCCAGTGATAATGAAAGTAGATGAAGTACTTGCTAAATACAGTAACCCTGGAGAAGCAGCTCATTGTGCCTTTATAGGTTACACTGCAGTTAAAACAGTTTTTGTGTGTGATACTTCATGAGTAACCCTTAAAAAAGAAAGAATTTCTTTTTCCTATGGTAGCTTGGAAGAGAGTGGCCAGTAATGACAGAACTCTAGCTAAGGATGATAAATGTTTCTAAATATTGGGAATTAACCTTTGCAGATGATAAATTGTGGAAACTATGTGAAGCTTCTACCATTTTAATTATCTGGCTAAAACATCTTGCAAATGGGGAGATTTCTAATGTCTCTGAGAACAGAAAATGACTGCAATAACAGGACAAATGCCAGTATATTGCAGGAGGTGCCCTATGCTTTTTAAGTCTTTGTATCCCGATCTTGAGTGGTAGAAAATATTGTGATATTAAATGCTTTTTATTTCTTAAATTCTTATTTTAATTTAGATTTCTAATTTTACCTTGAAATGTGTAAACCCAAAGTTATGGCGTGCTTTATTTTGACAGATAAAGAAGGACATACATTTTCTATACTCTGGGTGCTGGTGAGTGTTATCCTAGGTGCAATAGCCATGCTGTGCAAAGAACAAGGAATTACAATACTGGTAAGAATTGTCTTATTGACTGAATTTTGACCTCAAGATCTGTCAGATACAGTTGTAAAGCCTACAAAGATGAATCTTCTCCACAACTAATTACATGCACACCTTTTTGTTCTCTTCAGAAAACTAAATAATGTTGACAAAAAGTAGGGTTCTATAGATCGGTCTTGATTGTGTCCCTGCCAGTCTGTTGACTTTTTCTTTTTATCTTTTGTAAGCAGGTTGCATATATCTGTTATTTTTTGCAAAGTTTAAAAATTTTATGGTATTCATTTCAATGCATGTCACTTCCATTGGCCTTGGTTTTGAATGTAGCTGCCAGATAGCAGGCCTACAAACTTGAACGCTTTTGGACAAAGATAGATATAACTGGAGGAGAGCATTTTGAAAAGCTCTACCCACTTGCTTTTGCAAACAATGTAATTAGAATTAGGGCCATTGTTCATGCACTTCTGATACCAAATCTCTTCCTTCTGCCCCTTATTTAAGGATCTGTCTATGCAAACAGATACAGTTACTGTTCATGTTCATTGTGCTCTGGCTTTTTATAACTTCAGTGAAAACAATCTGTTTTGAGTGACCAAACCAGCCACCTAAAATGCTGTATCTTTGATTTTTACCTTTTATGTAGCCATATATTGCTATAAATAAGTCCAGTTTATAGCTTTAGCTGACATCAACAAGCAACAGAATCAGAAAATTTTTTGCAGCAAGGATCTTCTTGTCCTTGCTAAAAAAAAGGGAGAAGAAATTACAGAAAACTTCTTGCTTTGGGACATTATTTTTGGATAAATATTTGTAGGGTGATGTATTCTTCAAAGGTGTCTGTAAAGAAAACATAAGGAATTTTCTTAAAAATACAGTGTAATTATTTCCTTTACTTGTATGAAGTAATTATTTGAGCTAGCAGATAATCTTGACAGAATTATCCCTGGACACATTTTGTGGGGGTAGTATATGCAAGTGTAGTCCTGTAAAGCACTGAATATACTCCAGTTTTATGTGTAGTGGCAGATGTCACATAGAACTTGGTGCCTTTTCTTTCCCCAGCAACTTGCATTGTATATATTGGTGTCAGTGCAAGAAAAGTAAGCCTGATACCTCTGTTAAATCTTTCCAAGCCTTTGTCTGTATCCTTTGAAAACAGTATTTCTGAAACTCAACAGTCAAAACATACCATGCTGTGCAACCATACACAAAAAATAAGTTGAAGGCTTAAGAAACTACTTTGCTGACAGAAGCCTTACCTTTTGACTTCAGCATTTATGCTGCAGAACATTTGGGAAAGAAGATGAAGAGCAAAATAATGTTGTGACCATGCATATGTTATCTAGCTTGCTGGTACATGGTATTCCCTGAAGGGTTATTCCGTATGTCAAGAGAATTCCCATTACAGTAAAATATTATTCTGCTCATCTGTGCTCAAGTTCCCAGTTTATCATTCTGCCTTCATTACTGCCAATGTATCTCTCTACTAGTTAAGAATCAGAATTAAGATGTACAGTAACTCATGGTAGCAGTGCAATTAAAGATGTATTTAAAAAGAAAATGTTTGTGGTTCATCTTATGCTCTTATTTTTCTCTTGGTCGCTTAGGGTTTGAATGCAGTATTTGATGCACTAGTGATTAACAAGATAAATCTTTTGGAGCTTATTCAAAAGCTACTACATAAGGACAAGTTGTTGGAGGTGAGTCCTCAGAGGTTTTTTTCATTCTGAGAGGTTTTGTTCATTCTGACCATTCAGACAGTCATGTCCTAAAAGACAAAGAGCCAACTTCTCACAGTTTGTTGTTGAGATTTAAAAAAAAGAAAGGGCAAAACATCAAAAAAGGTATTGTCAGTCCGTCTTGTAAGGCAGTGTGCTATGACATCTTTGCTGCAACCTGAATAATAATGGGGTATTGTTAGAATTGCATTGGATAGTGAAATCCGTTCCACAAATTTCTCAACAGTATGTTAAAAATGTGGTATGGAAGAGCTGACTGCTTGATGCAACAAGTTTTCCAGCATCAGTAGCAATACACCTCAAATGGAACTTTAACATAGTTTGGTCAGAGTAAAGAGAGGGAGAGATGTATTCAGATTCTCAATGACATAGTTAGACATTTTAAAAAATACAGTAAAAAAATATTGTGTTTAACTTTGCTAATTTCACCAAAGTATTACACTGGGTTTCTTTCAGAATAAAAATTACCCAGCAGGAAATGGTTCCTAGTAGCTTTGGAGTTGAAAAATAAAAAAAAAAACAAACATTAAGAACTGATAGTTGCTAAGGATTGATTTTCTGACTTCTGTTGATACCACTTTATCTAGTATTGTCTCAAGTGGAATCTGGCACCTGATATTTGCATTGACTAGCAAATAACAGAAACAATCAGCCTCAGATGAATGATTGATAACAGCCAAATAGACCAGCAGCCTACTAGAACAGCTAAGTCACTTGCCTCTCCCATCCAAGATTCAACAAGGCAAAGGAATATGTTTTAATATCCTTGATATTAAATCAGTGATTTCACTGCAGAGGAGTCTCATTCAGGTTTCTGAGTGGCACAATGCCTATGGGACTTTTAAATTCCTTTGCAAGGAGTAAAAGTGAGGAGTTTTGGGGAAATCGGGGGGGAGTGGAATCTCTAAAACTGAAACAGTAGACTTGACTAAGAAGGGCTGAGGGTACAGGAGTATTTCAGGCAGCAATTAGGAATGCTGGGGAGTTTTGCTGTATAATAAGAGCGGAATAAGTGGCCAGTCAGCCTCTCATCACTGCCTGTTAAGATCATGGAATAAATCCTCCTGGAAGTTAAGTAAAAACATATGAATGGCAGAGAGGTGATTAGAGATAGCCAACACAGCTTGTGCTTGATTAATCTGGTGGTCTTCTGCAGTGGAGTGAGTGACTGCATCAGTGTACAAGAGAAGAGCTGCTGATGTCATCTACCTGGATTTCTGCAAGACCTTGGATATGGTCCTTCATAACATTTTTGTTGCTAAAATGGAGAGATATGGGTTTGACTGATGTACTGTCAGATGGATAAAGAATAGGATGGATTGCCACAATCAAAGAATTACAGTCAATGGTTTAATGTCCAGTGGAATGAGTGGTGTCCTCAAGAGTCCATACTCAAACCAATTTTATTTAATATCTTCATCAATGACATAGAGAAATTGAATGCACCTTCAGCACATGTACAGGTTACATCAAGCTCAGTGCTGCAGTTGAGGGAAGTGACGCCATCCAGAGGGATCTTGGTAAGCTTGAAGAGGGGTGGACTTGTGTGAACGTCATGAAGTTCAAGAAGGCCAAGTGCAAAGTCCTGCACCTGAGCTGGGGCAGTCCCCAGTATCTCTACAGACTGGGGGATGAATGGATTGAAAGCAACCTTTCAGAGAAGAATTTGGGAGTACTGATGGATGAAAAATTTGATATAACCAAGCAACATGTGCAGGCTGCCCAGAAAACCAAACATATCCTGGGCTGCATCAAAAGAAACGTGCTCAGCAGGTCAGGGGAGATGATTTTGCCTCTGTACTCCGCGTTGCTAAGACCCCGTCTGGAGTACTGCAATATAGGGGGTCAGAGAGAAGCTATGTCCTTAATTTCCCATATAGGTTACCATTCGCTACCTAGGTAAGGTGTTGGAAGATTAGATTTGCATCTTAAAGCTGTGACTGAAATATCATTATGCTGAAGATTCTGTTTCCAGTCTCTACTGGTGAAGCTTGAAGAACAGGGCAGCGCTTTTCATTCCATTTACAAAAATTATGTGTGTTATACTTCATGGAGGAAAAAATGTGAGAGTCTGTCAAATTTAGCTTCTATGCCATCACTTCTCTATGTTTAATGTGAATTGTCTTCTTTAGATCCTGAAGTGTATATTATAAAATGTGATCTAAATCAACTGAGTTAATGTAGATCAAATACAATTTTCTTTTTTGACCTTGGGTTATTTTAGCTTGAACCAAGTGATTTGAGCGCCTGTCTGGCATTAGCTTTTTAATTATGTTTTTGGCTGTGAAAATTTTAATTCAGTTTCTAATTCCTCCCAGTTTTTAACTGTGCAGTTTTCTTGGTGTATGCATTTTGCCTCTGAAGAGACCTAAGTGGACAGAAACTTTCCATGACAGTCAACTGGATACAGCTATTTAAAACAAAGTTCACAAAGTAACCACTCTCCATTTGAGAAAGAAAGGATAGATGAATTTGATTTGTGTACTAAAGGCTGTATTCTGCTCAAATTCCCTCTCAGAAATTGTCACGTAAAATTATGTCAGCCGTAGACTTACTGAGGATTTGTAGAGGAGAGACTTCTTCAATAAAGAAGTTTTCTTTCTTGACTGAAAAGGAAATTCAAATGTTAGCAAAAAATATTTTGCAATAAAAATGTCAGCTGCTATAGCAAAAATGCACAGGAGTGGCATCTTCTTTCTGAGATAGAGGTGAAAAGGATGTGAATGTAGTGGGTAAGAGAACAAATAATGTTTCTATATGAGGTGTTTTTTTCTTTCTTTCATACAGAATGCTGGGCAGTTAAGGAAGGGGCTGATTTTTAGGATAACTCTCCTGATGTCTGGAGGGGCCAGTATACTTTATATACGCTGGAGGATTATGGGCACAGGGCCACCGGCTTTCACTGAAGTAGACAACCCAGCTTCATTTGCAGACAGTCTCTTTGTGAGAGTAAGTTATGAGGTTGCTTTTTTTTCCGGCCAGCTCAGAACATTTGTCTTTGTCATAAAATTGAGTTTTCTGTTCTTCAGAGAAACAATAAAGTGGGCAATCTTTAAGTTTCAAGATGTGCGATAAGTCACCTTCATTTGTGCTCCTGTGAGGATTTTCTGCAATTTTTTTAATATACCTTTCTGCAATTTTTTTAGTATACCTTCCATATTCTTTGCATTCAATTTCACATGCACTGTATGCTAAATTTATGTACTTTTCCACTCACTATTTTTGCCACACATGCAAGAAATTAAGTTTTGCTGATTTTCTTCTCTTTTCCACATACTGTGCTTGAGTTTTCATCTGTTCTTTCACAATTGAAGAAAATAGCATTAAATTCTAGTCTGATGTATTTAGAGTATGTCCTGACTGTATATCTCTCATGGCATTAAGGCTCTTTCTGGAGCTGGAAAATGAAGGATGAAGACAGCGGGTGATGTCTTTCTTGACATTTTCTCCTGTGCTTCTTTTTACACGTGGATATTGATTGGGCAGCACAGAATTGCATTTCCCTGCTCTGAACAAGAGAGCCACCTAGCTATGTTTAAAAAAAAAATTAATTTCATAGCTGTAAAGGAAATCTATATGTAAATAGTTGTAGTGTAACAGTATTTATGGTCTCTTTATTGTTTAAGATATGTTTTGTGATAAGGGAAATGAGAGAAGAGAGAAGGACTAAAGTTGCCCCTCCCCCCCCCCAAGTTTAGTATCAAATAAATGTTTGTTTTCTTTTTGACTGACAGGCTATAAACTATAATTACTACTATTCGCTGAATGCATGGTTGCTGTTGTGTCCCTGGTGGCTATGTTTTGATTGGTCAATGGGCTGCATACCCCTCATTAAATCCGTCAGCGACTGGAGGATAATTGCACTAGCAGCACTTTGGTTCTGCCTAATTGGTCTGATATGCCAAGCTTTGTGCTCAGAAGACAGCCATAAGAGAAGGTAAGAGACAGTGATGAATTTTAAATGCCTGGCCAACTTGAGTACAGTATTATTTTGTTAAATCCACTAGTGATAATTTCAACAATTCAGTAGAACCACTGTCTAGCAAATGCAGTTCAAATAAATATTTATAACTGTCATTACAGTTTTATCCCAATTTGGGCCCATCACTGTATACTGACTAGTGGGAAACAGAGTTGGAGGAGGAGGCATGGATGGCTGCTCTATTTTTTCTCCTGGTATTTTGAGATCCTTAACACTGTAGGTGGTAAAAAGTAATATGTGCTCAAAACACAGTAGGAAATTATGTATGTCGTTGCCCTTACTTCTTACAAGTCATCATTTCCTTTAATCTTCCCCTAATAGTGAGAGAAGAGGTGTGCCTTTCTGCTCTTTAAAAATTTTCAACTTCTCAATCATGGAATGGTTTGAGTTGGAAAGGACCTTAAAGATCAGCTAGCTCCAGTCCCCGTGCCATGGGCAGGGACACCTTCCATGAGATCAGGCTTCTCAAAGCCCCATCCATCCTGGCGTTGAACACTTCCAGGGATGGGGCATCCACAACCTCTCTGGGCAACATGTTCCAGTGCCCCATCACCCTCACAGTGAAGAACTTCCTTAGGTCTAGTCTAAACCTTCTCTCTTTCAGCTTAAAGCCATCAACCCTTGTACAAACACTACATGTTCTTTCAAAAAGTCCCTCTCCAGCTCTCTTGTACCCCCCATTAGGTACTGAAAAGCTGCTAGAAGTTCTCCCTGGAACTTTCTTTTCTCCAGGTTAAATAGCTCCAACTCTCCTCATAGGAGAGGTGCTCTAGTCCTCTGATCATCTCCATGGCTCTCCTCTGTATTCACTCCAACAGGTCCACGTCTTCCTTATCTGGGGGACCCCAGAGCTGGATGCAGCACTCCAGATGGGGTCTTACAAGAGCGAGTAGAGGGGCAGAATCACCTCCCTCAACCTGCTTTTGATACAGCCCAGGATATGATTGGCTGCAAGTGCACATTGCTGGGTTGTCTTCAGCCTCTCATAAACCAACACTCCCAAGTCCTTCTCCTCAGGACTACTCTCAGTCCATTTTCTATCCAGCCTGTCTTTGTGCTTGGGATTGCCCTTACCCAGGTGCAGGACCTTGCACTTCATGAACTTCATGAGGTTTGGACTAGCCTCCTTGTCAAGGTCCCTCTGGATGGCATTCGTTCTCTCCAGTGTGTCACCTGCACACACAGCTTGGTGTCACCTACAAACTTGCTGAGGGTGCTCTCGATCCCACTGTCCATGTCACCAACAAAGATGTTAAACAGCACCAGTCCCAATAGCAACTCCTGAGGAACTCTACTTGTCACGGGTTCCACTTGGCTATTGAGCCATTGACTACAACTCTTTGAGTCTGAACATCCATCCAATTCCTTATTCACCAGGTTGTGCATCCATTAAATCCATGTTTCTCCAATTTAGAGACAAGGATGCTGTGGGGACCAGTGTCAAATGCTTTGCATGAGTCCAGGTAGATGACAGCAGTTGCTCTTCCTGTATCCACCAATGCTGTAACCCCACTGTAGAAAGCTACAAAATTTGTCAGGCACAATATGTCCTTAGTGAAGCCAGACTGGCCTTCACCAATCACCTTACTTTCCATGTGCCTTAGCATAGTTTCCAGGAGGATCTGCTCCGTGGTCTTGCCAGGCACGGAGGTGATTTGCTGACCTGTAGTTTCCCGTTTCTGCCTTTTCCCTTTTTTCAAAAATGGGGATTATGTTTCTCCTTTTCTAGTCAGTGGGTACTTCACCAGACCATCATGACTTCTCAAATATGATGGCTAGGGGCTTAGCAACCACCTTAGCAACTTCATCCAACAGTTCCCTCAGAATCTGCCAATGCATCTTATCAAATCCCATGGACTTGTGCACCTTCAGGTTCTTTAGATGTTCTTGAACCTGATCTTTTCCTACAGCAGGCAGTTCTTCATTCTCCCAATCCCTGCCTTTGCCTTCTGTAACTCAAGCAGTGTTGCTGGAGCACTTGCTGGTGAAGAACAAGGCAAAAAAGCTGTTGTACCTCAGCTTTCTCCATGTCCTGGGTAACCACGTTTCTTGTTTTCTTCTAGAAAGGACCCACATTTTCCACAGTCTTCCTTTTATCACCAACATAGGTCATTCTATTGTTCAGAGTGCAATTTTTTTTTCTTTTCTGTGGTATTCTGTAATTTCATCTATTCCCTCTCATCTCCTCCAATGTTATCAGCCCACCTGCCTGCCTTTCAGCCGTTCCCATAGTTATTTGCACAAATAAATCATTTTGGAGAGGGTTGGAATTCTTGCTACAAGTGGTGTCAAAATTGCTAGTAAAAATTCACTCCCTAAGCCTATATTGCTAAACAGTTTTTAGTAAAAAGTAAAGATGAAAAGTATAGTGAAGGCCTAGGCCTAGGACTCTTAAGGATGAGAAAAGAGCAAGAGGACACATCTACATTATAGTGTAGAGATTTGTTTGTAATAAATTAGAATAGAAAATTATCATGCCTGTGGCCTTTGTAAGAAATACCTGACCTGGACCTGAGGTTCTTATTCCCTGATGTCAGGTCTGTAAAAGTGAGGTACTTAGTCTCATTTGTCTGAGCTATGTATAGTCCATAAAGAGTTACCTGCTGTGCTAACTTAGATACCTAAAACAAGGAAGACAAACTGCCTTCGAAAAGTGTGTGTCTCTGCTGGCTGTAGGAAGACCGTAGATTGCTAACTTTCAAGTGGTTAACCACAATGGATTCTACTATTGATGTGTTTGTTAGGAAAGAAAATGCTCTCTCAGTTGGATGTGCACCTAGGTTTCTTTTTTAACAATGATGTATGTTTTTTCCTGTTACTGTCTCTCTAGTCCTAAAAATAGACAGGTAGCTTTTACGATTAGTTTTCCTGCCTGTGTATTTTAAATAGGAGTTATGTAATTAATGTGTAATGGGGCTATTTTCTGGCCTGGAAGCATTGCTTTTCTAGAAATTACAGCAACGATTTTAAAAGTGCCCGATGGAATGACATGTGAAAACCTCACTGAAATTTAATATGATCTTGTTAGTAGCTCTCAAAGGCTGTGTTTGAATGCCTTGTTCCATGTGCACATCCTTCTACAATGTTTAAATAAAGTTTATTTGTTAAGTAGAAAAGGTATATCTTTTGTTAAAAAAATAAAATCTTTTGTTAAAAAAAAAAAAATCTTTTGTTAAGATTTGTGGTTGATTTGGGACTCTGTTTCTTGTTTGCAGAATCCTTACACTGGGACTTGGATTTCTTATTATCCCTTTTCTTCCTGCAAGTAATCTGTTCTTCCGAGTGGGATTTGTTATTGCAGAGAGAGTCATCTACCTCCCCAGTATTGGATATTGTATTCTCTTTACATATGGATTTAGTCTCTTGAGTAAGCAAGCCAAGAAAAAGGTACCATCAAAACAATCAGTAAAGTTGATGATGAAGTGCTTCAATTGAAAGATTTGTTTCTTAACTTTCCTCTCTTTCCTCAAGAAAATTCTTGCCGTGGCAGTACTTGGAATCTTGTTGATAAATGTTATGCGCTGTGTGCTCCGCAGCAGTCAGTGGAGGTCAGAAGAACAGCTTTTTAGGAGTGCACTGTCTGTGTGCCCTCTGAATGCAAAAGTAAGTCACTCATGGACTTCTAATATTTTAATTTTTTTTAAGTGTTTTGAAATTTGGAGTCAAGGAGGTGCTATGCATAGTTAATATATTGTGCTACAGGTTATTCACAGTTTTGCTTGGTGCAGGAGTGACACTGACACGTCAGACACCTAAATTACAGTGGTAGCATACTCAAAAACCAGACAGTGCAAATTACAATATTGTAATTCAGAACTTGGAGGTGGGAGTGGGGAGATGAGGGAGGAGGGAGAAGGCACTTCAGGAAAGGCATCCTGTTAAATTGGATGTACTGCTAATAAAATCTCCTTAAAAGAATTGTGCATATAATTGCAAGTTATTGCAACAAAAATGTCAAGAAGAAGCTAAGTAAGTTGTAGCAATGTATGCAACTGAATAATGCCTATGCTGTTTTTAGAATCTTTTTTGTGTACCTTCCAGTGGTATATAACACCAGCGGCTACAGGACAAAGCACCATCTCATCAGTGTAATCCCAGGATGTGGGGGTAAAATCTTTGCTCCCACTTCTGCTCTTTTAAAGTGGCTGAATGGGCTAGAGTCTTCAGACATGGGCACTGAGGAAAACTGCAATTTTCCCTGCAAGGCTTAGGAGGGACCAAGGAAGATAGTGGGACTGGATAGGATGTTTCACTGAGCTGAACAGCAGTGTTCGGCATCAGAGACTGAATCTAGCCTGCCAACAGAGGTGACCTCCACAGCAGTCCTTTGACAGCCAAGAGTGTGATCTGTTGGAGCATACCACAGCCCTCATGCTGTCTGAATTTTAGCAGAGACTCTCTTTGAAGAGCCTGGAAATGGGAATGTGCAGCTTGTCAATAAAAATACATTGATGTTAAAAGATTAGATTTCTGTAATCTAGACTGGTATCCAGACAATACAGATCAAGAGGCAGACTTTAAAAAGGAACTTGTGAATGCTCAACTTTGCAAAGAGAATGATAAATGTAGCATTTACTGGAACACAAATATGTAACAGTGAGGTGTAAAAAAACATTTATGGCCAATATTTACAGCATGGTGGTGTCTCTCAGTAGTCTCAGATTTTAATACATAGGAAAAGAGATGTGGTATTTTATTGTGTGGCAGTGGTAGGCAACCATCTTCTTTTTAATGATGACCTCAGTATATCTTGTCTTCTGGATGACAAGCACATACTATAAATGGCGCAAATGCAATCTGTTTTCTTTGTGTGTAACTCATCCATCTGCCATGGTAAGAGTGCTTTAGACAGATCCACACTCTTTGCCTGTGCTCCAAGCTCCTTGGACTCAAGCCATGCCTTGGCTGGGAAGCTTGTAGCTGTGCTCCCACAGCACTGTGCTTGAGTCGATAAGCTGTGTGCAAGCTACTGAACTAATGCAGCTGGTTTAAAGCCAATGAATATACAGGGAGAAAGAGCTTGTGTTTGTCAACATTGGGCTCTGCTGGTGACAGCTCGTGCAAATGGAAAGTGTGGTGATGTGAACAGGGCGTGGTTTGTAGGCTCACATTCCAATTTTGCTGGAGGAGTAACTTCGAAATCACAGTGCTAGGGAACTTTCCTAGGCAAAAATATTAGAGAGTACATGTATGAAAGCCAGTATCTTGTTTTCTTTATGGACTCAGCTGTGTTTAATCAATTTTGACAAAGGTAAATGTAAAAATTGGAACTAGGTTCTGTTCTCATCTTCTGTTGTTGTCTTTGAAATTGCAGGCTTCCCTTAAAGATTACTCCACAGGACTTTCTTTCAGTGACCCATTTATTTCAGTGGGAGGCTGGTGAGGACCAAAAAATGGAACATATATAACAGCTTTTTCTTGTTCTCGGAACATATTTAATATGTGTAATGTGGTCATGCTTTACTTCTATTATGTAGCAGGGTTTCAAAATCTCAACTTCTAACTAGCAACAAAAGCTGTTTGTGTTTTGTGGTACAGCTCTTTTCAATTAGAAATTGTCTGTGTGAGAAGCATAGAGTAAAATTACCCTAATTCTAAATAACAAGTTGTAACAGCACTGCCTTCTCTAATTTCAAGGCTCATCTTCATTAAACATATCTTTAGATAGACATGAGGAAACTGCATTAAATGAGATTGTCTGGCACAGGAGTGAGTGAAATCTGCTGCCTATAGTGGTGATGCATTTGGCTCAAGAGATGAAATTTAGGATCAACTTTAATAAATGTTGCACAGTGAGTTAAAAATTTATAGGAAATAATCAGGTACTATAATGAAATTACAAAGATTTTGACACAATACAGATTTTTTTAATGTTTTGAATATTTTAAAATGTGTTTAAAATGTTACTTTTTAAAGATATTTAAATACAGGTATAATATATACATTGGTTGCTTGCTTGGGGTTTTTTAAGAGAGAAAGAAGTAAGTTATTGATCTTGGCTAAACATGTCCAGGAGCTCATCAGACATTTGAACTTGCATGGCCCTGCACTTAGGTTGGTTTCAAAGGTCATTAGACTGAAATAGTATACTTTTTGAATATATTTGGCACTATTTTCCTTAGTGGAACAGAAGGTGCCAGTATATTGATTCCATCTCCTCCTGTTGCATTTTTTCATACTGTATAGATTGACTTAATTCCTGGTGCTCAGAGATGATGCACACAGGTCTGTATTGTTTTTGCTTAAGCAAATTTTGTGAACAGTTACAGAGGCTGTTTTCTCCTGATATTAGATTATATGTTACAGGCAGTTTATAAATTTAGGGTATTTCAGCACTACAGACATGAAAGGCCCACCGGATCCGATTTGGCATCTTCTCATTTGATGTCATTATGTTGTGAGTTCATCCTGGAGTGCTTTGTTGAAGCATTGGAATATCTAGTTACAAACTGTGATAAAAGCATAAGTACTGTTTTACCATATCATATGGCTTTGATTTATCTCCTTAGCTTTAGACATCTACATCCAAGTGAGTCAGGTTCGCTTTATAACCGGGGAGAAGAAATTGTTCCTTTTAGTATGTGGTTTATCATCTTGGACTAAATGACTGACATAAGCCAGAACTGCATCCTAGATCTATGTGTTTCTTTCCACTGAGGATAAAAGAAGTCCAGGCAACTAGAGCATATCTGTCTACGTAGCCATCATTTTTCTTCTCCTAGATTTGAGATAACTGAATGTAAATGGTTGTAAATTGTTGTTATTTTGTATGTAACCTCTACATTCTCCTTGCTACTGGCTTTTCTTTAAAGGATAGAAGTTAATAAACATAGTTTTTGAAAAGGCATTTCAGTAGCAACTTTTCTGCAAGAAAATTACAATACTCCCAACAGAAGGTTACTAATTGTCTGCCTTGATGTTTGTCTTTGAGTAACTTTGCACTTGATGCTTTATGCAAACTGCAATTACTAGAGATACAAGTTTATACAAAAGACATTATACTAATACCGAAATGGTACAGTAAGAGTTTGTGAGATTGCTTTGTATACTTTCTTAAAAGGTCTTGTAAGACCTCTTTGTTACAGAACAAGATTTAGTGATGTCTAAGGATCTGATCTTTGTTGCTTAAGGAAGCTGATCTAGAGGGCATTTCCTTTAGATATTGAGATTTTTTTTTTCAATGCTATATATCAAAACATTCCTCTTTTGAGGAATTTAACTTAAGTGCTCTGGGCTGTGTTTTTAGGGGCTATTTGCAGTGTTTTGCCACCATTTTAGATATCAATTTTTGTGTATACAAGCACAGTCACACAGAAGAACCTTTAGACAACATCAGCAGCACAAGCAAGATGTCAATATCAAAAAGCTTTATTATTATTTGGAAAATACTATTTCAGTAGTAGAAGAAAGAGAAGAGTGATGGCAGAAGCTGGCATTTAACAGAAGCATCCACATGTTTCTGAAGAAATTTTGACATCTGTGCTTTGTTTCCATCCTCAGCAAATGTTCATATTTGCTGAAAAGGTGATTACAAGCACCTAGGATGAGAAAATAAAATTGGTGATAATAGCAGTGCTCCAACTGAGGGGATGTACCTCCCAGAAGATGATACTACATTTTCATTCCCTCTATGCCGCTTTGAGTAAAAACAAAAACAAAAAATCAGTTTGACAGTAATTTTAATTTTGTACAGGAAAATATAATTTTTCTCTCTCCTCCTTGTTTAAATGTGTGTGCATTTAAATAAGAGTTCAAATACTATGTTTGTCTAACACAGAATAATATACAGTGATTTTTCTTTTTTATACTGGCTTCTTAGGCTGATTGAGGTATTGCAAACAGACAAACACATAGAGCCAATTCTTTGGCTAGAATATGGTGCTGTGGTTATGTTAACTTAAACAACATGTCTGTTGAGATCAAGTAGGTTCTACCCTAGGGTATTTTTACCTGATTGCCCTGATTTCAGAGAATATGGTCGTTATGCATCCCTGAGAAATGCTCCTTTTAGAGCTATTACTGTAAAGTAATTGCCTATTTAAGACTGATAAAGAAGCATCTGGGTATAATGTAATATGTCATTTCTAGTTAATATTTAATCACTTAATAATTAATTGCTATGCCTGCTCTTAAATGTTTAACCAGGAAAGGAAAATCCTCCCAGTCTGGCCTGCACAGTATCTGTCAAAGGCAGAAGAACCACACCTCTAGAGATGAAATTTAAAAAACTCACTGGCCCCTCATTTTTAAAGAACAAATTCTTCCCACCCCAAATGCTTCCCACAAAGCACTTGTGTCCTCTTGTTGTGCAGGGAGAGGTCATAGGAGAAGTCAAGGAGAGTTACAGCCTTGTGCTTAGCAGATGGCAGGTAGTTATTGCAGGCCTGGCTTGGGTGAGATAAAGTCTGATCTTGGCATCTCTCTGTCATGGCCTGTGAAGTGAGAGACACAGCTATGTGGCAGAAGTCACATGCACCTCTCAAATGACTGTATGTGCCTGGAAATCCTTTGCTGGCTCTATTCATAAGAGCAGGTTGTTACTGCATATTATAATATGTTGTAGAAGTGGTTTTGTTATTGGATATTTATGGTAGGCTGGGGAGGTTTTTTTGTGTTTGGTTTAGTTTTTCTTCCCTTCTTTGTCACCATCATATTAAGAGGAACTAAAGCTACCATTTCTCTTGAAGGGAAATTAGAAAACCTACATACAACAAGGAGCTCTTAATATTCAGGGGTATTATATAGAAACATCATTTCCTTTCACACAGAAGCTATTGCTGAGGCCAAAAGAAATACAGCATTGAAAATGCTAGTACTTTGTTTAAATAGTTGTGGTATCAGTTTTAATAGTCTTTTTAGTTCAATTCATAAACATACATGTGCATTTAATGTTATAGTGTTCTGAAGAATTTCTGGAAGAGATACACAAATAGAATTCAGTCCTAAGAAACATCTTTCAGGGTACTTCATTTTACTTTAATAACGTAAATGCTATTTTATGAAATAGCATTTCGTAAATGCAAAATGGTATTCCATTGTTTTGGGTTTTTTGACACCATCAACGGATCTTTATGTTTGGTTATATCTTGATATAAATGTACCATTCCATTGCTTCTTTGCCATGGGCCTTGTCATATTTTTATGAATGTACAATGAGAGTACCAGGATTATTGTTTTTCTTTGAAGCTGTGCTAGAACTGCTTTTATGGGATGCTGAAGTTGTGTGCTATTTTATATCCTACAGTGTGAGGAGCTGCCTCTGTGTATGCTTAGTAAGCTTTATAGCATCTTTGCTGTCCATAAAACCAGTGAAAATACTTTCTCGCCCATTCGAAAAAGCATGGAAAATGTTCTTAACTTTATTTGTTGATGGTATGTTACTGCAGAGTCACAATCATATAGAGATGAAATTCAGCAATTAAATACCATACCAGCTAGGTTGAAACGTAATTGTGTGTGCTGGATTAATAGGTCCCAGACACTGTGCCGACTGCAATTAGGATTTTTCAGTTGATGGACACATCAGATAAAATCCTTTTTTTGAGTGTAGAAGGTGAATTAGAATTATCTAAATGCATTACAAGCCTGTCTTTTTGGACTTCAATCTGAAGTTATTCCTGCATAGTGTTTTTGAAGAGATTTAAATTAGATTTTTCAAAGTGTGGAAGAAATTAAAATGTGTGGTTTAAATTAAGTATATACAATTTGATTTCAAATAATAAGATAATCAATCTAAACGAGTCCTGATCTAGTTGCTGAGAAATGTCTTTTCAGGAATCCTTACTCACAGTACTTCTCAACCAGGTAATGAAGATTTGTCTTGAAGTGGGATTTGAGATGTCTTCCAACTCAGATTTGTCCTGAAATATATTTATTCCTATCTACATCTTGCCATATGATGATGTATCTTCTTCCTTGTAGCCTGAAAGCTCTAGATCAATCCTTCATTCTTTTAACAGGCAGGGTCTTCAACATATTGCTGTACACATTATTTCAGAAATGGTCTTTTATACATTTTTATCCTAAGACAATAATTGTGCCTGTTATTTTTTTGTTTGTCTTTGAAATATGGAACTTAGTTTTTCTGTGAATGTTGAGTTTCTTACAGTTTATGCTATAATGAAAGCAAAGTGAAATCAACACTTATATTTCTGTTTCTTCTGCTATGATGGATTTGATTTGAGTCAGACCTTCTCTTACTTACCTGACAAATAAATGAAATTAGGAGCAGGAAGTCTCCATACAAAGTATCTTGTAGGAAGTGTGGTGACCTCATTTATAAAATCAGGAAGTGAATAATCTTTCTGAAATGGCTGTAACAGGCAAGCTGATTTATTACTTTATTCCTCGGATTTTGTCTTACTGCCTCCATTGTATGCATTGTCCAATCTTAAGTATCAACCTACACTAAAAGCCAGCAGTCAATGACACAAGTCATTCTATTTGGAGATGTTTCTATTTAGACAAGGAATTTTTAGCTACTTGGCTCCACAAAATATCTTGATTGTATGGCATCTGGTAAAATGTCCATCCGTGTTTTCAGGTGCACTACAATGTTGGCAAAAACCTGGCTGACAAAGGAAATCAAAGTGCTGCAATCAAATACTACAGAGAAGCTGTAAGGTATTAGGAATTTTACTGCTTTAATGATCTGTCCTAAAATTTCTTTCATGCTTAACATGAAGAAAATGCTTAGGTATTCATTTTCATGTTCTGTAGCATTGCAGAGCTAGCAATTTGCATATATTAATACATGTCCCATACATAATAATCATCTCTTAAATTTTAAATTTTAGGTTGAATCCGAAATACGTACATGCCATGAACAACCTTGGAAATATTCTGAAAGAAAGAAATGAGCTGCACGAAGCAGAGGAGTTGCTGTCCTTAGCTGTACAAATACAGTATGTTTAGAACAATGCTAAGCAGTGTTTTGCACCGAGATGAAATAATACAGTAGGATCTTGTGTTTCAAATGCTTTAATTGTCCTCTCTGTTGGTGTGTTTTCCCAATTTGCTCAGACCTGATTTTGCTGCTGCATGGATGAATCTAGGAATAGTACAGAACAGTTTAAGAAGATTTGAAGAGGCAGAGCAAAGCTACTGGACAGCAATTAAACACCGGAAAAAATATCCAGATTGTTACTACAATTTAGGGCGGTTGGTAAGTGCTTTTGAATAAACGATAGCTGTGACTGGAATCTGTGCATGTCTGTGTGTGTGTATTTGTGTGTGTGTATATATATATATATATTTATATAATTCTGCTGTACTTTTAAAAGCTGTTATTCCAGTTTGCTTGTATTGTATTTCAGGATGATTTAATACTTTTGGTAGCTTTTCCTATTGATTTCCTGGTATACCTCCTTCCATACAGCCTTTGGTAGTCCTACTTTTTCATATAACAAATACAGATTTTTTTTATATAATTTTTTTAATATAATTCCCAATATTAGACTATTTTGCATTAATTAGTATATTGTTTTGTAGTAAAACTATGCAGAAAAATTCAAATCTGATTTTTGGAAATATTTATATCAAATATTTACTAATCCTCCTGGGTAGATTTCTAAATTTTATGCTGATTTTTCTCCCTATCTTATTGGTACATGCATATTTGAAGACAAGCCTTGTTCCCAGAGAAAAGCACAGGAAGCAATGTATATATCACTCTTCCATACTACCATAGTATTCTTTTTACATTTCTATTTTTATCTATAAAAACAAGTCCTACTAGAATGGAATGAGACATTAACAGCTCTTTAGGTTTTTTAGGGCATGATAGGAAGGTAAAGCATATCATAGCAAAATTGCTGTGTTTTTCTTTCATTTTAGTATGCAGATTTGAATCGCCATATAGATGCATTGAATGCGTGGAGGAATGCTACTGTCCTGAAACCAGAGCATAGTTTGGCTTGGAACAATATGATAATATTGCTTGATAACACAGGTAAAACCCTATTCTAATGTTTTAGTGAATAATTCAGTGTCTACCAAAACTTAAAGCTTTATCTGTATATATCTTAAAGGAGCTCTACCTCTTCTTTGGCTTCCCAGACATTCTCTAATAATATAAGAATGCCTTCTGGCTCAGTGGTTTTAAAGCATCACTTGAAATCCAGCACATAAATTGAATTTCTGATCCTTACTTGAAATATCATCATTGTGCAAGCATGTTTGTATTACAGACCAAATTTCAGAACATTCTAATCTTTGTGCTTTGTGCTTTGTTGGTTCTTCTGAAGGTGTTATCTGTTGAAAACAAAATGAAGAGTTTCTATTGTCTTAGTCTGAGGAATTTTACATTTGCGTATGTGTGATACCTGGCTTTCTTGAAAAACGCAATCAGCTTTTTGTAAAGTAAGTGTGCTTCAGCATGAAAAGCAACTAATAAGGCTGTGTTAAAACATGCCTTCTCTTTTTCCCCTATGTGGTCTCCCAGGCAATCTAGCTCAAGCAGAAGCAGTTGGAAGAGAGGCTCTGGAATTAATACCTAATGATCATTCCCTTATGTTTTCATTGGCAAATGTACTGGGGAAATCACAAAAATATAAGGTAGGTAACTAGAGCTTTTTGACTGTAGGGTTTTGGGTTGGTTTGGTTGGGTTTTGTCTTATTTAAACTCCATCTAAGTTTTTTTTTAGAAACTGTTTGAGGAGACCATTGCTATTGCTTCAACAACCAGGTTTCAATGCCCATTTCTGTCACAGTATTGGTGTGTGATTCTGGCCTAAGCTTATCCCACCTTATTTTAGATGCCTGGGTTACAAATGTTGCTGCCCTACACTATGTCAGTGGTCAGTGGAGGGAAATAGGCTCTTAAGCACACTAGAGGGCAGTTAGGGTCTTGTGTTGCTCCACGGCCAAGGGAGAGAGCCTGCTTTGAATTAGAGGTCTTATTTCAGGAATTCAAATTAGATGGGAGAGACTAGTCCTGGTCCTTTTGATATGTAAAGGAAGCAAGATGTAACATTACCTGATATGAGCTCTAGCCTCTTTGCCTCAGACACTATCTAAAATAGAGTTACACAGATCTGTTAATCCCAGATTGAGGATGGGATACCAGGGTAATCCCAGAATACTATGAGAGAAAGTCCATACATTGAACAGTGTATTGAACTTTCTCTTGGATGTCATGGAGCAGCCTGTGAGTGGTACCTCAGCATTAGCTACTTATATTTGCAAGTAGGAAATGTAATTAAACTGATAAGAAGTATTTCTTTTCCAAAAGGAATTGTATGAGCTGACAGAGTAAATCATACACAGTTAATATATTTAGTTGTTTCAATTGACTCTGTAGCCAGTGTATGATACGATATGATATTATGTATGTGATAGGGACAAATTAATAATCAAATTTTTGGTGTTCCTCAGAAAAACATCATTTACTGAACCTTGGCTTTTGAGGGGTTTGATGTCTTTTTGATAGTGATAATGCTAGCAGCACTGAAGGAACATCCTCAGTTATATACAAAGTAAGAAGATTTTGTGATGTGAAATTCGACAGGGCAAGAGGAAATGGCCTCAAGGTGCACCAGGGAAGATTAGATATTAGTAAAATTTTTGCACAAAAAGGATTGTAAAATATTGGAACAGACTGCCAAGGGAAGTAGTGGAGTCACCATCCCTGAAAGTGTTCAAAAAACATATGGATATGTCACTTGAGGACATGGTTTGATGGTGAACATTGTGGTGGTGCTGGGTTGACAGCTGGACTTGATCATCTTAAAAGTCTTCTCCAACTTTAACAATTCTGTGATTCTCAAAATAGATACATTTTTCCACCAGTTACCATGGCCACTTAAATTTCAACAGTATTTTTCAGCTGTGGAATCTTGACCTGGCCATGTGTGAAGCCAGGGCCTGTGACAAGCCAGCACTTGCTTTTGTTTGCATTGGTGATGCTGTTAAACACCCTGTTTTTCTAGACTGGCTGTTTGTTTTTTTCCCCTGTACACTCGATTTCTTTTCTCTCTCCACCCGAGACTGTTATGAAATATATAATTTAGGTTAATTTAGCAAAGTTCAAGAAGGATACAAATTAACATCCAGAATATATAAGGGATGAGATTATGGAGGAGGTAATTGCTAGGATTATTTTGGTGAGTCATAGACTGAAAGAATAGAGGATTGTGTAGTCATTCATCATGAAGAGTATGTAGCATGACAGAATAAAGAACATTTATAATGAAATAAGTTGAAAGAGAAGTTGAAAACTGGCTAGAAAACTTTTCCAGGTGCAGGAGAGATAAGTCTGTCTTAGTGGATTTAAAAAATAAACCAGGAGGTACTGGGTTTGATTGCCAACTCTGAAAGGTCATTATGCTGCAGGAGGATGTGTTGGAGACAAAGCAGAAATAATAGTAGGGGGAAATTAAGCTTTCAAGTCGGCATCCTGAATAAAGCAAAAGGAATAGCAGAGCCCAGGGAAGAAAGCAGGAAGCCAGTGAGTGTTTTAATAGTTCAATATGGAGTAGCAGGTTCGTGTTGAAGCAGGGAGAGCAAATTAAAGGAATTGGAAAGTGGACTCACTTACAAGGGTTATGATCTCAGCAGCTGTATTTTTGCATTGCCTAGAAAGAGGAGATACAGGGTTTTTTTTAAGTGGGAGAATGCTAAATGACAATAAAAAGCATGGAAAATTCAGATTTCTTGTCCACCCCCTCACCATGTAAAAACAGAGAAGTTGATGGCTCTTCAAGGATTTTTATTGAATGGGCTTGGAGGGGAAGAGGGGGGTGGACTGTCAAGGTGATGGAGGTAATTTTCAGAGTGCTGCCTTGCTGTATCTGATGTGTTGTATAACCTCAGGCATTTCATTTACTAGGTTACTTGTTATGTGTCTGTATAAAAGTTGTTACATTGGCTCTGTTGCAGTAAAGGAAGATTTGTTCTGAGATTTTTTTGTTATCTCTTATTTTAAAAGACATTGACTAAAAAAGGTTTTATTATGTTGTGAAAGATTTCCTTCCGATAAGCACACAACATTCTCCTTCAGTTTCAAATGCACTTTGATTTCCAGCAGAAGATAGTTTTCCTACGTCACCAGCCAAAAACCCAAACCTTTTTGATTTCTGTTTGTATCTACTGAATGATTTATTGTTTCAGAAAGAAAAGCACATTAAGGACGAGCTGTTTCTATGGTTTTGTTTGTTTTTTTTAATTAACATCTGTTATACCCAGTTAGAGTTCTCCTTTAAATGCTTGTTCTTATCTCAGTGGATGAAGAACCAAGCTATCTTTAGTTCTTTGAAAATGTGTATGCTGTATTTTTGTTATGTATATATCTATGTTTTTTTCTGTAAAAAGTGCAATAAATTGAAACCATTCAGCATTTTGAAGTAAAGCCAGACTACAATTTTGTGGCCTTGGCAGCAGATGGAATACAGTGTGCTTACCCCAAGCCTTTGCTATATGCAGCCTGAAAGTTTCTTGGCAACACTTAAAGATTTGGCAAGATGAAGCAATTTGAAATATCACTGATGTACTGAATGTATATTTACTCCATATATCTACAGTAATATGAATATGATGCACCTTAAATAGCCTTTAATCAACCAGTATGCTTTTACTACTGCTGAGCAAAGTAGTGGTGATAAAAATGTTTTCAGCATGTAGTTGGAGATGTATGGTAATGGCAGCCAGCTCTTGAATATCTATTTCATTAAATTTTCTGGAAGTGTATTGCACATGTTGTCCCACTGTGCTTCAGCAGTGAAAGGATGTGAGTCTGTACATTAGGTGCTTCTCTTTTGTGTAGGTGGCAACTTTAGGCTGAAATTAATTGGACAGTATATCTTTCAGTTTGATTGCTGTTAACTTGGCCAGTGAAGAAAACAGAAATTTACTTATTAGACAAAAATACTGAAATTTGCAGGGGGAAAAAATATAACTTCATGGGACTTATGATTACCTCATTTTTTCAGGTGCCAATCCACTGTTGATTTTTAGGATTGGAGAGTTGTACAAAAAGAGGAGGTTATCTTGCACAACTTGCCAAATTTTTGACTGAGAAACATGGAAGTCATGGGATAACTTTGCCTGGAAATTACATTTAGAGGTCATCCAGTCCAACCCCTGACCCAAACCAGGGCCAGTTCCAGTTGAATCTTGAATATATTTGTGGATAGAGATTCTAGAACCTCTATGGACAGCATCTTTCAGTGTTTGACCAACTTTATGGTAAAAAAAAAATAGCTTTTTTATCCTTTTATCTAATTGGAATTTCTCATATACCAGCTTGCATCCATTATGTCTCATCCCATCTCACAGGCATGTGAGAAGAGTCTGTTTTTATCTTCTCTGTATTATTTGATAAAGGAGTTGTAGGCAGCATTAAGGGCTCCCCTTTACCTTCTCTTCCTAAGGCTGAAGAGATTGAGCTCTTTCAGCTGTTCAGTGTATGCCTTGTGCTCCAGACTCTGACCATCTCGGTGGCTCTCTGCCGGACTGACTAAGTATGTCTGTGTCTTTCTTGGAACGGAGAGCCCCAACCTGAACACATACTCCAGATGTGGTCTCAGAAGTGCTAATAGAGGAGAAGGATGACTTTCCTGGACCAGCTGGCTGTACTTGATACATCCCAGGATGTGGTTCATCATCTTTTGAGGGTACACTGATGGCTTTTTTTCTTTTTGCTGTCTACGAGGCCCACCAGATCCATTTCTGTAGAGCTACTTCCTAGACAGTTGTTTCTCAGGCTGTACTTTTGCATGGGATTATCCCATCCCAGATGTGGGACTTTACATTTACTCTTGTTGAACTTCATGATATTTCAGCAGTCCAATCCTGTTCAACATCTTCATTAATGACTGGGATGCTGGGGCAGAGGGCACCGTCAGCATCTTTGCTGATGACACCCAACTGGGAGGAGTGGCTGATTTGGCAGGAAAGCATCTGAGGGTCATGGCAGACACCAGTTCAAACATGAGCTAGCAGTGTGTCTTTGGGGCAAAGAAGGCTAATTATACCCTGGGTTGTCTTAGGAGTGCTGCCTTTTGCCAAAAGGTTGAAGGAGATGATCCTTCCTGTCCATTGGTGAGGTTACACCTGAACTCCTGTGTCCAGTTCCCAGAGAGTTCAGCAGAAGGCCACAAAGATGATGAAGAGACTGCACCATATTTTCTATGGGGGAAGGTTGAGCCTGGAGAAGAGAAGCCTTAGGGGGAGGATCTCAATGTACATACTGAAGGGTGGACAAAAGTAGATGGAGCCAGGCTCTTTTCAGTGATGCTCTGTGACAGGACAAAAAGCAATGGGCCCAAAGAAAACAAAGTATGTTCCCTCTGAACATCAGGAAGCACTTTTTTACTGTGACCAAACACAGGCACAGGTTACCCCGAGAGGTTGTGGAGTCTCCATCCTTGGGGATGCTGCCTGGACATGGTCCAAGGCAGCTGGTGCTGCTTGAGCAGAGAGATTGAATCAGATGACCACCAAAGGTCCATTCCAGCCTCAGCCATTCTGTATGATTCCTATCCATCCGTTTCTCTGTCCTGCCCAGGTCCATTGAAATAGCAGCTCTCCCCTCCAGTGTATTTATAACTCCCTGCTCTTAGGTGTATTTATTAAGTTTTGAAACTGCATTCAGTCCCATCATCCAAAACATTAATGAAGTCACTAAATAGTATGGTGTTTCAAAGAGACCAGAGCATACCAGGAACTGTCTGGGTATGACCATGCTGGAGCAATTGCTTATGCCACAGGAAAGCAACGCTAAAACTTGCACTATGGAATCATATACCCTCTAAATTTCCAGACATCTGTTTCCCTTGTTAACTCCTATCTAAGTAATCCTTCTCCTGAAACAGAATCGATCACAGAATGGTTGGTTTGGAAGAGACCTCTGGAGATCATCTCATCCAACCCCTGTGCTAGAGCAGATTAACCTGGAGCAGGTTGCATGGGATTGCGTCCAGGCAGGTGTTGAATATCTCCAGGGAAGAAGACTCCACAGCCTCTCTGGCATCCTGTTCCAGTGCTCAGTCATCCTCACAGAAGGAAGTTCTTCTTCATATTCAGGTGGAACTTCCTGGGCATCAGTTTCTGCCTGTTGCCTCTTGTCTTATTGCTTGGCACCACTGGGAAGAGCCTTGTTCAGTCCTCTTAGCACCCTCCCTTCAGATACTTATTGACATTGATGAGGTTCCCTCTCAGTCATCGCTTTTCAGACGGAACAGGCCCAGCTCCCCCAGCCTTTCCTCATAAGAGAGATGCTCTAGTCCCTTAATCGTCTTTGTAGCCCTCCACTGGACTGTCTCTGAGAACCCTGTGGTTTGTAATTTCCTTGACCTGAGAAGATGAAGGCACTTTCTGCATGAGTCTCTCTTGGTTTGAGAGTGGCAGCTCAGCTGTGCTCAGCAATGCTTTGAAAGGACCATGCTGTTTCGGTTTGAATATGGACACATGGGAAAGCTCTTAAGTCACTCAGAGTTGAGTGACTCAATCTTGACATCAGAAATATCTTTTTCCCTGAAGGGGAACTATAGAGGCTTATTTCATGCTTCAATGAGAAGGTGGAGGAACCAAAAATCTGGCTGACAGGTTTTCTTTTTCAGTAGAGCCTGTGTTATTTTAAGTAGTAAAAGCTTTGCACAAAGGAAAGCATTTTTCTCCAGGTTATTGTTCTCACATACCTCAGACAAACAAGTATGTGTATTCAGACAGAAGACTATGGTACTGAGGTAATTTTATTTTCAGGTCATTTGCATTGAAACTGAATTAACAACTTTCCCTAAAGCTCAGTGGAGCATAGAAATCTTTGTAACATTTGCTCTCTGATATCTAAACTTGCAAGTGAGTAAATATGCTCCATTTGGATTGGGGGAGTGGAACTTTTTAAACCTCTACAGGAAATATGCTCCAGGAAAAAAGTATCTATATTAGCAGCTAGTTTGGAAAAATAAAATTGTTTTAATTAGAGAATTAGTTTAGCAGTAAATTGTTTTCCGAATACTTGCTGAGGGAGTATTGTAACTATAAAAAAAAAGAATTTAAGTAAACAGTTTCGCAAACCTTACTAGTGCCTAATAATTTTCTGCTAAAATTAATAGCAGCCTATGAAAGCATGGCACTTATCTGTAGCATTATTACTGTTTTCAGGAGGCTATAGCCACCTGAGCTACAGGATCATGAAGGCTTTATTTGATGGTATCATATCTACATGACATAGTTTTGGAGGGGTTTTTATTACAAGCAACGGTAAATTTGGCATTATTTTATATATAATGTGAGTAGACTGTCCTGTTGACTATTATTTTAAATTATTCAGGAATCTGAAGCTTTGTTCCTCAAGGCAATTAAAGCCAATCCAAATGCTGCCAGTTATCACGGTAATTTGGGTAAGAGCCTTTCTAACTCTTATCAGCTGTATTGTTTATTTGCTTCATATTTATTTTGTTTAAAAAGAAAAAGCAATCTTTTGAGCCTTCTTCCTGCTGGGCAGATTTCTATTTTACGTTTTGGAAGAACTGCCGGCTAGAAGAACAGGGCACTAAACCAGAAAAGCTGTCACATGATATGACAGATCAAGAGGGTTGCACAGTCCAGCCCAGAGGTAGCTGAACTTCAGTATCTGCAAATCAGTTCATTTATGCTATGCTTGTAACCCGCAATGAGCTCACCAGATAAGAGCTGCCATTTATGGCTGCACTGTAATTCATTCCTTTGTCATTCCCATGCCAGTTCTGCTCCCAGGCTTTGCTCCTGCTTTTGGCAACAGAACAAGCAGCTACTGTGGCACCAGCCAGTGACAGACCCTTAACTGCAAACAAATACTTCAATGGTGTTTTCCGAGTGATTGGCAAGATTGCACATTATTGAACAATATTGCTAATAAAATTCCCCATTGATGTTCCAGCCGTGCTTTATCATCGCTGGGGAAATCTTGACTTAGCAAAGAAGCACTATGAAGTCTCTCTGAAGCTTGATCCTATGGCACCTGGAACCAAGGAAAACTACAACCTCTTAAGAAGAAAACTGGAGCAGTTGCAAAAGAAAGTCGGTGCCTGATGTTCCTTTCCAGGTTGTCCGTGCATGCTGTTTACGACTAATGTTACATGGCTACTTTTGACCATGTACAGGATTCAGTCATTATTTCTCAAAAATGATACCACCAGCACCACACACTTGAATGTCCAGTTTTGCCCTCCTACAGATCTTAACATTTCAGCTTGAGGGATCATTTTATTTTTACTCTTGAGCTGCTTTTAAAGTCCATTAGAACATTTTTATAGGTATATGAAAGCAATGCAAATGGAATTTCACAGCATACACCTGTCATTTGATATCTTCATGTGACATTCTAGTAGAAGGATGAATAGCAGAAGGTGGGTTTATTCCTGAAAGTGATACTTCAAAGTGCAATTTCCTGTTTAAATCCTGATCTTTTCAAGTATAAACAATATCTGTCCACTTCAGTTTTATTACTGCCTTCTACTGCCAGTCCTGCAGAGCCAATGAAAGAATGGATTCTCTACAGCACATCAGTCTACCCATATAATTTTGGTTATGTGCCCTTTTGCTTGTTTCTGTCTCAAGCCTGTGAAGTGTTGGATTTGTACAGGAGTAAATAAGGGCAAGGATTTGACCATAAATCTCTGTCAGCCAGTGTACTGCTGAAGTATGCTTGAGTGTAGAAAATACTCTTAGATTAAGACAGAGATTTTAGCAAGCAGCAAAGGGAAACGAAGTGTGAGGCAACAGAGGAATCAGCTAGAGTTTCTGTTCTTGCAGGTAGCCTCATCTAGTATAAGCAACATTGAACAGGTCAGAATTGCTTTAGCTCCTGTGGCAAGTCAGTGGTCTAAATGCAGTATAGTGTCTGCAGGAGCTAATTGCCATGTTCTTAGGCATTTCAGTGCTTTCTCGTTAAGGACATTACACCTTTCGGCTCCTGTACTGCTGGCGAATAAGGAGGTAATTTCTGTGACAAGGCAACTGTGCAGAAGATCTGACCTTGGCTGTTGATCTATTACCTGGAAGGAACTTGGCTTCACCTTTGTCTCCCATGGCTTCTGTGTTTGCTGAAAGGGCAGATAAATAAGCATAGCTGTTAATGCATAAACTGAGCACATCGATGTGGGATGATTCAGAGGTCGTATATGTTGATACCACGTTACCTCTCAAAAGGGGCCATGCTTTAATACACGTTTGAACTCTGGCTGTCCAGAGTTGTTTGTCATGTGCTAATATTTACATTCCTACTTCAGGAAGTAGTCACAAGTCTGTGTGTTTGTGGTGGTTGTTTTTTGTTCTTTGTTTGTTTGGTTTTGGGGGGTTGTGTTGAGATGGGTGGGTTTCTTTATTTAAAATTGAAAGTTTGCTATTAGTTTTGAAAACTGAAAAGCTTTTTCATATTCATTTATTCTTTACAACCATGTCCCCTGGAACAAATTGATCAGTCCAGTATTTGCAGCTTTCTTAATTAGTCCAACAATTATTGTATAGGTAATTGTGTAATGTTCTCCATACACTACTCATCTATGTGTGGAACTGTTTAAAAGTCTCCTGTAAGTTCCCGCCATAGGGCAGGATGTTGTGTGACCTTCTCATCTGACCACCATATAACCATTCTACATCTATAATATGATTTCAATCTACAATAGGCTGGTTTTACATTAAAAATTTGTTTGGAAGTGACAGTTGTTTCAATAACTAAGTGTGTCTACAGAGCACACTGCAGTACTGCAGAGCTACCAAAGCATCCTCTGGCAAAGCTAGTTCAGGTACTACAAGCTGCGCAGCTACTTTTAATGTAATATTTTTGCCAGACTAGCTGTAAATCTAGGCAGCAAGGCTGCTGCAGTGGGGTGCTGTCCACAACTTTGGCTTTGAATGAATTTGGCTACATTATATAGTATGATGCTGTACTGGTTTTGGTCGAGGTACCAGAGGCATGTATGTGTGCTCCTCTCCTGCAAATACAGCCTGTTTCTCAGCAGGACTAATTAGTTCATATAGCGTACTAAGTTGATGCAATTGTTTCCATTTCTTCTGGTTTCTGGACAGAATTTTCAGAAACTAGTTTCTGAATATATTTGCAGGGTATAAACATGTTCTTTGGTAAGCATTTGGTAAGCAGAACACTGCACCAGTATGGCTAGTCATCTTCTGATGACCACCATAGCTTAGCCAGTGCCAACTTTTTTATCTGAAAGATGCTAAAATAGATACACTCTTTCGTACAAATGGCAGGCTTTTAAGACTTTCCATACGTAGCCCACTTTTCATCAATAGAAAGAACACGTAGCTTCTTTGGTTATGAAGAATTAAAGAGTTGGGGTTTGGCTGGATGAGCTAATTTATAGCAGAAGATAAATGTGTTTAATATAATCAGCTCTTTTCTGTATATTTGGAATAATACATCCTGAGTTTAAATTATTCTCATCATAAAATCCACATGCATAGTTTTCCCTGTTGCTTTCCATATAAGCTTTACAAAAATCCAGTAGATCAATATTATGTATGGGGTATGAATTCTTTCTAGGTCATTATAAACCAAAGCTGTTGTAGAAATTCCTCTGTGGAAGTCAGTTTGTCCTTCTACTGAAGAGCCTTAGATGGAAGAGACAGACAAATTGGATGTTTTGTTAGTATTTGAAAATGGTTTTTACTTTTCAGTACAGACAACATGATTTCTTCTTGATTAGCTCTCTGGCTACCTGTATATATTTTTGTGAGGGTTTATTTGTTTTATATAATTTTCAGTGCTATAGAAATTCGATTGATTACTTGTATGATGGTAATAAGAAGGAGACCCTTACATCTCAGTGTAATGTTGAGGCAGAATTGTGTTCAGAAGAAGCCACAAAGATGACTGCTTTTCTAATTAAAATTTCCTTAAGACTTTCAAGAATAATAAATATTTTTTTACTTTATTTTCAGAAGTATTTCAGAAGTATTTTGAAAGTGCAAATAATACAGTGGGTTTTATTAAAATGGTTATAATGCTAACCTTTTGCTTGGTTTTTCATACCTCATAACTGACTCCTGGAATAGTGCAGAACACTCAATCCCAAAGAGAGAAAGGTGAAGAAAAACTGGGTTTGTACATAACTGTTGTTACAAACACTGTTTGTCTTTCCATCTGGATTTTTCTCCCATTGCTAATTACAGAAGATTAAAGTTTCCTTATCAGTTGGCCTGCTTGATTCCCTAGGGAAATTAAGAAGCCTTGTTACTTTTATCTTCTTTTTTTTTTTTGAAAGATTGCTTGTTCATATATAGTTCTGAGGAGAGAAATGCAGAATGATTCAATGCACAGAATGGAGTCTGAAAAATAATCACAGTGACTGCTATGGATGGCAGTCTCTTTTCACCAAAACCTTCCAGCCAAGTTTCCTAATTGTATGTTTCTCTCATGTCCAGACCAATGTACATGAAGTTTCCTGTTATTTCTGTCATACTTAGTATTTAAACTTTAGAGACGTGGATTGTGAGTGTGTGTTTATGGGCACTGAGAAATAAAAATCTTCAATACTTTTGAATGGTTTCTTAAAAATATTGAGCCTATTCACTGGGAACTTGTTTCCTTCACATTTGAGATACCTGCATCTAAGCATTCATCCTAGTTTCTCTGTATAGTCACTGGAGGGGGGAACAGGTAATGTGAACTATGATTCATCTCCTAAAGGAAGCATCTGTAGGATGTGAGTCATGTACTTGAATCAGGTACTCATCTTCACTAACTTCAAAGGGTAACTAGGGTGAGCAGCTCATATACATGAAGAAAATCTCCCTTGATGCTTTCAGTTGAAGTAATCTGGTCCCATACACCTCTAGCATTCTCATACATTATTGGCCCGAAGCATGTTAAAAGACTGGCACTGAAGCAAACTGGCAGGTACTTGCCTTGAGAGTTGGTGAGTTGTAGTAGCTGGATGAGGGAATGGGATAAAACAAATTAAGATAACTTTGATAAATTTACATGACTGATAAAGCAATGAACATCAGGTCTCTGTGTATGAAAACAGAACATTCAGGTCCAGTTCGATTCATTTCTATCTTGTCTATGTTTCTGTAATAAATGGTAACAACTTCTTACTGAATTGACTTTTGGTGTCCTTCGCTCTTGCTTTAAAAAGCAATCTAAAGCAACTGTAAATTTGCAAAGGTGAGATTTTTTTTCTTAAATTGAAGTTGCTATTTCAAGCTGTAGCTGTTTGAATGTTAAATGCAATAGCATAGCCCGTTTCAGTACGGTGAGGTTTTTTTACTTTCAATATCTTGATATTTATTTGCTGGTTCCTGCCTGTGTTCCCTATTTCATGTGAGTTTTGGTACATTTACATTCATTACATGTAGATTCCCAAGTGTTTCTTGGCGTGGCCCTTACACTGAATAGCGCTTCCACAGCTCTTGGTGTGTCTCTACCAAATATGTGTTAATGAGGGCACGTTTAACTCAAAAAGACTAAAATTTACTAGAAACAAAAGTGAGATCACATGGTTGGATTTCTGCGATGTAAATGCCGAGGGAGCCAAACTTCTGTCATGTACCACCATAAGCAGCAGGTGCCACTAGTAATGGGCACTTCAGACTCTGTGCTGGACTGCACGATAATGTGAAGTGGTTGTACATAGGTGTAATGTTATAAACACAGCAACTTGGACCCTGTGCTTGAAGGAAAAAGGACCATACAGCTGCTCCAAGGAAGAGGATGTGCACAGCTGCATGGGCTCAAGCACTGGAGGACGGATGACCTTTGTATTAGAATGCTGCAATGCAGTGTTGTGGCATGGGTGTTCAGTGTGTGTCAGTAATGATACATGTCAAGTGGTTCAGGGTTTTTTAAAACAAATTTTTTTGTTAGGAAAAAATCCCTACAGGTACTGCTTAGCTTGTGATTTCTGAGATGAACTTTTTTTATGTAGTGTTAATCATTTAGATTGCCAGTGGTATGTTCCAATTTATTTTCAGCTGAGCGAGAAGTAAATACATTTGTAATTAAGCCATGAAATAAATCTGCATTTTGCTATCCTTTTTTTGCATAGATTTTGTGACAATGGTGTTTATTTTTGTAGTAAGTTTTTGATTCAGGGTTCTGTGAAAAGCTAGGAAGAAAATCTAATGGGCCTGGTAGACTGGCACTAGGACATACATTCTCTTCGAGTAGCAGTTCAAAATCTTGATTCAGCATGATTGTATTGATATTGAATGTGTGTGCATAAACAACAAAAAGAAGCACTTGAAGAAAGTGATAGAATACATAACTAATTAATTCAAACTCTAAAACAATAAAATATAGGAAAAAAGCAAGAGCTGCTGTCTCAAATGCTGAGCATTCTTGTGGACCACTAAACTCAGATTCGTTACCTGGTGTGCAGCAAGCCAATAATTGCACAGTCAAGAGAGGCATTGATTATGTATTTCAGAGTTGCGCAAGCCCGGGTGCTCCGTGGTATTCCACAAATCAAGTACACCATCTGTCAAAACCTTTTACTATTTATACATTTTAGCAAACAAAGGAGTTAGTGCTCATTGGCTACAAGTTACATAGTTCTCTTACTAATTAGTATTCTACCTTCTGTTGGTTAATGATTCTTTCCCTTTTTCATGCTAATTAGTCCACATGCTGAGTCTTTCCTTTTGGGCTGGCTTTCTTGGGTCAGTGGTCACAATACCCCCCTGCTGGAATTACCTTTACGCATCTGGAGCCGATTTCAGTACAGTTGCTGAGTTGGGTTTATCAGTTTCTTCCTTATCTTGGGAGTTCTGTATCTTGGGAGTATCTCGTGGCCCATAAATTCTGCATTCTTTGTGTCCACTATCAGTGGTGCATCCTTCTTCCCAAGCTTTGTTAACCTCCTCCAAGGTCTGAGATCACTGAAGCATGTCAAGCCCTAAACTTTGAACAAGGCAATTCTACCAAAAAATAATTTGGTTTATTCTAATAGCTGTAGACTGCTTTGAGGTCTCCCCTGTCTCCTCCAGGCAGAACAAACCAAGTGACTTAAGCTGCTCCTGGTATGGCTTCCCCTGTAGATCCTTCACCATCTTTGTAGCCCCTCCTTTGGATGCTAATAGCTTTATATCTTTGTTATATTGTAGTGACAAAAACTGCACCCAGGACTCGAGGTGAGGCCACACCAGTGTAGAGCAGAGCAGGACAATGACCTCCCTCAACCAGCTGGCAATGCTTTGCCTGATGCCGCCCAGGACAGGGTTGGCCCTCCTGGCTGCCAGGGCACTGCTGACTCATATTCAACTTGCCTTTGACCAGGACCCCCAAGTCCATTTCTGCAGCACTGGTGAACAAGTACTGAATCATTCCGTGTCAGTGCATAAAGGTATCTCACTCTTATTCCTCCCACCAGCGCATTCATTTTGCTACAGTGATCTTACTGTGTGGAGCCTTCACATGCTTTGCTGAAGAGCAGACCAATCCCTACAGAGTCAGCTGTAGGAGTCCTCCACTGGGACCTGGAAGCTGCCAGAAAAGGCGGTAAACAGGCACTTGGCACCCTCCAAGTTTAAAACTCCTACTTCAGCAGACTCAAGACCAATCTCTTGTCTGCAGCCAAAACCCCTTCTTATTGAGCAGTCAACAGCGTCTGTAAAATAACACGGCGGTTTTTAAAGCTCCCCAAGAGTCAGACTGACTACCTGTGGTTGCAGTGCTTGACGCACGTTCGTTACGGCCTTTAGGAGGCGAGGCCCCAGCACCGGTTTTCGGGAGCGGCTCTCCCGGGAGGGCCGGGCGCTGCTCCTGCTTTGGCAGCCGGCGCGGGGTGCCCCGGTCTCCCGGCTCCGGGCCCGGCTGCCCGCGCTCCCGCCTCCCCGCCAAGCACGCTCCGTCCTCTGGCAGCCGCGCCGGCCCGGGCAAGC
>VYXB01004706.1:390851-453262 GCA_013397135.1 Pachyramphus minor
GGCTGCCCGTGGTGCGAGGGCACAGCAGGGCCTCGGTGCGAGGGGGTGGCTCGTCGGTGACATGGCCGAGTGCAAGAAGCGCTGTCCCTGACTCTCTAGCGTTCTCCTGGTGGCCAGGCGCATCCTCCAAACAGGAGTGTTCATTATGATCCAGATACTCGTTTTAGTAACATACCTTTGCTTTGGTAATGTATTTGACGTGTATTTGAAGTCCTAGTACCTGCATTAAAGGGAAAAGAGAAAGGAAATACTTTAGCTATCATACATGAAGAGAAGCTGTGACAATTGATAACTGTCTATACCTGTCAAGTGGAAGGAGGAGGGTTGGCACTAGGTGATCTTTAAGGTCCCTTTCAACCCACACCATTGTATGTTTCTGTATCTTTACAAAATGACATTTCAGACTTCAGAGCATTTACCTTTTTGCCCTCAGTGCTTGGACCAGAATGTTGGGGATTTGCTATCCTTTTTTTTTTTATTTATTCTCTTAAGGATTTGATTTTGCTGTGTTTTCATATCCTGCCTTTTCTGTATCCCTTTCCATTATAGAGTTGTGTAAACATTTTGCTTTTGAGTTAACGTGCATTTAGTTGTATCCGTGTTAACTCTAGACAGTTAACTTCCTAATTTTTTGCTTCAGGAATTTTTTAATTTGCTGCTCCTGTAATTTTTGCCCTGCTTTGAAAATATCAAGGTAGTGAATTATATAGAGGTTAACATATAGAGGCACAATTGTAAATATTTCCATGACCAAGTTATTTGATGTTGATCTCTATGAGGAGTGGACTTCTTTTATATACACTCTGGTTTAAGCAGGCAGCCAAGCTGGAAAAGCAATTTCTTGACAATTAAAATTGTTCATGGTGTGACAAAGTCCATTAAGAGAGGCTTTAAATTTTGCATTTCTGAACAAAAAATGGGCATATTTCCATCATTATTCACCCCCACCTTCCCCCCAAGAAAAGCCTTAAAAACCTACACTGTGTCTTAAAAATATATTTGTCCTTTACCAGCACTCATCTCCTGCCCTCACTCCATCATAGCTGTCAAAGTCATATGAACACTAACAAGTCTTATTATCCAAGTGTAGTACATCATTCTTCTGCCATGGGTAAATAAAAGAACAGATGTCTCTGTTACTGTCTGTCTCAAAACCTGAATTGTCAAGGGTGTTACATGTTAAACAAAACAAAAATGGCCTAAATATACATTGCTAATATTTTTAAATCTGCACCCTACTACTGACAAATATTAACTTCTTGATATGTGCATCATACTTCATTTTCCTTGCATTTTTGCAACGTGTTTGCTCCTCACTTCCAAATTGCTGTGGTGTTCTGCATCAGGTTTGCAAGCAAGTTTCTTTGATCTTGTTCATGAGTTTGTTTTGAGACCACTGGAATATTGAAGCTCTGCTTGATGACTGAAGAATGTGTGTCATGTTGTTGATAAGTTTCATGTCACCTGCTGCTTACAGTTTTTCTTTTGGTGACTTTATAGGTGTGATCAGTTTTCTATTGCTTATTTTCTCATATTCAGGGTAGAAGTGTTGCTTTGAATGCTTCATTTACTGCAGTGTTTGCTTTTTATCCCTTGGAAAGGATCATCATGTCAGTTCATGCTTTCCGTGGCTGATTTTTGACATGGAAAGCTAGGTGCCTCCAGAGAGTGGAGAGCACAAACCAAGCCTGGTTTGAACCAGACATCCTGCTGTCTCTGCCACCCACTGTTTTGCTGAGCACAGCCTCTTCCCTTGAAAAAGTGTCGTCTAGCATTGGCTTTAGCCCTGCTCTGAGGGGGAGGCTGGGCTGGGTGACCTTCAAAGGTCCCTTCCAACCAACATTCCTCCGAGTCTGTCTATACATTCTCATAACTTCCAATAGTGACCCAACTGCCTATTTCAAAATAAGTTTCCTCTTGAAAATTACTTTTATCTGACTGCTGATGAAACCACGAGTTTTGCCTGTTCTGCTTCTTTTGTTCGTATGGTTGTGTTTTTTTCTTCTTGGGGAACTTCTGGGAAGTGAGATTACGTGACTCCCTGATTTACGTTGTGAATTTCCAAGTGTAGTTACAGGAGCAAAGCTGTAGTCATGGGGTGTCATGAAGTGAAATAAGAAAAATAAATCCCAGGTGCATTTTGTGGCATTTTTTCTTCTGCTACTAGCTCTAGTACACTTTTGTTCTCTGGTGGATTAGCCAAATTATTTTTCTGTGTAATCTGGAACTCCATCAATAGTTACTGTTGGTAAAAGAAAAATACACCACGTTTCACTGTAGTTTTTGTCATTTCTTTTTTGGAGCGATGCACTTTTGTATTCCTTCCTATTCGAGCCTTCTCGTATGTTTCTCAGGCTCTGAAAGTTCTTTGAACTTGAACCTGGTCAAATAATTTTCATAACTCTCTTGATTTAAGTAGAATTGAATGTGAAACATTCATGCATGTGCATGACATTTTAGTCACCTCGCTTAAGCAGAGAGCACGTGTCATAACGGGATGTGTTTTATATATGAACTGCTGCTACCTTTCGCTTTCTTTTTTTCTTTCTTTCATTTTCTATTTTTTGCAGCATTCTGACAGAGAGGGTAAGTATTACACAGATAATTCAATGAGACAGGGGAAATGGATGGACCCTGTCATGTCATTGAGTTAGCAAATGTAATACCCTTTTCATTCTGTCTCTCTAAAAAGGGTGTTTAATACCTTTTTTCTTCAAAAACAGAACTATTCAGGCAGTAGTAAATCACTGTTCTTAAACCAAAATACATAGCTATCTAGAGTTTTCTCCTTTATTTTAACTCCAAAGCTTTAATTACATTTTATGGACCATGTCAGATACAGCTCTCTTTTCCCCACTTCCAATTAATGCTAAGGAAGGACAGGCTGTACCAGGGTAATATCATGTCCTATTGATTTACCATTACAGTGTTGTTCAAGAATGGCCTTTACATGAAGATTTTTGGCCGCTGTGATTTCTTAAAGGGTCAGCTATTTTCTCTTAACATCTTGAGAAAACACATCAATATCACTGTCACTCTGGATTTCTCTGTCTTAGGACACCTCTTTTCCTTTGGAATTAGCCACATAACCACCTCTCTCTGCAGTGTTTTGACTGTAATTGCTCATGACCTTTACTAACAGCCAGAGTTACCATCATATTGCTGACATTCTGACAGAAGTTCTTGGCCACACAGAATTGCTTTTTCTCATTCTTTTCCTGAAGCATTGCTTTTTTCCAGTGCTGTGTGTTGTTACGAACTGTGAGGGAGATCATCCCACCCACGCCAGAGTTCAGCTGTGTGAGACAGTATCCGTATAAGAACAATGGTGCAATTTGAAATATTTGTGCTATCAGGTAATACCAGAGTAATTGCAAGTCTGTGTATCTTCTTTCCCTCCCCTCATTTTGTCTAGCCTAATAAAGCCCCACTACTTTTATTTCAGTAAAATTCAGGTTGGAAGGGACCTTGTGAGTCACTGGTCCAACCACCTTATTCAGAGCAGGGTCCTCTGTATGAGCAGACCATGTTGTGTTTTATTCAACATGCCTTGAAAACCTACAGGGATAGAGACTACACAACTTCTCTGGGCAGCTTGCTTCAGTTTTCGTCTGCATCATGAGAACCCTTTTCCTTGAATAAAATTGGGGCCTCTCATTTTCTGGTCAACTCTGACATATCCCACTGTGAAGAGACTGGCTCTGTTTCCTGGATAACCACCTCACAGGTATGGGAAGATTGCTATTAAGTCACCTCAAAGCCATCTCTTGTCAAGTTGAACAGGCAGTTTCCTCAGCTGCTTTTCACAGAGCAAGTGCTCTTGCCCCATGACCATCTGAATGCACTGCAGTTTGTTCATATTTTCTTTTGTTTTGGACCCAAAGCTGCATACAGTATTGTAGGTGTGGTCTAGTGAGTGTCAAGTAAAGGGAGATCCTCACTTCCCTTAATCTGCTGGTTGTGTTCCCATTAATGCAGTGCAGGGTGCTTGCTGTCTTGGCCCCTTTCTTTGTTCAGCAAGTTGTATTTGTGAGTTAAGGTAAGGATGAGTAAGATAAATCACTGGGACATGAATACCGGACATCATGAGTCCCAGTATCATCTCGACTGTTGTGCTGCACTTCTGGCTGAGTCTTGGCTCCAACAACACTCAGGACTGTAGCATTCCTGTTAGTGAGGAGGGAGATACAGATGCTCATTTCTCATCACATGTCTAGACATCTTGTTTACTTACATATTCCACAAGTCAACTTGTTGGTATTATGTTACTTTCTGGTAAAAGTATCATGCACAATTTAAATAATGTTTTAGAATGGTAGTATAAAAGACTTTTCTCTAAAATACTTCTTTTTTTGCTGCTGATCTGGACTCAGTCTTCTGTAATTTCTCTCTTTTATCTCTCCATATCTGGTCCTGTATAGAAGTATCTGAAGGGAAGGTGTGAAGAGGATAGATCCAGGCTCTTCTCAGTGCCAAACAATAGGACGAGAGGCAACAGGCAGGAACTGACGCACAGGAAGCTCCACCTGGATATAAGGAAGAACTTCATTACTGTGTTGGTGTCTGTGCACTGCAACAGATTGCCCAGGGAGGTGGTAGAGTCTCCCTCACTGCAAATACTTGAGAACCATCTCTGGATGCAATCCTGCAGAATGTGCTCTAGGATAACCCTGCTTGAGCAGGGAGGTTGGACAGGTGACACACTGTGGTTCCTTTCCAGTCTGACCCATTCTGTGGTTCTGTGATATGCTGGGTATCAAGCTGTACCTCTGTGTTCTGCATCTCAGGGACTTAAAGTTGTCTACACATCTAGTGACATAGATCAGTTAATACATTTTGCCTTCTGGTAGGCAGACCAGTTTGTGTACAGGACTTCATATAACTATGGGTTTATTGTTTCTACTGACACACAGTACGGATAAGAATTGTGAGGTTGTACCTCACCACTGCCCTCTTTAGTCCTCTTCCGCAGATGACAAACTTGCATTTGAAATGTGAATTTCATTTGTAGTTCCTGGCAAGAGATTCAGCTCACATCTCTTTACAGCAACTGGTGAAGCCTGAATGACCAGCCTAGATTCCGAACTTTAGGAAATTAAAGTGAGGTGAATGCTACCTCTGCCTCATAAAAAGTTATTAATAGCATTCTTTATGAATTCTTTTACTTTGAACCCAAGTGTTTGTTGTTTAATTGCATATTGAACAGGTGAGGGAATGGACACTGAATTTTACCACTAAAATCAGTATGTACTTTTTAATTATGTCTATGGATTCTATGCAATTTCTCTAAATAACAGTTTTGTTCTTGCTTGGATGTCAGAATGAGTGAATTTCTCTCAAAATCTCAGGTAACAGGTTAGATTATTTCCCATCAGGAGAAGCACAGTCCGCATATACAGTAACACTGAAAGCTTGAAGGAAAATAGAAATAAACCAATTTTCTTTGAAACTTTGCTGAGAAAAATTATTTTGGAAGTGAGACTGTAAATAGTGAGTGAGAAATAAGGGTCTTATTCTGGTTTTGTGTTGCAAAAATGATGTTTACAGTTCTTTTGAATGGCAGGTAGACCTAGTGATGAACAGGGAATTCATGTTAGTTGTGAGATAAGAGTAAGACCAGAACAGGAATTCATTATAGCTGCTTCTATTATATGGGTTGTTTTAAAGTGGAAGGAAATGGTAGGTAGATAGGCCAAAGTACATAAAGGCCCCACTTGAAGTTTTAATCCTCTTGTCTTTAACTAATTTTTTTTTTCTTTTAATGCTTTTGTTAGCTTTACCTTATTGAAGCTAAGTTAACTATTTGCATGACCTATCATTCACTGGAAGTGCTGGAATGAAGTATTTCTGATTCTCGTAACACATAGTGTTCAAGAGGGTCCTTCAAGATCAAAGGACAATGTTTAAGGCTGTTTAATCATTGATTTTGCCTCTATAGTTGCAATTCCTAACCTAGAAGCTATGAAATAATTGGTATCACAACAAAGCAAACTTGCAGACTTGAGTGCTTTGCAAGTCCAGGAGTGTGATGGGAAGATGTTTCCCAGTAAATGTAACTGGTTTGTGTCAGCAGCTTTACATGTGTCCAGAGAAGGGATATTGGCCTGTCCTTAGGGCTCTCCCTAATTTTAGCTTGCCAAACACCATGGAATTGGTTTTGCCCATGCAGTTCATCTCTATACTGCTATGCACAAGCCTTCTGTTTGTCCTCCTGCATAACTCCTGCCTCGCTTTTGTTATGATGTGGCTCCTCTTTTTTGTGTATTTTTCTGTGCTCACAGGGTTAGGAGACTGTATGCTGGATGTGAAATGAGTGCTGGAATAAACACTCTGGTAGGGATTTACCCAACACAGTTCACCTGGACTGATAAGACATTGTACTACAGTGAGGCAGCAGGGTTTTGTTAGTGTTTCAGTTTGGGGAAAATGGGAATAGTTCATGGGGTTTGTGAAAAGCTCATGGAAAAAGGAAAGAAATGTTAGGAGGTTAGAGAAGGGGCTTAATAATATAAGCATCCATAGTAACAAATTTAAGAGAAAATTACTAGATTTAGATTTTTTATCACTGAGATACGATTTAAGCTCACAATAGGACTTGTTCAGGCATAAACTATTACCAGAATATGTGGGTGGAAGAATTGAAGGCAATTGAAGAAAAGAGTTTTAAGCAATAGCTGTTGGGTGCAGATGGTGAGATGAAGGATGAAAAGAAATGTACTTGCCATGGCTGTCAGCTGAGTGAGATGTGATGGTCTTAGATTTATAGATAGGAATAGAAGAAGTGTAATAGGCATTAGGATTTCTTATTCCCATGACTGCATGCCAGCTCCCAGGTACTCATGGGAGATTGTGATTTGAAGAACAACTTAGGCCCAAATTTAATTTTGACAAAGGAAGAACTCTGAAGACGATGGGACAAGCCTACAGAGGCTAGGAAACTGAGGGGAAAAGATTACTAGAGGTTACTTGTATGTAATGTAATCTTGGATTTAATGCCATCTTTTATATATATTTGAGTGTATATCAATTGCTATTGATCTTCTTTGAGGCTGTTTTTTAGTGAAGCCATCAAAAATAAGATTTTTTTGTACAATAATTAATTAAGAATCTGAGCTCAGTGTGGTATCAGGTTTTCGCTGAAAGGGGATGGAGGACAGCACATGTGCAGAGTGTGGCAACATGTGCTTTGAAGCAGCGGTTCGAACGTACATCAGTTTGCACAATACTAGGTATTGCTTTGTTTTGTGTTGCCTGTGAGATATGGAGATGCTGTTTGGTAAGTATTACATTGGGATGTGGGCCTAGAACAACTAAATTAAATTTAGATGGGATTGCACAGAGCTAAGCCTGCACTATATTAGGAAAGTGTATAAATAACAGAGAAACTGTACGAATGAGAGAAATGTTCCAACACAGTTTATGGAGTGGAGCCCCAGGCTTGATTTTGCTTTAGCTGAAAATTACGTAGGGGAATAAATCCCAGCAGGTTGCTTACCATGCATACACACGTTTCACACATCAAACTACTAACCTGCTCCAAGGCTGCAGTCCTTGCTGTGATGTATTTCAAATAACCCTGCCATGAAAACTTTCAGAATATGAAACCAGCCACTGGCCAATCTTACCAAAGCTTTCTGAAACTCATTTCAAACATGAAAAGTAACACAAAGTTACATGCTTACGAACTTTGTCTGGTTGGAAAGAGTGCCCAAAGGGAAGGTGATATGAAGGGCTCAGAAAGAAGAATTTCTGCCTTCTGTGGACTCTGTAGATAGAAATCTGTTCTCTTAACTGTTATTTCTAACAGGAGTCAAATTCAAGAGAGAGTGAGCATAAAAGAAAATTAACATTCAAGAGATTTAAATTATATTGTAGGTTAATGATTTATTTCTTTTAGTTCAACTGTCCTAAGGCAGTGGGCCTTATTTTGTGATTGTGGTTGCAGGCATAATAAATGGCTTAGTAATGTGCATATGTATGTGGTTATGTGAAGCTTTGGGAAACCTGCTTAACAGAAACAAAATATCTGAGGTGAGCAGAGACAGAGGAGAGTTTGTTAGTGTATTTTCATCTTTATAGTATTGGCCTCCTTAATGAGATATTACCGACTGGCTGATTTTCCTTTCCCTTCTCTTCTTGTTTATATTTACCTTTATTTATCTTGTCAAAATACGAAGAAATTTAGGTCAAAATATATCTGGATCCATCTGCTTATCTAGTCTGTTCTTTTACTGCTAGTAGTTGCATCTTTTAATTAAGTATGCTTAGTGACAGTTTACTACAGTAATGAATGCATCAAGTATCTTTAATTCCATACATGATGAATTTAGGTTTTTTCCTTATTTCTGTATAACAAAACAATGATCTATTTGTCAAATTGTAGTCTATATATCTTATCTGTAAGTTCTGTTTTAGTGTTGGTTTAGGTGAAATCTCAATCAGGTTCTATAATTTAGCTGTCTTTAGCAGGGGTTTATTATTATCACAGTCTTGTGAATGCAGGAAATGTTTATTCATTGACATGGTGATCCATTTGAATTTTGAATTTTGTTAATTGTAGTTATTCTTTGGTGCTCCAAATCTTATGACTGACTTAGAAAATTATGAAGTCTAGGACTGAGCTTTCAATTCTAGGTTCATCAGACACTTTGATTGGTTTGGGGTTTTTTGTTCGGGTTTTTTGGGTTTTTTTTTTGTTTTGTTTTGGGTTTTTGTTGTTTGGTTTTGTTCAGTTGGGGTTTTGTGGTTTTTTGTGGGTTTTTTTGTGTTTGTTTTTTGTTTGGGTTTGAGTTTGGGTTTTTTTGTTGGGGGGGTGGTTTGTGATTGACCATCAGTGTTGTTGTAATCAGATTTTAAGTAAGTTCTCCGGAGTGGTGCAGCAGACACAGGACCTGATAGGTATGATAGTACAAGAAAGGAGCAGGTGATGCTCCCTGTTGGATAATTTGCCTTTCATGACCCTGCCAGATCGGGTAACTTGGTATGACATTAGAAAGGTCAAAAATTAATCTATTGGGCTACTTTTTGAGATTATGTGTGGGATGGATTATTTATTTGACACCTGCCCCACCCCTCTGTGGTTCTTTATGCCAGCCCGTTAATCTATCAGCCCAACTACACTATCAAGTAGATTTTTACTTTAAGTAGCAGTGATGCTTTGGGAGTGTAATTGAGGAAAAGTGTTGGGAAATATTTTCAGTGTCAGACAGTTTTAAGATTAGTGATTTCAATCTCTTCGCCAGAATAAACTCTCCAGTACTCTTGTACTTTTGTGATCTGTAAATACTCTGCAATATTAACAGCATGCACAGATTTACTGTTTACTTAGACATCTCTGCTTGGACCCCTGCTCTGATTATTTCTGTGCTCTGAGCAGAGCTGCTGCAGATGGAACTTTTGTAGCTTGCTTTCTGAACCACCACAATACAATCACTTAGCTGTCTAAGAAATGTACTAGTTTATATTGTTTTTTTCAATACAAACTGTGACATTGCTCTAGATTACACTCATATGCGTGTGTAACAATTTAACAGTGAATCTCCAGTGAGATCACATATGCAGTGTGTGAACAAATGTGTAAGATTGTTTCCTGTATGTCTAGAAAAATAGCAGTGTATCTTATCTACAGTTGCCACATCGGCAGCTTGGAGGAAAACTGCATGAGGGTATCGATTTTTAAAGGTTCCATATCAAAATGATGTATCTCACCAGCATGCTATCACTAGAACAAATAAAATCTATATGGCTATAAACAAAATATTATTTATTTTTTAAAAATCTTTATTAAATAGCAGTTATTTCAGAACTACTCGGGATTAAGAGGTCTCATAATTGTGATCTGAAAATGATGTTTGAGATCAAAAATAGATAGAACCAGGAGAAGGGTTATTCTGTAGACCCGGATTTGTAACAGCCTTTGTGTACAATACGTAAAATAGGATGGCTGTTTTGGAAACCTGAGGGGCAGAGGTGTGGGTAACTTTCCATATGTGGAGCAGAAGCTTCAGAGAGGGAATGTTAGCTGAGCTGTGCAGCTGTTCGAGGCCGTAGCGGCACCGTCAAGGGTTGTTCCTTGCACTTTGTCTTCTTTCACTGCTTTTATCGGCCAAAGATGTACAGCTGGCCTGGCACTGTTCTGCCTTTGAGACAGACATACCTTGTGTGTGCCAGATCCAGCCAAAGCCAGCTTCAGGACTACCTACAGTCTCTGGCTCTGCCATCTCCTAGAAAGTAGAAAAATTAGATTTGTGCCATTTGTCTCCAGGGCTCTAACCCACATCCCTCAGGAGCATTTGGTCTTACTTGGCCTTCTGAATCACAGTGCAGAAAGCAATGCAAGATTCATTGGGGCAGAGAAGGCTCAGTGTAGTGCCCCAGGGTTATATCTCTGAGTGAATTTGGGATGCATGTTGTGGAGCAGGAATGGGTGGAAATTCAACATTTCATTCTCTTTTCAGGGTTATTGTTACATGGGGAAGTAAATCTAAAAAAAGCCGAATAGTTGTATGATGTACCATCTGTAAAGGGGCAGGGAGTGGGATCTAGAAATCTCTACTTGAGGTGAAAGGAATCTAATGACTGGACTACAGAACCAGTCTCTCACAGTCTCCATAAGTCTAGTGTTTTTCCATTAATAGCATATGAACCATACTGCCATTTTACTTTTTAAAGGAGAGCTAAGAGATTGTCTCATCCAGTTCCCTGGCAAAAGGCAAGTTTGGCAGCAGTAGTGTTATTTCTGGTAAAGATTTGGCTGACTTGCTATTCAGGATAGTCAGCAGTGAAGGATTCCCAGTCTTCCTGGATAGTCTAGACTCTTCCTAGGCACCCTGCTTACCAGTAAGTGGTTAGTCTTTCGAGCGTTCATCTTTGGAATTTAAGCTTATTGGATCTTCTGTCAAAGTAGATGTAGAAAGGAGCTTATAGCCTCTCTTTTTCTCTTAAAGTATGCTTTCATATTCTTAAAGGTATGACTGTTTTCTCTAAAATAAGTGATCACAGTCCAGGTTCTTCATTTGTGATGTTTTCTTTTATAGGTTTTGGTTTCTTGTTATCGTTCTCTCTCAGTCCAGTTGATCATGGTTCTCTACATTCAGTGCTCAAAGCTGGACATTCTGCTCAATTCATGACCAGATCAGAGCAGGGGATTATGGTCACATCTTACTGGTGATGGGTTCATATATACACACTTGGATACTTTTTCCAACAGTACCACGTTGTTGACTGATGTTGAGTTCATGATCATTATAATTGTCAAATCTCTTTCTGCAGATCTGCTGGTGCAGTGGTCTTTCCCCATATTTTGTTTATGCTGTTGATTATTCCCAACTAATCTTAGAACTTTGCACAGGCAGCAGTTGTGCTTTGTCCATTAGTCTTGTGCACAGCCCTGGGTGTTGTGAATTATACCTGCATCTTTCACATCGTTGTGTATTTTCATTACCAGTCTTTCCCTGCTACTGAAATGATTATAACAAAGTTTTTACATATATCCAGTGTGAGATGAACTTCTGATAAATATTAAATAGCCTTTCTAAATATTTTTGGCGGGGTTTTTTTACCTAAATACCAACAGTTCTTGTTAAATCCTGGTTTTAGCTTGCTTGTGAGAATATCATGAGCACCAGCGTCAAAAGTTCTACCAAGATAAGTAATTAGTAGGATCAAGACAGATGATTATTTTTTAGCATCCACACATCTTGCCAGCTATAGAGATAGTAAACTGCCTCTGTGTACATTCTGAATATTAGGTTCTATTACTAAAAGGTCTGCACACCTTCTTTCTTCCATAGGAATTGGCAGTGGAAACAGTGAGTATCTTCATCCAGGTGGTGTCCCCTAGGTCTGCATGGGTGTTCTTTTGCTCATCAGCCTCACCCAGGCAGGTTGGGCTGCTTAGCCTCTCTCACTGAGCAGGAGGTGAGCAGCAGACATCAGGCCACTCTGCTGAGCAGCTCCAGACAAACCTTTCTGACCTGCGTGCAGTTTTATTTCTGCTCCTGTTCATGTAACCACATTCTAATTCAGTGACCACTGAATGCTTGTATCTTCTGGGAGAAAATGAGGAAAAATGGTCCCTTAAGACCTTTTTTATTATTTATTATTATTATTACTTTTTAAAAAGGGATAAAAGGCTAGGTAGTCCTAAAATAATTGACCCCTTGTTTTACAGAAAACTACTGGTGGGTTGTTTGGGGTTTTTTTTGTTAGGGGGGAGAGGAGCGGGAGTTGTTCAGAAATGCTGAAGAAGCCAAAGAGAACAAATGGTGGTGTCACAATAAATAAAACATGCATGTAAAACCTGTCTAACATGGTTAGCCCATCAGACTTAGGCAGTCTCTTTCAAACATTATTTGTGGATGTTAACATCTGTTTAAATCAAGCATGTGGGAGAAAAGCTGTTTTTTCTTAATGATTCAGCATCCCTCTTCTCAAGCTTAAACTTTTTTCCTGCTTTTCATGACTGTTTTTTTTCTTTATATGGGTTTATGTTACTTGATGGCAGTACTCAAGGTTGTCTTGCCTGCCTGTCCTCCTTTTAGGTAATTTGAAAGTGTATAATCAAAAAGCTGGCCTCAACAAATCAGTTGAGAGGTAGTAAGTGCCTTGCTGGCACACAAGGATCTCCTTGAAACATCGTCTACGGATCCTAGATATGCATTCACCTGAAAATAATTCCTGTATCACTGTTAGCCTTTCTGTTCCAGCTTTAAAATCCACAATGGTTGCATGCAACCTGAAAACTCATACCTGTGGAAGTTCCTGTACTTTACTGGAAAAGACAACAATATGACTTTTGGCAAGTCTGCTGTAGAAATCCCATGCATAATTAGTGGAAGGGAAGTGTCAGTCTGAATATGTTTTTACAAAATTAATTATAAATATCTAGCTTGCATCTTCCTTTGTATTCTGATACAGAATTTTCTGCCAAAATAGAGACTTCCAAACCTTTTGATTTTAAAATATTGCTTTTGTTTGTTATCATACAGTATTTTGTATCTTCCTTGTATAACAAGCTCATGACTTTTCAAAAGTTCAGGGTTCTTTTACTAATTTATTTTAAAAGCTATATTAAAAAAAAAAAAAGCAACCCATAGCACAACTTAAATCTTACACCAGTTGATCAAAGTGCCTGTTATAACTCCATTTGGGTTTTGGAATAAGGATAAAAAGCTGAGAAAGTTTTCATTCTCTTATACCCATTATCTGAAGATTAGAGCAAATGCATGTACTTTCTCATTAAAAAAAATACAGGGTCACCAATTTTGACTCTTTGCATTTTCCATTAATTTGTCAATTCTTTATCAGCTGTATCTTGCTAATAGAGTGGAAAGAAGGAGAGGCTGAGATTAATTAAATCTTCTTTGATATTTAAGTTTTTATTTAGATCTTGGGGATCCAAGGAGCTCGAAGCAATAATCAATCAAAATCACTCCCCTCTGTCTATTCTCAGTGGAACCATAATAATAACCAATTAATACAGCCCTAGACTGGACAGAAAGGTGGTGATTAACCTCTACAAAAATTGATTGCAATTAGCAAATTTCTGGTGTAGCAGGAATCACCAGTTAAAACCCTTTTGCAAAACAGGTTTAGGATGTAGCTTGCTCAAAATATTGAAATACAGCAAAATTTTTACTTCGTTCAGGCTTTTTTTGACCTGGACTAAGGAATGAAGGCTTTTAGATACCTTGAGCCTCATTTTTTCAATGACCTGCCATGGTCAATTAACTGATAATGTATCAGTTAGCTAAAAAAATAATCTGTGTGCATAGCTTCCCATAATTTGCTATGGTTCCACTTCCTTTGAAGTATTACTGCCCTAAAATCAAAGCACACACACGCACTATTGCAGAGTGTTTTAGAAATATACAGCGTTATTGTGGTGACACCAGGTGTTGAAAGTAAAAAATGTAATGCATTATGTATTCAGAAGCATGCCTTTATTAATTGGTAGTTATCGTGGGGTAAATGGTGAGCTAGTCAAGGTTTGTAATTTGACAGTAATTTGAGTTATCTATTTTGAAAGAAATGTTCATTTGCTGAAAGTCAGAAGTTACTTGATCTTTACCTATCTTTTTAAGCCATATCAAAAAGGAAAAATTAAAATGTTATATGGTTTCTCTTTTTCATGTGTTTTAAGTAATATACTGTTTCTTGATTTATATCTGGTTCTCTAAATTTTTTTCAGTTAATTAGCATCAGTAAGTGTTTGTTTAAAGAATGCAGAAATGAAATTAACTGAGATTTCCAAATGTCCCTAGATATTATCAAATCTGGGAGAAACAATGGTCAGAATAATAACATTATTCCTGTATTTGGGGATTGGGAATTACCCAAGTCTGCTGTGCTTCACAGTATTTGGCTGGAGGGAGTGGCACTGAGAGGGCAGTGATTGATTTGTTCAGGAGCTGATATGTAACTTTCTACAACCAAGTTGGACTAAGCAGTTGTTTAATAATGTTTTGTGCATTTTCAACATTGTCAAAGGGACTTGAACACAAGCCCTATGAGGTGAGGCTGAGGGAGCTGGGGTTGTTTAGCCTGGAGAAGGCTCAGGGGAGACCTCATCAGTCTACAACTACCTGAAAGGAGGTTGTACCCAGGTGGGGGTTGGTCTCCTCTCCCAGGCAACCAACAGTAAGACGAGAGGGCACAGTCTCAAGCTCTGCCAAGGGAGGTTTAGGTTAGATATTAGGAAGAAATTCTTTACAGAGAGGCACTGGAATGGGCTGCCCAGGGAGGTGGTGGATTCTCCATCCCTGGAGGTGTTCAAGAGACTGGATGTGGCACTTAGTGCCATGGTCTAGTAACCACGGTGGTGTTGGATCAAGGGTTGGACTTGATGATCTCAGAGGTCCTTTCCAACCCATCTGATTCTATGATTCTATGTAATGCCTTTGATGTGGGGGTGTACCAGTGTTCACCCTCTTGAAACCCTTTGAAACTCCCAAGTCGTATTTGCTATGAGCCAAGACACGTCAGTGGAAGCAGTCTGTTATTAAAAGCCTGGTGCTGACTTCTCCATGGTATTTACTGGAGGCTCTCTTCAGTTGTGGCATAAAAATAAAGTTTAAGTGGTGCTTGTAAATTTACTTTAGTAGGAGGAATGTTGCTGACAAGAAGAGCTGTTGGTTTTGTATTATATATCAGTTTGTGCCGAGAGGTGTGTTTTGAAAATGTCTGTGGATCCCAATGCAAGAAGAAACTTTTCACTTAGAAAGATAGAGAAGTCTTAGGACTTGCTGTTCCTGTCATACTTATACTGGTCACTGACACTGAAATTGGAAAAAGTAGTGAGTGAATTGAAGGATACTCTACCTACTACAGGATATTTGGGGCCTACTTGGAAAGGCAGGATCCCAGTGAAATGAAGCCCATTGCAGCAGGTATGAATTGTTTCCTCATTTCCACAGCAAATCCTGGTACAGCATGAATGTAGTGATCCCTTGTCACTTGTGCCTCATGTCCCACGGTATAGACAGTGACGTGGCAGTTACCCTTTCCATGCTGAGATCTGTGCATTGGCTTGAGGCATTCAGAACATTTTATACTGTAATATCGCCTAATTCATGCCTCTTTTCTCGACACAAAGGCTAGATTGATGGATAGGTGTAGTTGGATGCTCTTCTAGACACTTAAATGCTTTAAGATAATGTGAGTTTCTTCTGTTGTGCACCCAAAGTAACTTGAAAGACATAAGTCTCTAGAATGCTATTTTTATTTTTAAAAAAAAAGTTCCTTCTCAACTACTCTGTATGTTGTCATGATGTAAAAACATATTGCAGATGGAAACCACCACATTTGTAGAAGTAAAATCCTTCAAAAAAGCTATTGGAGTGTGTCCAGAGCAGGGTGACCAAGGTGATGGAAGGCCTCGAGGGCAAGGTTTACAAGAAGTGATTGAGGCCTCTTGGCTTGTTCAGCTTGGAGAAGAGAAGGCTGAGGGGAGACCGCAGAGCAGTCTGCAGCTTCCTCAAGAGAGGCCATGGAGGCGGAGGTGCTGGTCTCCTCTCTGGTGACCAGCAATAGGACACGAGGAAATGGAATGAAGCTGCATCAGTACAAATTCAGATTGGACATTAGGAAAAGGTTTTTCACTGAGAGGGTGGTCAGTCACTGGAACAGGGTCTCTAGGGAAATGGTCATGGCACCAGACCTGCCAGAGTTCAAGGGGCATCTGGACATGTGATATGGTTTCATTTTAGGTAGTCCTGTGAGGAGTTGGATTCCAAGATACTAAGGGATCCCTTCCAGATTGAGAAATTCTGATTCCTTTATTGTTTTCAAATGATGAGTCCCCAGAAGTTCTTGTCTGTCATCCCCAGGCATATGTTTTTGCACTTGGTATCATTAAAAGCCATCTTATTTTAATTACACAGTTCATAGGCCCTCTAATATATCTGCAGCATGAAGCAATGCTCCTCTGGATCCATCACACACAGATGTGGTAGGCACACAGCTACTTGCTGTAGCAAGACCACTAATAAATAAAACAACATAGATTCCTGAGGAATACGACTCGTAACTTCTGTCTGTGTTTATTGCATCTTATTTTAATATAGTCCCTTAAAATCCTCCCTTAACTAACTTCTTGTTTGTGGACAGTTCTTCTCTATGACTTGGTCTGGAGATATTTTCACTGCATATTAAATAATGGACTACAAATCCATTGTGTTATCCTTGTCCAAGCAGGTTATTTAATGACACTGACCTGGCTTTTTTGCATTCAGAACCATATTGCATATTATTCCCCTTCTCATTTACTTCCAGTACTTTATTCTGTTCTTCTTCCTTTATTAAGTTAGTAACAGAAATTCTTTCTCAAAGGTCACTGAAAAGAGGCTGCAGAACATGTATAAGGCTATTTTCATTTATGTATTTTTTTTTCAAATAAGTGGCTCATATAAATGTCTGTATAATTCAGATGATTATTATCTAATGTCTTCCTGTTACAGCCTGACCCCTGGTTTAAGATGTCTTTCATTGAAGCTTCCTTCCAGGCATTCTGGACACTGCTAAGGAGTGTCCTTGAATTAGAGTATCATCGTAAACCCAAAATAGCTTTATTTGCAATTGCAAGCATGTATCTATGTAGAGATAGGGAATTATTTCCATCAGTAATTCTTGTGAGACACCTGTGGCTCCGGGAGAAGATTTAAGGGCTTGTGTTCCTTGTTTTCCTCATTCTTCAGTAAATACAGACCCTGTTTCTGCATCAGAGACCAAAGCACTTTTTACCTGAAAGTAAACATTTAATTCCACATACTAACTGGAGATTTCTTGTCTTCTTATCTTTGACTCTCGCAGGCAGGAGAATATTTGAGATTTTGGTCAGGACGTTTTCTAGATTTGAAAGCAATTACTCCAGTGCCTTGCTGAGTGCAATTTCAGGCTTTTTTGGATATGCCTCCAGAATACGTATTTGTTTCTTCGGTGTAGAAGACAGGAGGCCAGTAAATGTATTTACTTTGGGATAAGGATGCTTTCTCTGTTGGTAAAGGAAGGGAGGCATGTTTCAGATTTCATTGCAGGATTTGCAAGTCCTTCTTGAAGAGCAAAAATCAAAAAAAGACCAGGACAGTTGAAATAACTCGTTAGTTCTCTTTTCATTACAATGTGTGACTTTTTTTTTTTTTTCTGTAGTAAACTTGGTACTAATTTCTAAACAGAAGTGATATGCCTCGGAGGGACTGAAGTAATTATATACATCTGTTCATGGTCCTTTGTAGTTTTGAAATGGTGTTCTGCTTTGGTTTGTATTTTCTTACCTTTTATTATATTAGAAAATGATGGAAGGGATTTGTTGCTGAGATATGGATTGGGGTTTTATTTTTTACTTGCATTAAGCTGCAAGCTGAAATTCACTTCCAAAAAAACCTTTTTATTAAGTAAAACACAGCTTATCAATGTAAGACTTGGATATACATTTAATTAGTAAGGCAAATAAAATAGCTGTAGTGAATTAGAAGAGAATCACAAGATTCTTCTTGCAAAAGACCTTTAAGATCATCAAGTCCAACCTTTAACCCAGCACTGCCAAGTCCAACACTAAACCATGTCCCTAAGCACCATATATACACATCTTTTAAATACCTCCAGGGATGGTCACTCTACCAGTTCCCTGGGCAGCCCATTGAGCTGATTTATTTTGTTACCAGTGTGTCACATGTTAAATATTATACTTTTCCACAAATTTAATTCATGGACTGAAAGGATGGTATAAGCCTTCTTTCTTACAAAAAAAAAAAAAATCCACTTTTCCTTTTGTGCATCTTCAGTAACTTTTGCTGTGGTCCTCTAAATGTCAGGGAGGGCCTCTCCTCCTTCCATTGCTACCTAGTGGCATGCATACAAATAAAAAAACATTAATGTTAGTGTACTCTTCTGGGAGTATAGATATACTTTATTGTCCACTACACCTTCTGATCTCACAAAACTTGTATAACCCTGCTTCAGGGCAAACGTGCTTGGCCATTACTCCACACCATCCATGCCCTTTCTGGTAGCATATTTAAAACAGCGTTTGCATTTAGATCTGGTAGTTCCTCCAGTACAGCTGGTTTTAACTTTCCTCTCTTCTCTTCCATGGGCCACTAACACTTTACAAGCAAAGCATGGCTCTGTGTAGAAAATCCTTGTGTGTGTATATATGGATGCAGTAAATGCATATGAATTACCTTTTTTTGGCCCTTAAAGGAGCCTGTAGTTTCTTAGGGAATCATGGGTAGAAAAAAACAGTCTTTGGGGTTTCATGATGTTTCATTTCTGCTGCATTGGTCAAAGGTTTGTCTTTTAGTAGCTAGTCCATGCTGGTGTAGGTAATGGTTTCTGGAGGAAAAATGCTGCAGTGTAATGTGTTGCTGTTCCCAGATTTATACCTGGATTTTTCTCTTTGGCTCATTTAGTGCAGCAGATTTTGTTCCCTGAACATCTGCACTTTCATTTGGTTTTTAGCGAGGTTTGAGAAGTATTGTGTTGCAGTGACCTCTCCTCATGGTGCTCCAAGACTCTGGCACCTTGACTCATCCCAGGGAGACATCCTGCTACCTCCTGTGGAGCCACTGGCTGGAGCAGCCTCTGCTATTTGTTTGGGATGTCCAGCTGCCAGCCTTCCCAGTCAGCCACATAGTGAGGCTCAAGAGGCACCGCTGGGCACTCATGGGGCTGCTGGGTCTCGCCTGCAGCCCTGTGCTGTGGCACCTCCAAGGAGCCAGCGCAAAGGCGTAAGATGGCTTCCAGAGCCACAGGCCCCTGCCTGTAGGAGGCTGCTTTTGCTCAGCAGTGGGGTTTTATCTGACATCTCCCTTCCAGGCTCAGTCGCACTCCCAAGGGACAGTGCTGTGCCATGACCTGGGCACCTCTCCCCTCCTCAAAGAGCATCATTGTGCAGCTGTTCCCTCATTTCCCTTGTGGAAAGGCACCTCGCGATCCCACACAAGGCCGCATCTTTTCTTTCTTCCCGTTCTCTCTCTCACCATCTTTTCACTGTAGAAAAATGCATTCCCATGCTTAGGTACTCAAAAGTGTTTGCCATGTTTCACAGGCCGGGATGCTCTTCTCGTCCAAAACAGTGAACTGACTGCTCTGGGTATTGGCATGTAAATTAATGTGCTGACCTCGCAGGGAAACCATCCAAGCTGCAGGCTGTGTCCCCAGTTTCAGGATGTCGGTGGTTTGAAACTCTGGGCTATGTTCTGCATCTCAATGATGGAAACCACTTCAAATTCAGGGTGGCATAGCAGGGCTGCCCTATCAAAAGTTGTTTTTCTACTTTTTCCTGTAACAACAACTGGCATTTACAGTTAATGCTCCATTCTGATGGGTGGTTTGTTGATTTTTCTTCCTTTGTGTAGATACAACAGTTTAAGCAGCTATGTTAAACGTGCAAAGATGAGATATTTCTATGTGTATCATTTAAATTGTTGTGTACCTAAAACTGCATCATAAGGGCCCACCTGCTTGAGTGGGATTTTGAGAAGCCTTTCCCTAAGACAAGGTGAACTGTAGCATCCATGATAGTTTGAACAAATTTTCAAGAGTTCCATTTTTCAGGGCTTCAACACTGTTTACTGATTTTTACTTCACACCCCAGTTGCCACTCAAGAATAAGATGCTTGAGGTATCTCTGTGTTCTTCTGAAACATCAGTGCTCAACAGCACTCAAAAAGGCACTGGGGGAAAGGAGTGTGAACAAAGCAAGAGACATGATTTATATCTATGTATAAATCCATGGTTTATCCATTCTCAAATATTTCAGTTCTGGTTTCCCTATGTCAAAAAACCATAGAAGAACCAGTAAAGAACACTTTTTGTTTGGTTAAATACATGTTGTCTTGTCAGCCTAGAAGAGAGCAAGCACTGAAAAAGTATCTGGTGGCACTGAGGAGGTACACAGAGACCCTGAGTTGGAGAAAGGTGAAGCAAGCAGGCATCAGAGAAAGACCCCAAAGTGATTTGCACCTTGTGCATCCATGTGGAGTCACAGCATGGGTTTACCTACCATGCTGCTGCCGTTGCTGACACAAAAACAGTCACGTGAGCTAACAGAAGGAAGACACCTTTATGCACCACGACACTTGTCACTTCTGGCTTGGGGAGGGCCTGGAACCAAGTCTGGAAATATATCAGTGTTGCCTTGCCCTGTTCTTGCACTCTGATGCTGAAGTATCTGTTGTGGACACCCTCTGATGGGGGCACTGGGCGCTCAAGCCTTTTTGGGGTTGCTCCTTAAGATTGTTCTTACAATTAGAAAGCTGTTCCTATCCATATTAATTATTCCATGCAAAAATGTGGCTGACTGTGTGTTTGTGTATGTGGAGGATCAATTGCTTCTTCTATAAAAGCTTTCCCCATGTTGGTAGGTGATTATGCCCCATCTCATCAGCTCCTGTTTAAGCGCCTGCTGGTTCAGTGTTTGACCCAATAAAATAGTCCTGGACTTCGTACTCTGCAAGACTTTGCTGAAGCTCATACAACATTACTTAATATAAGGACAAAACAGTCCTAGTATTAGTAATACTAATATAATACTGTCTGGAGGTGACAACTTTTTTTTCCCCCTCAACTCAGTTTGTCCACATCTATTGACTTTCATCCTCCTTTTCTTGTCCTCCTTGACGTGCTGGCAATGCCCTCATGTTTCTGCACTCTCTAGAAATTTAGTCCGTTAATCAGTGTTTCTGCATCGCATCTCCAGCATCTTTTTGCATTCGGTGGATTTATTGGATTGTCACTTTGAGACCTTCTCACAGTCACTTTGGGAATTAAACTCTTCCTTTTAGTAGTAAAAATGAATCTAATGAAGTTTCTCTGTGCAGTACAGTTGAAAGTGACTTGAAGTGTTCTCGAACAGGCAAAAGGCAAATAAATGTTTGCTGTGATGCCAAGTGGGTGCAAGGCACATGAGCAGTGCTGTGATTGATGCTTGTCCTAAGAGCAGGCATCCTCACTCTGCCTCCTAGCAGATACTGCAGCTTAAGCACAGGCATATTTGTTGGTTTGGGGATGTGAACTATCCAAGGAAGAAATGAAAAGAATCTGCAAAGTAGGTTAAGTGGTGTTCCAGGTAGTGCCCGGTAGCATCCAGCATGGCACTGGTTACTCCGATACTCCTGTTTGTTTTCACAAACCAGCACCTCACAGTTTCTGAGCGGATGACCGCTGTGAGGAGACCGTAACCTCTTGATTTCAAAGGAACCATCGTTTCACTGGTGCCTCTGTGGTTAATGTAAGAAAGGTGTCTTGCCATAAACTTTTTCCGAGGTATTCAGCAATGTTGGGAAGGGGTCGGCCTGGGCAGGAAGCCCTTGTCTGTGCTATAAAGAAAATAGCAAGCAACAAAATGAAAGCATCAAAGGACTAACAGGATGCAGTCCCAGGAGTCCTCTCTGGCATGTTAGTCCTTCTTGAAAGTTAGCATTGAGTGAAGAGTGACCTTAAAACTCGCTTCATTCAAACAGACTGGGCTCAAGTTTAAAGTTCAAGGCATTTTGTTTTTTCACCTGTTTCCTACAGTTTTTAAGAAACTTCTGAAGAATTAATGTGTAACTATATCTGGTCACAGAGCCAATGTGGAGAATTTTTCTCAAGGGAAAATAATGTTACTGTATGGAGTGAGAGAAATGGATACTTTCTGAGTGGAGTTTTATTTTGTTGAAACTTTCTCTCCCCAACCCACTGCTACCAGGATTGCAAACAGCTCTAGAGCCAGAATAACACACGCACTATTTCTTACTTTATTTTTGAAAGAAGCTGGTAGGATCCTGTAGTTGTCTGAATCGTGGTGAAAAGGTGATTTTTGCCCAAGCTGCTCCTGCTACTTAGGAAGCAAGGTCTTGCTTTGGGCACAAAGCAAAGAGCCTGGTTGCAGCGGGTACATGTTGACTGAGCCAGTGACTGGCCCCATTGCCACCCACCCCTCTCTCACCATGCTGGAACTGTTGGGCCTGAGAGGGACAACTAAAGCCCTAACCCAAAACTCCATTGGTAGGAGAGGATAGATGTGGATACAGAGCTGCAGCCCTACCAGTGCTAATGCCAAGTGGCAATGTTGGCTGCTGGCTGACACTAGTTAACAGCCTCTTCTGTTTTTACCCAGCAACATCTACCTGCATGATCCTGAAGTAGTTACTTTATTTTCTTATCTTATGAAGCAACTAATAACTGATCCCGTAACTAATTTGGCAGGTTGTCTTTCATAGCTAAAAGAAATAGTTTTCTGAGATGACATACAAATTTTACTTGTGTTTCCCCGTGCCATTAAATTTTAATGATTCTTGCATGAATATTACATGAAAGTACCTTCTGAATGGGTTTGTTTAGTCCTCGCAGCTAATACTTAGTATAGAGTCTTGGGGGGGGGTTGTTTGGTTTTTGGTGGGTTTTCTTTTCCTCTCAGGTGGTTTAGTGTAGGTAAGAAGTGTCAAACTGGATTAAGTGAGAAAAGGCAACTTCTTGTTGGTGATTCAGCAAGGGGATGCCGTCTATAACTCTTTTCAGCTGCTTAGTGGAAGCCTGTGAAATGACCCTCAAATAGAATTCTGCTCTGTGCTCTCCTGCCACAAGGTGGCTAAAAATGTTTTGAAAGCCCACGATATGCAAGTGCTTTAAATGATGCTAATACATCTGCAGCCTTTCTGCAGCGCAACACACAGCACATGGGAGACGAGATTTATTGTGCATAAAATTGTATATGTCTTATTTATATGGAGCAGCGTTTAGAAAATGTTATTACCAATAACTCCTCAGCTGGAGGGCTGGGCTTGGCTTTGTTGTTGGGGTTTTTTTTCATAGAAGGAGAAGTCATTGTTCCCAACCCATCCAGTGTGAGCTACAGGGCCACTGTGGACCACAGTGGTGCCACGGGGAGCTCAGTGGCTACCTGCCCGTGAAGCCACAGCTCCATGAGTACATCAGCCTCACAGCTCTACACAAACTGTGGCTGAAAGTTCAACTTCCCCCTCCATCTTCATTTGTACTGCCTGCTGAATCCATCTACTCAAACGCTAAATTGGAAACACTTGTCCAAACCTGGGTTAGCAAGTTCTTCTGTTGCTGTTGAATTTTGTGGACCCTGCATGAGGATGACGGGTGTGTTCCTTCAAAGGGGTAATATTTCTGAACAGCCAACTGCTGCACCATCAGAAACGGGTACTTAGTTTTTACTGATTTCAGGAATGGTAACACTCTTCCCTGCAAACTTTTCGGAAGCTTATCTCCAGCTGTACAGTAGGGACAGGGCTTTTGTTTAATGGAAATGAAGCATATCTTTTTCTTACAGATGCACCACTCACTATAGAGCTTTTTATGTGCATTTTAGGTTTCCCTTTTTATTTTTTAACTTATTAACTCTGACAAGTAACCTCTTGGTTGTGAACAATTTAATTCACGATTCATTTTTCTGATTCAAAGTGAACACGAGTGCCCTAATCCCCTAATGGGAATTAATTGCATGTTTCAGTGCTTAACTCTGATCCTTTCTCAATCCCCACTGGGACAAGTTTCTTCCTGAAGGATCTGCGTTTGTTATTCAAAACACAGTCTAAAAGGTAATGATTTTTCTTATAAAAGAGACTCGGGCCGACTGAATATTAATGCTCTTCTTATTGTGAGGGAATGAGTTGCATCCAAAAAAAACTCATTTATGTCATGAAGGATAAATTACTCTGAAGCAAATCTGATAAAATACAGAGGGGAAAAACCCAGCGTATTCTTTTTCAGGAGTAGAAACAGTTTGCCAGTAAATAAAGGCACAGTTTTTGCTTGGAAAACTGTATTTTGATACAGAGAAAAACTCCTTACTTCACCAAGGGGGAAACTGCTTTTAAATGACATTGCTCTTGGCCAGCAATGCACCCTTTTGGATAACTGACCTAACAGTTTACTAAAATAAGAATAAGTAGCAGAGAACAGATTGCATTTCTAACTTCCAGTCTGTTTTTAAAGGTTTTTCAAACTTGAAATACCTTGTTTAATACCCTCTTTCCAAGAGGAGCTGCGCATGCTCCTCAGGTGCTGCATGTCTGGCCCAGCCAGACAGCTGTGGATGAGGCAGGCTCTGCTCAGTCAGCAACCAAGGGTAAAATGTGGGAAAACATCACAGTGCAAGAACTGCTTCTGCCTTACAGAAACAATGGGAGATAAACCGGGCACAGTATGAAAAGTAATGCAGGAATGATGGAGGTACCTTTCCCCGCCTACCATTCAGTAAAGCCAGTCTTTTATCCCATTTAAACAAATTTTGAGTATTTCATGCTCACAAATAAAACAAATGGTCATGCAGTGTCCTTTTTCAAGAGAGGTTTAGCACATGTGCAAATCAGCTACTTGAGGTGCTTTAGCACTATGGGGTGTCTATCTGGGGACAAACGGAGCATGGCCTTACCTGGTCTTCCTGCCAGCAGCCATAGCTTCCAGTTTCATTTGGGCTGAAATACCACATCTCTTCTCTCACCAGCCCCCAAGGTAAATAAATGGAAGGAACAAGCACAGCTCCCTCAGACAGGAGGGGTGAAGAGGTTTGGGAAGACATGACCAGTTCTGCAAATCATCTCATATTTACAGCCATCATCATTCCCCTCCCCTGAAGGAGCAGGACAAACTTCAGTGGTGCCATTCAGACAGCCCCTGCTTGCTCGGGATGTGGTTGCCAGTTCCCTCCCTGGCGCCCACAGCTTGCTGTTCTGCATTGGTTGGTCACTCAGCATGCGAGACCTCAGAGCTGCGGTTATTGCAAATCCATCAGCGTGTCCATGAGACAACTCAACACCAGGTTACATTTGCTTTTGGGGTGTCATGGAGTACAGCACCAAACACTTGCTGCAGCACAGCTCACAGAGTGGTGGGAAAGAGAAAAATCAAAAAGGATTGAGAGCTTTTCCTGAGGCTCAGGAATGCGTTGGCTGACATTAAGGATTCCTTAGAGAAACCATGGGATGTAATTTGGTTACAGAAAAGAACTGCAAAAGGTTGACTTTGTCCTGGTGTGTTTTTCACTGATGCATTTTCTGTCTGAAAATTTTCAAGATGCTTGAATTTAGTATGATACTTACATGTGGTGTAGGACTACAGGACCTACACTTTTGCCCATGCCCAAACAGACTTGCATGTCTAAGGTGCCGTGGTGTGGGTGTGGTTCTCCAGGGCAGCCACATGGTAACATATGCCTTTGTCTTTCAGCTGCTTTTGCAGGTACAATGGCCCGTGTCTTTGTCTATGGCACGCTTAAGAAGGGCCAGCCCAACTACAAGCACATGATCAACACAGCCAAGGGGCTAGCAAAATTCCAAGGAAGGGGCCGCACGGTGGAGAAGTACCCGCTGGTGATTGCAGGAAAATACAATATTCCTTACATGCTGAACATCCCGGGGACGGGCCACCACGTCGCTGGGGAGATCTACTCGGTTGATGACCAGATGCTGCAGTTCCTGGACGAGTTTGAAGGCTGCCCAGACATGTACCAGCGTACCCTGATGAGAATTGAGGTGGTGGAGTGGGAAGGGAAGGGCGGTGCCGAGGGTGTCCTGGAGTGCTTCGTGTACAGTACAGCAACGTACCCGCCCGAGTGGGTGGGGCTCCCCTACTATGACAGTTACGACTCCTCTGGGAAACACGGCCTCTCCTACGTCCTACGCGAAAGCCGGGAATAGAAATGGGAGGTAACACAGCCTGGCCGAAGACATAGTACTAAGCAGGTGTTGATCAGTAACCTTTCCAGGAAAGCTGTAATGCCTTTTTATTAAATGCCTGTAATGCCTTTTACAAGGATCTCTTGTAACCTTCCCAACCCAGGAGCCTTGGCGCTAGAGTTGAAATCCTGTAGGCCCAGAGCTGGAGACTCCCTCCCCAGGTAGTCAGTGTCCTCCTTGCCCCCGCTAACCTGCTGCAAAGAACTGGGTTTGCATGAGGGGTAAAAACTGTGTATATGCACACCTGGTCTGGGGTCTAATTATTTCCTCAATTTCCCCCTTTGCCTTGGTGCATAATGGAGGTCAGTGAAAGGCAGAGGAACAGACTAATTTTATGGGAGTTTTTTCCTGAATTGGCAAATTTTAGTTCTCCAAGGTGGATGGAATAATAATGATACTATTGCACTAATAGCTGAAACTGATTTAAAAGTCATGTCTGCAAAGAAAAGCACAACTCTTGCTGAATGTTGAATTGTAATGGTATTTAGTAGGTTACTGAAGATACTCTGTGCTTCTAGACAAATAGGAACTTGCTGAAGAAACAGAGAAAATTTAAAGATTATTCTTACTCTGCATTGCACTGTGGTTTTTTTGAACTGGAAAGGTGTATTTTTAAATAATGTTTAGTTTTACAAGGCACCATGAAAACATACTAAGATATTATAAGAAAATTATATTTAAAACTGTATTTTTAATTTAACATTCTAAGCAGTTTAGGTTCCACTTCAGTTCACTGAGTGACTGTAGGATTTGGGGGGGGCATAGGAGGAGTGAGTGATGTTGGGGACCAGGAAAAGCAAACCTACACTGGAGCTGTTGTGAGCACTTACTGCCAAGGTGACTTTTTGCCAAGCACTTTAATGCAGAACTTGCATCCATATGCAAACTGAGCTTCCTGTTGGGGGAAAGATTTTTATATACATTATAAAAATACCCAAAGTACCTGTATTGTGATTATTGCAACATTTAAATTGGGGAAAAAAAATATGTAAAGGATACTGTTGTCCCCCTAACCCAACCAACTGTGCTGGTTTCTGTACAATCTGGGAAATTTGTGGCTTTCTGTTGTTACACTCCTGTGCCTTATATTTTCCTTCAACTGCAGGGTTTGGTACAATAGATTGTACAGTATACAAAGCTGGCAAAGGGATGGGAGCAAGGAACATATGCCATGCAGTGAGCCAAAGTACAATTAAATGAACTAAGAATACCATTAGGAACAACATTGTACTTTTGCTTCACTGCCAGTAGTCCTGTGATGGCCAGAGGAGATCCACGGTAGAGAATCAGACCAGGGATCCAGGGTAAGGAATCAGCCTAAACTTCAGCAGTAGTAGGCACTGCTGCATCTCATCTAGAAAAACAGACAGAAAGCTTTTATGTTGCTGGAATAAGCAAATTAAGTAATTTGAAAGTAGAATACTTGTGTCTCTTTATACTACTTGTTTGTTTAGGGCAACCTGCAGAAGCTGAACTGTGCTCCTTTAGGAAGGGCCAGGATGGCAGTAAGGAGATTTGTAGGGAGATCTGCAGGGTGTTTGCCTCAGTTTCTCCAACTGCAACAGCATTAATTTTCCTGGAACGCAGGTACTACCCAAACATTCTCCTTCCTCATACTGATGCGTTTTGTAAACTAATTCACTAAGCAGATCCCTGTCCCTTGGCTGTGTGATGTAGTTAGTTAGCAGCGTCTCAATAACATGAAAAATTCCTCTTCAGTTAGAAGTTTCAAGCAGAATCATGAACTTTTCTGGTTGACCATGAGTCACCAGCCCTGCCACAGATTGTTTTCATCCTCCACCTTTTGGAAAAGGGCACAAGTGTCTCTGGCCAGTGGGTTGTTTTCTAGGAAGTGGCTTTACTCTGTACTTCTTAGTTAAGAAAATGAGAGCAGGGCAGCTCCTCTTCGTGGCAGTGGTCAAGGCACAGCAGGAAGGGTGACTTAGAGGTATGTAGAAAGAACAGCTGTGGGAGGTGAGCCCAAAGGCTGGAGTACCCATTTTCCTGGCCCAGAAGCAGGCAGCAGCAGAGGCCTAGGCAGGAGCACAGGGATCGGATGATCCTGCAGAACACAGGGACTGCAGAGGTACCACTGCATCCAGTGGGCTGCGGCTACTGACGTACCAAGCTAGGGCACAGCATAGAAGCAGCAGCCTCTTGTTAATCACACACTAACATTTTGGACCCAGTACACTTCCAGTATCTACATCATCCTGTGGGACATGGAGTTCCTGAAGGAGGAGCAGAAAATACACCTTGCCCCAGTCACCAGCCCTTTTACTTCTGTTCAAGGCTCTCAAATATTCCTCCTCTCCAGGCCCTCTCTGGTTTCCCATACTGGATACACAGCTCTTCCAGCATGATATAGTCTTGTATTATGAACAGTCCTAGTCCTTCACAAAATCTTTAGTAAAAGCCTCTCCACAACAAAAGACTGGAGACTTCGGCTTCCTTTCCTGGGAGGAATTCAGGAGGAGGCCTGGTCTAAGGGACAGCACGTGCCGTGGCGTGGTTAGAGGGATCTGAGGACAGTGCCACCTCCTTCTGTTAAGACTTGCATGCAGTAATCAATATAAAGAAGATTAAAGGGAGGGGCAAAAATTAGTATGGATAAAATAAAAGACAATTCCCTTAAACTTTAAATGAAAAGATACGACAAAAGTCTGCACTAGCAAAATAAAGCCTCTAACCTGTAATTTAAATTTAGTCTATACAAAGCATTCAAAATATTACAATAAATCTGATCCGAATTTAAGCCATTGCTGATATTTGTGCAGCACTTAAACAGTGTTGGAGAACTGCTCAGTTTACTCAGTAGTTAATTTTTCATTCTTGCCAAAAATTCTGTGCAGCTTGGCTGGGGCCTCAAACCAGGGACATTACTGTGGAGAAGACAAATCAGATTTGGGCTTTTGTTGTGTTTTCTTTTTAAAAAAAAAAAAAAAAAAAAAAAATTTTTCCTGTTTTAAAGCAGAAATGGTATTTTATTGATTTTATTTGATCCTGAAAAATCAAAGCATTACAAAGGTTATGTACAAGTATTTCTGAAAGTAAAAATCTGGGATCCGTTGCCAGGATTTAACATCTGTGTTTGCTGTCTTAACCGCTGATACAGTAAATATGCCTGTATAAAATCTTGCACATAGAACTGTCCATTTTCTGTGTTGAATTGCCTTAATGTTACTTTACAGATGAAAATAATAAAGGCTTAGTTAATTCAATAGTGTGGAGGCAACCTTTCATTCCAGTTCCACCAGCAGATCTCCTTCTCCAACGGTATCACCAGCTTTGCAGTGCACAGCTTTCACCTAGGGTACAGAAACAGCAGGAATTTAAAACTTTGCTCAATAGCGTGGTGAAATGAATGTTTTGGTTGACGTGGCTTGTATAGAGTATCACATCTGCATGCATGGGGTAAATGGCCTCTGTGCAACATGATGACCACCCCCAGGGATCACAGATGCACATCCGCTGGAAGGGCCTTAAGAGGGTGACTGCTCAACCTCCAGTGTTCAAAGTCCAGCTGAGCTTTGGGTACCTCTGAGAATGGAGACTCCAGTAACTATCCAGTGCTTCACCAAATCATGTCCAACCCCCTCAGGCAACTACCACTAGCTGGTTTTCTTAAGACAGAGGTACTTGAAGATCTAAACATCAGATGGAGACAGCACTTGAGAAATTCAAAAGCACCTTTCTTCCACCTGGTTTCACTGCTGTTCATTTACTACTAAAATTTTAAATCTTTCAGAGGGCACGCTGACACTCCAACACTTACGCTGGGACGTTTCAATGAAATATTCCACTATTTCGCATTACAGTGTTTAAGTATAGCTGAATTTTGGGACTGCAGCCATGAAATGTGTTTCTCTCAATCCCCAGACAGCTGGGATAGATGATTCAAATCTGAATTGTGATCCTTTAACATAACTGAACTTGGCAAAGGGCTACCACTGTCAAATAAATGAAGCTACATCTGCAGATGAATTGTATACTCATGTGCAGATTCTTCAACTTTAAAACACAAAGTCTTTTACTAGTCCGTTATTTCCTCTATAAAAGGCTGCAACATATTTGAATGCCCTTTCAGCACATGGAGCTCCAGAAAATATTTGAAGCTTTATACTAGAACTTGCTTGCAATATTAATTTAAAGCTCATGCTGACATGCCCAAATCCTTGTTCAGCAGTTGGCTCATTTTAATAATCCAAATGCTACCTTGGGCTCCTAAAGGAAATCCACAGTATCCCAAAGTACCAGGTTACAGTGGCCACACTATTGCCCACACCCATGTTTGACAGTCTGAAGCCCTGTGAGCTGTAAGCAGCTCTCTGGCTCTGTAGCACAGGCACACTCACAACACTGCTCAAGAAATGGTGCTGAACACTACACGGGGAAAAACAGTGTGATATGTACAAACAAGGGCTTTATTTCTAAAATCAGCAGCTAGGCAGCCCACCTGATTCCTGAGCCTCAATCTTTTAAGAGATGAAAGCAGTGTGAAAAACATCCTACCTCTTGCTTTTCTTTTTCTACAAAGCCAAGGTTCAGCAAACATTGGAACTAACTAATGTTTTAAGACTCCCCAGTGATTTCTGACATGCAGCGGGGCCAGCTCCTTGTTCTGACCCAGGCGCAGCTGTCCCACAGAAGACAGGAGGCACGCCAGTTCCTCTCCATCTTTCCCTCATTTTTAAACCACCTGCAGCTGGAGTAAACTCAAAGTAGACAAAACCAAGCCACTTTTCTCACAATTACAAACAGGAAGATGGGGTTTGATACAGAAGAGGAATTCAGTCAGGAATGAAAATGGGAACATCTTTTGGCTGAACACAAATGAACTGAGTTTCAAAATACATTTTCAAAGCATCAAAACATGGCCTATCAGCCAGTATGAAACATCCCATTCCTGTGGAGGGGCCAAGTTATTTTAGCACTTAGAGCCATGACTTTGCACTGCAGAACAAGGGCGAATTCTGTTTAGCAGCTTCATTTCTACGCAGCCCAAAACTTCTTCAAATTCTTAAAATTCTAAAGAATGAAATAATTTCCTAATTATTATTAAATTTGGGGTACCAAGGGGACATTGCAAGGCACACATCAGGCCCACTGCATAGCCTGTGCACCGTTCACATCCCACCTTGGAGGATTAATAAGCCAAACACAGCTTTTACATGGCATCTGTACACAATGAGAGGGAAGTATTTATTACTGGGAGAAGTACAAGCAGGACTTTAAGGAATAAGCCTATGGACTACAGACCACCTTGGTGGGAAAGGGAGGATTAAAGAAAAATAAATGGGGTGGGTGGGAGAGGGAATGGCATTTTAATTACAAATACTCACTAGTTAAAAACAGTGGATGCAAAAAGCAGCAATAAGGGGTTAAAAGAAGTAAAGATGAAAAACTAAATGCTTGGAAATATTAATCAAGTGAGAGAATAAATTATATAGAAATCAATGCATGAAATGAAATAATAAAGTAGCAATGTCAAAGCCACAGGAAAAGGAACATACTCCTTCTCTCACTAATTTTTTCTCCTGAGACCCAATTTTGCACTGGATACACTGAAAGAGGCAAGCCCTGGGACCCAGCCTCAGTAACAATTTTAGAGCTGTGCCAAATAAGCCTTTCTTGTAAACACACAAACAGTCCTTGGCATAGGGGCCCGTCCTAAAATCTCGGCCAACCTTGCCAGTGGCTAACCCCATCCCTGCCTGTAGAGTTGGGCTCCCTGCTGCCTCCCTCTGGGATGAGGGGTCTTGCACTGGGGTTTGTGCAGCAGGGAGAGCAGAGCGGCTTGACCCCAGGCAGACATGGGCTGGGGCAGGTAAGGAAATAGGCAACAGAAGAGAATATATAACCCAGATCCAGACTATGCTCTACCATTGGAAAGGATGTCTGGGTGACGGTCTCAGGGTGTGAATCTGACACAGGGATGCTCTGAGGCCCCAGGTTTGGGGCTGACAGTCCCCAAAACAGCTGGCGTTTAAGGCATGTCCTCATCATATAGGCTTGACCAGTTCCCTGCCCTGAGTGCTCATTTTGGCACATCCTACACTGCAGGAGAGTCCCAACTCAAGGGCTCCAATGCTGATCCTTCAGAAGATATCACAATGCACAGCCTTGCAAAGCTTAACAAATGTGCAGATCTAGGCTTGATATTTAACAGTCACAATAATAAAAACTTGCTTCTCTCTTCCTGCTGCAAAAGCACTTTCTATGCCTTGTTCTGAGTGGAGTTTTTTAATGTCAAATCGTTTGCCATTAAATAATTAACTGGCAAAGAGATGTCTCTTCTTCAGTTGCTCTCTGGAAAGCTGAAATTTGGAGAAATGGTCTGCAACACCTTTCAATTCAACTTGGCATTGTAACATCAGAGAAAACAAATCATTTAGGAGAAAGAGAGTTATATGAATTTCTGAGGCCAGTAAAACTATTTCCCGCTGTGCTATCTAAGGCTCGGAACTACTTAACAGCATTCACAGCAGATGCAAATGTTACAAAATTAAAGACACCTCACTTTGCAAGATTTACAACAATCAGACTTAATTCCTTAACAACCAGAATCTTCTTTTTTCCTTTTTAAATTCTATCCTGTTTGACAAGTTGCATATGGTTTTAAGTGACCCAAGGTAGCTTACCTTGCCTGTTTTAGCAGCAATCATACTGTTCTGCATTTTCATTGCTTCAATTACACAAATCTCTTGACCTTCTGAAACCTGGTAAAATTCAAGCGGTATAAAATGAGAATAGAGGATTTGAAACCTTCTAAGTGCAATGATTCTTCTGGAAAATAAAAGGATTATTTCATTAAATGCTATAAAGACTTTCATGGCACAAGTCAAGTCAGCCAGTTACAGTCACAACACAAATGACAATCACAAAACTGGCAGCAAAATAGGGAAAAAGGAATCACATATTTAAAACTGTCACCTTAGGCAAACCTGAAAGGCTCCTCTCCCACCCCATCCATTCAGCTCCAACTTCTACAGTTCACACTTCACATCCACCACAGTTCAACATCAATTAAATCCAGAGCAAAATTTAATTTGTGCATTTTTGGCTGGGGAACTTTTGCTTTGTTTCCCTGGCACAGGGCCCACAGATACTAATACTAATTCAGAAGCCAAAAGTTTCTTGGCACATGTCCTGGGGAGCTTGGGCTGGAAGCTCCAGCAATACCCAATGGGCTAATGCTGAGGAGAATGTCACACCTCTGCACATGGCAGCATCTGGATGGCAGCTGATGACTTTGGACTGACAGAAGGGAGGTGAGGAACCACCAGCTCTCATCCACAGGAGAGGCGTTGCAGAGGAAAAACCATCATTTTCACCACAGCTGAGAGCTCTTAAAAGGGAACACTGAAGTTTTCTCTTCTGCTTGTTTGCATCCTCCTAACAGGCATGTGCAAGCTCAAGGTCACCAGTAACCCACTGGGCTGCTCTGCTGAGCTTTCTGTGCCTCCCAGTCAGATCCTCCCTCCAATGTCTTGGAACACACTGCACAGAGGAATCAGCCACAGTGGCTTTACAGTGGTTGAAGGGGCTGCCTATACATGAGGGGAAAACCAGGGGATTCAGAATTTACCCCTCTTGTAACCCAGCAATCAGCTAATCATCCCATGAAGATGATGTATGCCAGAGAGGAAAGGGTGCCAGTCCCTACATGCCAGGATTTAGGACTTGTGCAGGTACACACCTCTGGGATGCCTGGTTCCAAGGGCCCCACTGCAAGTCTTTTCATTGGGCTCTTTTGTAGATGTAGTCTGCTATTCCCTCATTATCCCAGCAAGTTTGGGATACTTTCACTCTGATGTTCAAGTTTCAGTAAAGATGGTAATCTGAAACCTGCAGAGGTCTGGTTTATGCACTGTTATATGTGCCAGTGCCAACAAAATGTGTTTGTTTATACACATACAAATATACACATAGATATATTTCTCTAATTATATGTAAAATTAATAATACATATCTCAGGACAAGGGTGTACCACTTTGGAGGAATACATTAACAGACAGATGTGAAGTCAGAGATCAAATGCACATTGCATACAGAACATTACAAAAATTTAAATAAAGCTTTTTTTCACTAACAATGACTGAAAAGCACTGATGTCTGCCTAGAGGCTCTGAGCAAGACAGAAGAAAAGACATGACATTAAATGGTGCTTGCACATCCTTTTTCCAACACACTTCCATCTACACTATGACAGGTTTTAGAGGGTAAATATGGGAAGTATTTGCCATGGGAACATGGTATATTAACTGGATACAGAGAATAACCAACACCCAACACTTCACCTGCAGAAATTCCATCCTGAACTTCAGGTGAGCATTTAAGTCATTAGCAGTGTCAAATCTGGTGAATAGTATCAAAGCCTTCCTCTTTGTCCCCAGTTATTTCCCATCTATTCCATTTCCCTGTCTTTTGTCTCCTTCCTTCCACACCTGCGGCTCTGCCAACAGCCTTGTCCCACCAGCTCACTCTTTCCTTTATTGCTTCTTCTCTCCTCCTCCTTTTTTCACAGCTTGGCTTTTCTTCTATCTGCTCTGAACTTTCTGAGGTTAAGAATTATCTACTACTGACTTTTAAAGAACAACAACAACAAAAAAAGGCAAGAATGTTCGAGGGCTTTTTTAAAATAATGCTATTATTAAAAAATGCGTTTCAGAAACAACTTTGCCATCTTCTGGCTAAACTCAACTATCAGAGAGCCAAGAACATGGGCCTCTAAAGGTTGCTGAAGATTGAGATGCCAAAGAGGACAGATCTCAATTCAGTGGCCTAATTTCAAGGGCACAAGAAACTTTTTTCTTGAGCCCTGGTGCAGTTTAACTGTAACATGGCTTCATCAGGTGGATGGTGTGCAAATGAACCAGTCACCAATTATCTAAACAGAGTTCTGGAAACACATCTACTGGAAAAATACAGAATTGTCTCTGTAGACCTTAAATATGATGCCAAAATGCCAGGAAGTATTAGCAATATAAATTTCTAAATTTCTTCTCCTTTTCTCCCCTTTCTCAAAAATAAAGTTTTGTGTTTTATATAATACCTGCTGGGTTGATGACAAGGGAATCAGTGTCTGGGAAGGAAATAACCCCCCTCAACCCACAAAATATATAGTCAAAGTATCCAGTTAATATCTAGAGTCTCACTAATTTGGAAGGGAGGAGGCACTCAGCAGGTACCACATGTGAAAATGCTGTGTCAGTACTTCTGATGATGTGCAATTTGTTGAAAATTACCTTGGCGAAAGTCTCACTTAAGCACAGAAGTTTAATTACTGTTCTTATGTTAAACCTCTACAGCTCTGCTCATTGTGTTGCAAAGCGACAAATCCTAAAATTAGGCACTTGTATCTCTCTTTTCTCTTTTTCAGCCTTTTAGGCATTGTACACTTTCTTTCATTCCATAATTGCACATATCCTTTTACCAGTTATTTAGCCTGCAAATGAAAACTGCAGCGATGTGTACTAGTTCTTGCTGTCTAGCTTATTTAAGGATTTATCTGGACCATTTTTAATACTGCGTTTTCACTGTATAATTTATTTCTTTCAGTGGATGGTAAACCAATGTAAACCACCATCTTTACGTTTCAATTTAGAGAGTTCTCGGTGATGACCCAAATCTGTCAAAACAGGCAACTAAAATCAAACAAAAAATCTGATTGATTGGAACCAAGTGAAATAAAAAGGCTCCTTTTCATAAAAGAAATTAATCTCAGATATCTTTTTCACAGAGTTACACTACAAACAAATCAGCATTTACACTGCTTGGTATATCAAAATAAATGAGTGATTAACTGTTAGACCTGCAGTCTGTATTTTAGCAGATTATTTCTGCATTGCACAGTTCAAAGTAGCTGTTCAGTTTGTTCTCCATAGAGTGAGAAGGAAAAAAAAAAAAAAGGAAAAAAAGAAAAAAAGAAGAAGAAGAAGAAAAAGAAAAAATATCATTAAAGAGGAGGGTATTTAACATCTTGATGCTGCTAACATTTGTGATGTGAATTTGGGAACAGTCAATAGTACTGTTTGAATAACTCAGGGACTGCACAGTGATTGTTCTCTCCTCTGACTGAAAGGTTACACACAGGACAGGGAACTGTCTCCAGTCATTTCCCAACCAAGCAACTCACGCCACTGGGTGGAAGCAGAATCTGAGAAGCAGCAACCCCGACCCATTCTCATTGCACCTACATGAGGACCACAAAGACTATCTGCACTTACAGATAGGGCTCTTTAAAGTTCTAGAAACACAAAAAGACAGCGCACACCCGAGGGCATGGCTACCACGGGATCTTTGTGAATATGGTACACTTTCTGCAGACTTTTGTGCATCATCGGATAAAGACTTAATGATTGTGACAGGACGTCTCCCATGTTAGGCTTACAAAATGGTCACAAGCCCCACAAGTCTTTCTGATAAACCCAGTGGGCACTGATGTATTTCCCCGCTCTCTGTCTAATTGGTGTAAAGTTTGCAGATCTGAATCACCGATCTTTTATCCAGCTTGCTGCGTCCTCTCCTTTGACATGAGGTCAGGGTTCACATTCGCATCCGATTATCGAAGTGGCACTCATTAACCGGCAGCCTGCCTAGCACCAAAATGAGTTCGCTGGAAGGGGAACTCGGCCCATTTACTCAGCAGATTTCAGCATTTTAAGGAGGCCTGAATGTCACACAGTATTGCTACATTTTGAGGAGTTTCAGACATCTCCAGCTGATGATTAATTGTGAGTGATGGGAAATAAAATCCAGTAAAGCCAGCTGCTTGCCATGGTCGGCAAAATTACTATAATGGATATAGGCTGCCAATTTTCCAGTTTTACTGGCAAGTCTTCCAAGTGTAATTAAGGGAAGTTATAAATGATATGGAAATCTATCAAGTCCCATTTATTTTCAGAGGACTCTTTCCCCTGAGACTTTTATCTTCAAGCTTATAGTTTGCTTTGTTGTGCTAATGATTTAAACCACTTCTTATTTCTGATTAAAGCCCCCAATATCCTTCACAAGAAGTTAGATCCACTTTATTCAGAAGGATTTAAAGAAACAGAAGCCTTTTTAAAGTTGTGTTTGTAAGCCGTGCTGAGCTCCCACTTTCTCTGTGGAGGCATAACAGAGCATCCTCCATCTTAGGCTCCTCACTACCATCTGGATTTCTGCTTCTGACAAATTCTGGAGAAACTGGGAAAGATTTGGTGGGGGAGGAAGAAGGGAAAAGAAGAAATAAAAGAAAAAAAAATTAAAACATCCACCATCAACAAAACCCCAACTGGCCTCCAAATCCTAAATTCTCCAAAACAAAGATTGTAGGTGCTGCCTTAGATGCTAGGCATTTAGCATGGAGTGGTGTTGCTCACTAATGTTGTTTGATTTGGAATAAAAGCATGAAAATGATGTGCAAAGGCCTAAAATTGGAGACGTAAAGGATGACTGCACAGTATTCCATTTCTCAATTTCATCCTTCAGAGCCACAAAATGGGGGTGATACAGTTACTGGATGAGATTTACAGTAACAGCTGTGGTCTTCCCACACAAGGGAGGACCTTCTAATGGGCTAAGGTCTGTTTTGAACAGACGGGGAGTAGCAAAACAAGGTTCCCTATTAAGGGTGTGCAGTAATATTCCTGATAAAGAAAATGAGTAGTCGTAGTTAGATTGCTTTAAAAGACCTAAATCTCCTTTTGCTGTAAAAAAAAATAAATTAAAAAAAAAATAGAGCTATTTTAGAAAATGCTAACTGCTAAAAAAATGAAAGACATATAAATGTAAGGGTTTGGTATTTTCTTAATCTCCTCCCTACAAACTGTAAAGAATGCATAGGAACCAGTGCCAGGGGCATATGGCTTTCTCCTGTGCTGAACATTCATACAAAAGACAGGTTCATCAGTCATTGGAGTATCTGGATAAAAAAATTAGCTCCTGATGGATGGTATTTAGAGCTTACCTGCTGCTAGTACATTACCAGAGAAGCACAGGTTTTGAAACCCACATGACATTAGAAACTGCAGACCATGAAGTACCCCACGTGCAGGCGCACTCATAATGTACGCCAGGTTATACAAAATAAGAAATAAGCTATTTAAACCCTCTGCCTAAAATTGGGCCCGCTGCAAGGAACCCTGGGTCAGCCCTACACAGGCCAATTAATGCACAGCATCTGCTGTATAGAAGCCGTGCATGAAGCACTTCCGAATGATTTCAGCAATTAAAAGAAAACTGTTTCCTGCCTGTTCTGACAGCAACTGTTTCAATGCAAGAGTGAGCACCAAATCATTGTGTGCAGCTGAAAAAATTAAGTCTTTTTTTTTTTAATCTTGTGAAAAGGAGGTGGGAGGGATGTAGATTTCTTACGGAATCGGATCCTTCTTTTGTTGTCCAACATTCTGTGTTTTTCTGCCAAATTAGACAGAAGGCTCCGAGGGTTTACGGGGCCCTCTACAGTATCACCTTCTGGTGCACTGTGGCTCCCTAAAAAGACGGATCAATATCAACCCTGCTGATTTGCCTACAAAAGTGAAAATCCTTGAATTACATTTTTAAGACCATTATATTTAGAACACAGGTGTTCTGATGGGTTACAGTTTTAAGGTCCTTGGAGCTGAAGTGGAAAAAAACAATGACAGCCCTAAGCAAATACCATCTTAGATTCCGTTAAAAGTGATGTTTCCTTCCTCAGCTTCGGGAAGACATCAATAAATATCACTCACAATTTCCACTACGCTACAACTGTGTCCCTGTTGAGCCTTGTAAGTAAGAAGGGATGATGCCCTATGAAAGAAAGTTATCCTCTCTTGTAGCCTCCTGCAAAATAATTACAGATATGCATCTTGTTTGTGCTTGTGCAGAACCACGGAACAGTGAATTAAGTATGCATTCACTATCTACAAAGATACTGGGATTTTTGTTTGTTTATTTGTTGTTTAAACTTAGTCCATGCTGGTATCATTCCCTTCCCAGATTTTTTTCTCTCTGACTTGTTGGCAATCTGGCAGCCAGCATCCAACAAAAAAACAAATCAAGAGGAATTGGATGAGCAACAATTGAAATTCCTTGGCATTGTCCATTACCATGAAAAATAATTAGTGCAAGTTTTCTCTTCTTTCCAAATTAACTTTGAAACCGGAGCTACAGAGCTGCAAGTATAATTAGCGGCAATTAATAGTACTTGACAAATCATTATTAAACTTTTTTTGCCACACAACTTTAACGAATGAATCCAAACACAGCACATCCCAAATTTTCTGACCTCTGACTAAAGGTCACTGATGTCCCCCTGACAGCAATCAGCACTGTTCATTGCACTCCTACTTATCCAAAACACACTTCCCCAACTGCTTCTGAGACCCCAGCGTGTTGGGGAAGTGATATGCAGGCAGAGCACTTCTGGGGGAGATTCTTGTGCTAACTCAGCCAACTCCTGATCAGCCAACTTTTTAGCAATAGCTAAAAAAATGTTTATTATTTGAAAATACAAAGCACACCAAAATAATAATAATAATAAGAAGAAGAAGAAGAAGAAATCTATTAATTAATTTCAAAGGATTGGTAGCATTTTTCCCCAAGGAGGAAACTCTAATAATATTGACTATTTCTACCTCATCATCAGATTAGGATTTCCTTCTTAATTATAACATACTCAAACACGAATCTTAGACTGTAAAAAAATTTGTTCAAGTCAAATATAAAAAATTATGTACATTTGTTATGAACAATTACTGCAATTAAGGTTTTTTTTAATGTAACAATTATTACTTGTGCCTCATCTTATAAGAATGGTGAAATAATTGAATACTTTTACTCTTGAAATTATACAACTGTGAAAAAGTTTTCATTTCCTGTTTATGAATAGGGTTTTTTCCTCAAAAGAAAAACACTCCAAGAAAATTATCGAATACATAGAATCATAAAAACTATGTGAGGTTTGTGACCACATTTTGTCAAGTTTGCAAGCTCCCTTTAACTGAAAAGTGGAGTTTTATTTGCTCTGAAGAATAGGAGGGAAGAAAAAAGAGACAAGGAAAGAAAAAGGAAAAACAACAGTAAAAGAAAAAAAAGTTCACACATGAGAGAAAAGTCCTATTTGAATTAAATGATATCTTACTAAATTATTGATACCATTCATCTAAACAGAATGTGAAATTGTTACTTAAGCAAATACATTTTTACTGTTGTCATTTCTCTGTTATAAATTCCAACCAGAAGAAAAAGAGATTTTTTTTTTTTAAGATTTTGAGGTCTGAATGGCAAATACAATTTAAAACAACACACAAATGCTGACAGCAACAGGTAAGTTTGTAACTCCATCTTTTCTTTCACAAGAATGAAGGATGTAGTGAGAAAAAGAATTTCAAAAGCTATTTTGTTTTGGTTTTAGTAGTGAGCATTTCAGCAGCAAAGGTCAAGCAAAACATCTTTTCCCACAGCAAAAACTTACCAAGGGTTGTGAAATGGCAAATGGTGGATAAAGATTATTTTAAACTATTCTTCTAAAGAAAAACAAGAAAAATTGAAATAAAATGCATGCAACTGAACTGAAAGAGGAATGCAGTTTAAAACATCTTCCTTAATTACTTTTAAAAGGTGGGAACATTCTAATGTGTTCTACAAGTTAAACAACTAAAAAAGCAGCCTTCAAGTTAACCAGTTTTAAAATTACTGAGATAACTAGCATCTACATTTAACAGCTGACATCTTGGTAGAAAAAATTCATCCCATGCAGTATTAATACTAATGGCTACACTACCATCAATTTGAAATAATAAGTTTTGATATGAGAAAAGTATACTTAAAGAATGGTTGGAACAGTGGTAATTTCCAAAACCTGGAGTAATCTTGAATTACTGGAAAGGGAGGAAATTTAGAAATAAAGGTCAAAATAATTAATTGCCCTCTTCTTTTGGCTGTAATCCTACAAAGATTCAGTAATGCTGTGGTGTTTACCCAGAGGTGCTTTCCATATTTAAGGATAGGGGTAATCATTAAAGTGATTTAGGCTGCCAGGTATTAGCTTGTTGACCAGTGCTTGGATTAGTAATGCCACCTGTCCTGCTTAATGTAATTAAAAAAGAAAAATGACCAAGAGACACGCAGAGCTAAAAGAAAAACACCCTCACATTTCTGACAGACAGGAAACTGAAAAAGCAAAACCCATATTTATAGATGAAAACATAGCAAAGGTCACAAGGCAATCAGGACAGCTAAGATCTTTCTTTGTTGCTGTGGACAGTTAAGGCTACCAAAGTCAGTAGAGGGAACACTTTAGGTGGCTTGTTTTAGGTATGACAACATTGCTTTACCTGTGCAACCCTTAGGATCTTGAGTTTTCCCCACTCCTGCAGTTTCACTGCACAGAATCCTACATGCATAAAAAACAAGCCCAGTACTTCAAGATGAAGAAGAAATATTTGCAGATGCCTGCCTGTTTCCTGCCCTCTATGTAAAGCAGGGCATTTGTGCAGCTTTGTAGGTGCTGTCTTTGTGGTGGCTGCAGTGAGATTAAAACCCTGTGCAGGGCCATCTCCACACTCTGGCATGAAAACCCTGCTGTGTGCTAGCAGGGCTGGCTTGTGCTGCAACCAGGGTCAGCAGAAACAGAGGAAGTTCCTTGCCTGGACTCTTGAAGCCCTGTGGTTTCTCTAGCCCATGGCATGATAGGGAATCAAAAGTAGTTCTCCCAAAACCAAATTTCATCCTAATGCACACATACCATTAATATGAAATAAATATGCAAACACCCTCACCCCCCAATAAGAAGCACTTCCTATGTTAATATCACTGTGTTATCATGAGGAATCCAATCTAAATTTAAGTCTTCTTTCCCTAAATAATATTAACCTTCTTTCCAGTCAGCCAGATTTCAGATTGTTTCATTATTTATGCTGCTTCTGCTTTTGAATGCCTTCATTGTGCTTCTAGGAATAACTGAGTGACAACTAATTACAGTCTTCTGATCACATGAAGGAAAATAAAGAAAGTAGAAAGTAACAAAAAAGCCTAAAGAAATTGGCAGCATCACAAGTTCTGCTTCTCTCTAAATGACAAACAGCACTTCCCCACTGTGTTACTAAAATCTATAGATCATCTTACAGACAAAAGAAAATAAATTCTTTGCATATGCAATATCTTTTGGCAAAAAATGAACTGAAAACTGCTTATCAGACCAGCTGGATAGAGGATGCTCACGCAATCTTCTATCGGGCTTCAACAGACCAAAGTATTTTTCAGCAACAGCAGCCAAAAGGGAACACCACGCTCCAAGGAAAACAATGACATGTTGAGTGGGGAAAACTAACACAGAGATCAGTGCTGCCTTCTCCTCTGGCTATGGGCACATGGAGAGGGACTCACACCACACGCTTTACCTGACCGGGCACGATGCCCTATAGCTGAACCATAGGCAATAAACAGGAGCTCACAAGTGCAGTCATTCAGACAAGGCTGAGATGACCCTTTCTAGTCATTTTTTCACCATTTCTAAATTACACAAGAAGGAAGGGTATGGCAGCCCAGCTCCCTGTGCTACTCACCACTCCGAGAGCACGTGTCTGTGAGGACAGGGACTATATAGCATAGCTCACAGGTTAGGAGAAAACAATCTTAGAGTAGCTAATAACCAGACAGCTTTATTGCTAGCAGCAGCAACACCTGAGGGGAAAGATGGACAACTGCCTCGCATTCTCACATTTTTCAACTACTGTTTTCGCACACCATGTAAATTTGAGCTGCCAAACCCAACTGCAAGCAGAATTGGAGCTACCTAAATTCCCATTTCTGCAGCACACAAAAGAAATTAGACTTTTCCCAAGTACTGCAACAAAAAGAGCTGTATTTATCATGGAGCTACAGTTCTCTGCCCATCATGCCTTCAACAGCTGTAGTGAGTGAGCTGGTTTCTGATGGACAGCCGAGACGCCGTAATCTGAATCCCACCATCCCACTGCTTATTCAGTGCCGATAGGTGATGTTACCCTCATCTCACTTTGCTGGCTTGCTTTTTTTTTAACGTTTTGACACTAGTCTTGAAAAGGAAGGATTTAAGTTAAACCCTTTTCAATAACGCAAATGTGTTTTTTGCAATTAAAGTCACACAATTAGCAATGACAAGCTCAGGTCAGCAGAACATAGATTATGCTGTTCAAATGCTCTGCCACTCAGTGCCTCCAGCAAAAAGCTGTAGGAGAGGAGAAGAGAAAAAAAAATCTCACACACATTATTTAACAACTTGTGCTCTCATGCACACCACCACTTGTGGATTTGTGGAGGGAGGTTCATTTATTTATTTACTTAAAATCCCTTAGGCTCTGGCCTCCTTCTCCACTGGTTGTATTCCTTTCAGACAACAAGAACTATTCCTCATGGCAAGAAGGCTGGTACCATTTAGAATTCACATCTCAAAAATAAATATTAAGCAAATTTTAAAAGTCTTAAAATCCTTGACTTAAAAAAGCGTTTGCTTAAGATCTTCCTCATTCAGCCACTTGTATTGTCTAGAGAAAGAAAGCAGATTTCTCTGTCCATGTGATGACATACTGATTAATTTTAATTGAATACTGTTCTTTTTATTTAAAGTAGGTAAACAGTGTGTGTGTGCATGTATAAATTGCAAAACCAGAAAGCTGTGTAGAAGCTAAAAGAATTTCTAATTTCTAATCAGCTGCACTTAGTTCTGTTTCCTCTGAACCGTCTTTATTTCATTAATACTAACATTGGCACCTGCAGATTTTTAATATTAACATGATGACTCCCTTCTCCCTGTAGACAGACAGAAGCAACCATATATTTTAAATCCAAAAGTGGTATCATAGCAAAATGTAAGCAAACAAATCATTTTATCAGCATGATAGATGACTGTCACTTAGTAAATGCAATGTTGTTTTTGGACTTTGGATCTTGATCCCATTTCTGCACAAGCTCTCAAGAAAATCTATGGTGCCACATACATGTTTATGGTATCAATTAACTGACAACAGTATTTTAAAATTAGTATGCACCAGCTGATTAAAATATTCCTATGTCTGCAATCACTCCCTTGCTTTCAATAGTTACGAGAGATAAGGGCCCTGACCTTAGAAAGAACATGCTACAATGTGGTAGAACTTCATATAAAGCTGAGTTCAAGTCACTATTTAAATGTAACTTTAAAGCACTATATTTATATTTGTTTCCAGCTCAGTGTGAGATAAGAAGCACCGGAAATCCCCAGGACGACAACAGCATGTTCCCTTGCCCTTCTGTATGGCAGGTTTATTCCTTCTGCAGAACAAGTATACCACATGAGACTGGGAATTCCCAGCATAGGATTCCCAATTCGGTATACTCATGTGTCTTTGAAATTCTTGAAAAAGAAAAAGGGGAGGGAAATTATATATCTGCCCCGTGTCCCTTTTTTTTAGTAATATTATCATTACTTCAGGGCAGAAAATCAACAATCTACTCCTGCTAGCACTACCTAACTATATACATGTATTAAAAAAAAAAAAAAATTATATATATACACATGTATATTTACATGCAAATACACATAATTTCCTCCCTCATCCCTGTACTCCCCCCTCAAGGCATTTGGGGTACAAACACAAGCTGTTTCTTGAGTTTCAGCTGTGGACTTGTACCAGGCTGAAAATTTTCCTCTTAAAGCCAGTTTAGCTTTTATATTTCAAATGAAACACAGCACACACCCTTCAGCACCCTTTATTCCACAGGTGATGTTAAAAAAAAAAAGAAAAGAGAAGTCGAGCCCTGTGACCTGTAGTTTCAGTTACACCAAGGAGAAATTTCTGTGGAATATGTAATGAAAATGCAGATATATAGATCACATTTCTTACCATGTCCCCAGGCTTGACAGAAACTGCCACCACTGTTCCAGGCATGGGAGATCTCAAAATGCTGGAGGTGTCCTCTTCTGCTTTCTCTGGCATGTACTTGCTCAGCTCTGCAGCAACCTTCGTCAGTATTTGTAATTTGTACTAAAGAATAGGAAGAGGAATGTTTTAGAAAACTGCACCTTGGTGAATTCCAGTAAATAATCTGCACTATTTTATGTCATGTTTTTATGTAATACATCTGTTATCTGTTCTTCACAGGGGTGTCCAAAAAACACTGTTTGAAATCTTTATTCAGTTTCATTTTCAGGATGTAGAAAGAAAACTATGCAACCCCAATTTGCGGCAATGTGGACATAAAAGGAAAGAATTAAGTACACTAAAGAGATGTCATATTAATTTTAAAATTAGGTGTAGAGAGGGAAGATGCAAATTTAAAAACAGAAATGCCCTTATGCTTGCTGCACATCATCTTTGGTGAATAAAGAATATTGAGGGATTCGTTTCCACTGCAGTACTGAATTGCAAATCGACCTTTTGGGAAACTGCCAGACTTTAAACTACATGACTGATCTAAAACATTATGATTACTTTTTAAACATTTATTTTGACCACATAATTAGTGTTTGAAGTCAATAACTTGCTCAGATTTTACAATTAAAATATACTAAACAATTTCAATTCTGTTCTTTCAGATGATGAAACATTGTTGTATTGAGTATCCTTCATCTGTAATAAAACTGTTCAGTAGCTGTTATCTACCTTGAGAAAAACGTTTTCTCTTTTTTTTATAGCAATTAGAAATGGAAGAGGATATGATGACCCTGAAGTGTCTAAGAGTATCTCTTTAAACAAACCTTTCTGAAAACATACAAACGTTGCCTAAACTGATTTTAGCTCCAGGCTTTTAGATTTTTTAAGACTGTCAATTATTTTAATCACTGAGACAGTTCCTTGCCCTCAGACAGACAGACGATCTTCCCGTTTGTCCCAGGGCACCTGAAAGGGATTGCAAAGAGCCAGTAGATGGCAGCAGGTCTCTGCGTGACACTCCCGCCTCGCCAAGGCCAACCCAGCGAAGACCAGCACCACACTTCATCAATAATTTAAACAAAGGTTTTAATAATAAGCATTGGATGAACTCCATTTACAATTCAAATGTGTATTTTGCCGATGTAAAGTTCAACACCTTGCTTGGAACAGTATGTTTTCCTCCAAAACAATTAGCTATTGTTTTATTAACAATAAAATGTCTTTTCATTTTTACATAGACAGAAAAAATCCGATATCCTTATGGTGAAGGTAAAGGGGGACTCTACCTTCTGCTTCTGTAGAGAGCAGAACAAGGTATTTAGAAATACATGCAAAAGGTGATTAACTCTGCAATGACATCTTTAAAAAGCAGCTTTCAAAGGCAAATTAAAACAACATAATGGAGGATTATCATCATCCATGAATGGCATGTAGACACACAACATTATATGCGATGAACAGTGCAAACATTCACTTAGAAATACTTGCTTTTAACCAGAAATATAGGCAAATGATTAAACGAACCAATTCCCCCCAACTCACCCCAGTAAGTAATAAAACGCCACAACAATATTCCCTGGAGCTGTAAGGGGCACCCAAAGATTTGAGGACCCATTCCCAACCATGTGCCTTGGTTACAATTGATGTGGCTGAGGGAAATCAGCACCATTTTGTATGCACAAAGCAGCTTTAACTCCAAGCCTCCCGCAGGCATCATCATGACAATTAAGACTGTGGCGCTCATGTCCTCCAACCCAAAATACAGCTAGTTCTCTCCCAGCTCCAGCAACTGCGTTCAGTGTGATGTGCTCACTGCAGCCTCTTTTTTTATGGAAGATAGTGCGCGTGTGCGTGCACATAACACACTTCCATGTAGGCTGTAGGGAGAGGGGAAGCGATGCCTATAGGAGAATTGGTGACATAAGTTGCAAATAGAATTGCAGCAGTGTGACAAGTCAAATAATAACATCTTATGCATGTTTCTTTACTCTTGAGTGTCTGTTTTGCAATCAAGACATACAAGTGTCTGCCAGTTTCTGAAGGATATGATCCTTAAGTGAAATTACTGTGCAAATAAAAGCTTTTTACTCCTATTAAAATTCATCTGAGTCATAAGTGGCAAGGAAAAAAAGCTTGCAGAGTGTATTCTGCTGTCAATCTAATAAACATTCTGTTCAGAGGGACTATTTATCAAAGATAAATTGTACTTAAAAGTCCTTCATTAAATCTATGGGGGGGAATATAATTACACCAAATTGCACAGTTTCAGTATCCACGGTTAGTGTCTTCTTTGTACTCGGAGTTTGAAAATAAATAAAAAAAATTAAAAAAGGAGAGAAAAAAAGAAAAAAGGAAAACAGAAATAAGTTAGATTTGTGGACTGTATTATTGCCTCTTGCAAGAGACTATTTTGATATGATTTCAAAGGATTAGGTGGATATGCCACTTAGTTTTTGAAGCCACATATAACACCTCCGAGCTGCCCAATTTCAAATTTAAACTTGAAGAAAAAGCCAGCCCTTCATCTAGGTTACAGTATTTCACAGGGGCTGAAATACAGAATTCCCTATGCACTCCACCACGTACAGCAGTGGGGGAAAAACCACATTCCTCGGCATGCTTCACTTTAAAGTTCAGTTCTCCACACCAAGCTAAAATATCCCTACCAAACATTGTTTTTACTATCTTTATAATTTTCATATCTTTTAGATTCCTTTCTCTGCAGGACTCCTGCTTTACTTGGAGTGAGATGTAAGAGTCAGTACTCTCAAAGCTTTAAAACATAGGTCTTTGTTTTATTGATGAGCTGTTCCTTTTCCTTTTGTATTTGTTTATTGTTCTTTAGTCTGTTTGGGGGATAAGCAAGTTACTGTAATCAAAAAGTAAAAAATAACAACAGTAAACTTCTGGGGAAAGGCCTTTTTTGGAACGGTTGGTTTACAAATGACCTTTCAGAATATAAAAAGACAAAGCCGAAAAGAAAGGATCCTTCTTTAAGATTACCTTTGATGTATTTCGGCTGTTGGCAGGACTACACTAAATACCTGCATAAGTATCCCTCTGTGACTGCTGGTACTTATCCCTGGGGATGAGTGTGGAGTGGGGTGCAGGGCGCTGTTCACCTAACCAGGGTGCAGCCTGAAGCTCGGGAAGAGCCACAGGACTCTGAAATATCACGCCAAACAACGCCTGCCAGTGCTGCCACAACAAAGACAATTAAGAATATACCACATTTTTTCATTACATGACGAACACGCTGCTATGCCTTTGATTTAGTGAGGACAATGCCGAACATAGGAAGCAGAAGTTTTGATATGCTACTAACCGAGTGCAGATGAGGTTCAGTTTTTTTTCCTTTATCCTCGGGAGGAGGAGGAGATGGGAGAAAGAAGGGGCGTAAATTGGGGAAGGCTGTGAAGTTTGGGTTATAAATAGCGATCAGGAGGTTTTCACTGGCCTACACCAGAAGAAACATTTGTTGGAGTCATAAATAGATTGCAGGTGGACTCTGAGAGCAAGGAAATCTGCTAGCCATCAGATCTGTCCTGATGAGTAGTTGTCACCAGCCACTGCTTCACTCCACAGGGTTTCAAAGCCGAATTCTGCCAGCCAAAGTCAAGTCAATAAAGCGGTGCCAAAAGGAGCCATACAGCTTTTGATGACATAGAAACCAGGTGTTTCTTTTCCACCAGACTGGTGGGAGTCCACAGTCAGGTGACAGAAATTATAGCAGGGAAAACTGATGTTACTCAATAGTTTTCTAAGGGTAACAGTATCCTGTCCTATCTTTCCCACTAAATTAATTGGATGTTTATGTAATGCAAAACTAACAGCCAAATGTCCATGACAACAATAAGAACATTAAAAGGTGCAATAACAGCAGTGTAAGGGGGAGGGAGGGGAAGTGTGTAGCAGGGGTTGGGGGCTGGCAGAAGAAAACTAAGCAAATAGGGTGAAAATTATACCTTGGGTTTTGTGGAGGTTTTTTTGTTGATACACACCGTACTGATCCTCCAAGTCAGTAGACCGGCTGCTACAAAAAAGGTGGCCAGAGCATATCTGGCCCCATCTGTGCTTAAAAACAAGTTCTGTAGTTTGCACAGATATGGTTCCCTTACTGTATGCAACAGAGCATTGCAAATCTTCACTAAAATGCTCAAAATTGCACTCTGGTACATCTCACATTAGTTTCTTAAATATGATCTTCCTTGTACACTTGAAATTCATGTCCCAGAAGCTGCAAATGTTCAAATTCCATTGGAGATTTTATAGAGCAATCACTACCCATGACAGTGTTTGGACTGCTGACCAGATGTGGATTTTCAGTATGCTTTACCTAAATGTTCAACCATGTTTTTCAAATGTCTGTCATTCTTGTGGTCAGAAGGGTGAAAATCTTGGGTAGCTCAGATTTCAGTACAGAAGTTGTCTGCTCTGTGTCTTCATCATTTTCACTAGCTTCACAGTATCATTTTTGGAACCAGTGAAATGTATTAATTGTGGTCACATAATTTTCCTTTAACATTCCATATCCTGCCTCAAGTTATCTGTTGTCATCTGCGCTTTGACGTCATCGGCTCACAAGGAGTATGTTATTCAGTATTGAGTCCAAGCAACGTTCTGCTTCCAAACACAATGCGCACACTGCCTTTTTTATTAACCATTTTACACTTAACCATCATGACCATACCCTTGCTTAGATTTCCACCACAGCACATAAACAGGAAAAGAATGTATTTATTCCATATAACTCGAGGATGTCAGGCACTACTTTCTTTCAGAGTCAAGGATTCCTTACTCAACAGGGAGATAAATGACATTTTGAAAATCACGGAGGCTTTTTTTCCCTGAAGACTGAGTTCTAGAGCTGATTTACTTCCACAGGGCGGTGGGGAGGAGTAACATTAACACCTGCTCAAAATATCGGCACTTTTAGTCTGATGGCGGAGCTCAACATGCTACGGAGACAGCTCTCAAATAATAAGAAGAATAAAAATGTCAAAATAGCCACAGAAATCATGAGCCTTTAGTAGCAGAGAAAGAAAAACGAGAGTAGTCTCACCACCACGTAGTACACACTCCAGCAGCAGAAACTTAATTAGACTTGTAATTCAGCCACATTTCCCACTTTCCATTCTTTGTGTGATACATAATTAACACTCTAGAGAAACCTACCAAGGGTTAAAGTCACGCAAAAATAGCTTCCCTCCGCTTCAGACTGCGGCTGAACAGGCAGAATCGAAAGGGGACAGACGGCAAGCCTGGCGATGTCGTCCCTCGGAGCGCGCCGGCGGCCGGGCAGGGCGCGGGGAGCCGGGAGCGGCGCGGAGCGGGCGCGGAGCGGGAGCGGCCGCAGCTGCCGCCGCCGAGCAGCGCGTTAGCATAATGCTTTGACAACTCCATCAGCGCAGTCTCAAGGTAGCTGTCAATCAGGATGCATCATTTAATACAACAGCACACTAAGGATTTTCTCCTACAACCCACATGACAGCGTATCTACAGCTCTATTTATATCCGCGCCCAGTTGTGTTTACAATGCTGTTGTAATTAGAAAAGATGCAACAGGCAGCAATATTATTCAGATTCCCATTTTGCCATGCTGCCGTGTAAAGTGCGATCTTGCTTCACAGAGTCATGCTAAATGACAAAAGCGCTATTTTCTTCAGTCTCTGTGCTCAGACAGCACTTCATTTGCAGCTATCTATAATTAGATTAATGGTGTAGTGCCGTACAAAGCAGGCCCACTTCACATCAGATAGCATATGAATTAGGACAAACACTTATTTCAATTCCAGGCAGAGAAAGCAGTGACTGGGGTATTTAGCATACCCTTTATGGTGGAATGAGATGTTAATTGTGTACCATTACCTCTAAACTGCTTGCTTGTTGTATAAATCACTGTGCTAATTGATGCAGAGATAGAAACGTAGCCACAGGCAAGAAAGCAACGGAATGAGAGCTGAAGACGGTGGATAAAGGATTATCGAGTAAAACCATATGGAGATGAGATTCCTTTGAAACCTGCCCACAAGCAGTACTACTATGAACTACAGGGGAAAATGTGCTGCCTCGATGCTTAAGTAAAAAAAAAAATATAGTTTACATCATCATTTCAGAACAGAATCTTAGCAGTGAATCCAAGCCAAGATAGAAAACTGAAGAATAAATGTGTGTAATCAACCTCAACACATGCTTCCAAAAGACAAGTAGCAGTCTGAGCATGCCCTGGGAACTGTCACCACACTGCCTGGATTCTGGGGGCCTGAGTTAAAAAGGAACCTTTGCAAACTATCCAAAGGAGATGTTCAGATGTTCCCCTGACACAACCGAAGACTAAAAATGCAGGCATTGCAAACGGGGGGCGGGGGACAGGGGAGAAAAAAAAAAAGGCAAAAAAAACCCCAACCAAACAAGAAAACAACTGAGACTGATAAGTTAAATGTCCTAATAAGGAGGAAGAAAGGAAGCAGCTTTATACCCGTGTAGTAACGATCACTCATATGCCCGTGCATATACAGAGACAAGAATCCTCCTCCACGCACTGCACAAACAAGAGGAGAATCTCTCAGAAGTAACAAGTAGCTGTGTCAGCACCGGGACCATCAAAGCCTGCTTTCTCTCAGATAGGGTTTGTAGTTGGTCGTCATCTAAAACACCATTGCACCCTCGGGGGTGTTCACAACTGCGTTCCCCAGTGTGAACTCTCACACCTTAAAAAAACCTAGTTTAACCAAACCCTCTGACCAGGCTCCCTACCACAGAGTTGCAGCTTCCTCCTCCAACTGGACACATTTTACTCAAAAACCGGTTGGACCATAATGCTTTTAGGATCCTTCCTTCTCTGATATGCTTGGCTGAAGTCAATTAACTGAGTCAAAGTTACTGCAAAGCCAGGGAACAAACAAACAATGTTTGCCTGCCCCAGCCTTGGTTTCCTAAAAATAGGATTAAAAAAGGAAGATGAGACATAATGCCATCTCAAACACCACATTCAAGGACAAGCCAACTGGGTGATGCGCTATTCTTTGAGCCATGCTTATTCCCCTACAGATACTGCAAATCTGTTTGGCATAATTTTTATTCTGCAGAAGAATGGCTCTAGTATATTTGTGGGAATCAAAACCACTGCACTCCAAATCTAAATCCCCCTCTCTCCCTCTGCCCCAAAATTGTTGCATAAACTTTTTTTCTTACATTTCTTTTTCGGAAAACTTGTTTGTACACAGCCAAGACTTAACTTCATACTTTGATCACTAAAAAAAGTGCCAAGACAAAATGCCAGCAACTAAAATACTACACAGCATCCTGTTCTAAAAAAAAAAAAAATCTGTTTGTCTTGCAACATGAGCAAGTGCTTTCAGTCACGAACTCTAAGATCTCAGCACAGTGAAATAACTTTCCAAGAAATACAAGGTACCTTCCCCTTGAATGTTCAATCCCCACTACTCCAGTGTTTGATAGTGCCTTAGCTTAAAAGAGCAAAGAGAATGCATTATATCTGCTAGACACTTCACTGTCCTGTGGTTCATTAAGAAGAGTGAGATGCTAGCTTTTCGAACTTTGCTTCTAATTTTCTTTTAGAACTACTTTTTTCCCCCCTACTCATGGCAGCTAATTATTACTGGGACAGAAGCAGTTCAAGTGTTGCAGCAGTGTCTATTGATCTCAGCTCCCAAAGAAATACACATAAGAAATATATATGTAGATGTGTATCCATGTATATAAGGGGGAGAGCTTAGGGGTGGACAGTTACCCATTACAAACAAGCAGTACTAATGTACAAATTACTGCTTGCTGCAAAAATCAAGTGAACAGCAGAGGAGAATTATATATTGATGAAGTGGTTCAGTTATTCTGAGAGGAACTTTTAGATTATTTCCAACACAATACACAAAATGTAAGTAAGCAGAATGATGTTAAAGATGTCTTGAAATGATAGTAGAATTCAACAGTTTAGGTTGTGGTCATCAAACATACTAGCCTGTGAATTATTCTCCTTTATCACTGAGGCTTACAACTTGCAGGAAACACTAGCTATATCTGGACAAGCAAAGGGACCTAAGAAATAGAAACAAATGGCAGTAGGAAAAAAATCCCCTGTGTTGACTACTTTGAAGTAACACCTCCCAAGTGTAGCCTAGTCAACATAAATGGAAATGCACTGAGGAAAAGAGCTGTGAAGCTGTGGAACAGTCCTGTTCCCAATCATTAATCACCTTTTTTAGACCATTTAAACTAGCCCATTAGAGCCTGCAGCAAAATGCCAACACTCCCATCACTCGCATGTCAGCAGTACTGGTGTTAACAGGAGAAAATATATGGTCTCTATGACTGTGCCTCAGTTCTACAGCATTTGCTACCTTTAATTGAAAGAGGCAGTTAAACACAAGGTAAATCACTCAGTTAGCTAAGCTGTTTAATAACACGTAATTGATAATGTCAATATGTTACAGTAACATAATGTATCACTTTCATCACTCTTATGCTTCAAATACGGTCAACTTATACTACAAACGTTTAGTTTTAATCTGCTATTTAATGACAAAACCGAGGAGAACTGCCTTGAGTACCACATGTGAAACATAGGTAAAACACACACCACTGCCTCAACTCATCTGCAGGTTGGTTAGAAATACTTGCAACTTTGTGAAAATGGTTTCGTTACATCACTAGCAACTTGATTTTTGTCTCAAAACACCAGAAGCTCCTATTGTAATAATTTGTATTTCTCTGATAAAACTCGTTGAAAAAGTGCATGAAAATATCTGCAGAAAAAAGAAACTACTTGTTTTCTGAAATGTGTCCCAATCCTGCAAGCTTTTTGCCTAACTTTTCACATGTAACCAGGCCTACTGTAGCCATCAGGACTTCTTATCAGTATAAAGCAAATCACATACCTAAGTGTTTACAAAATCATAACCCCTAATTATGGAATATGATCTAGAATAGGAAAAAATAAATCTTATCAGCTATGTACAGACAGTCTGTTTAAACATAAGTCACCTATTATACAATTCTGAGGTTTTTAACATTTATTAATTTTTTCAAAAAGTATTTCTACAAGTATTTAAAATGGGCAAGGACATTTTACCTGTTTGCTTTATATAACAATAAAAATGTAACCACTGAGAAGAACCACGCAATTTGTTGTTTATTGTGTAGCAGAGAACAAGCAGATGGTTGAAAAACGGGATGGGTTTTTGGTTTTCTTTTTTAAAAAAATACACTGCCCTAAAAAAACCACCAACCAACCAAAAAAACACACAAAAACCAATCAAAACACAACAAACAAACAGCCAAGCAAACAACTTAAGTTACTACTGTTGGAGGATGCATGCAGGAAAGAAAGGTGATGGGAACAGGTTCGGTGGTAGCAGGCAAGACTAAGTGTGCCGCCACTTGGAACCTACATGTAACAGTATCATTACATGTAATATGTTTGCCCTGGGGCTTCAATTGTATCATAGACCACATGGCTAGGAAGGCTCAGTGTTCTGAAAATAAAATATGCTGACTTATATGTAGCAACTTGCCCTGCTCCTGTTCTTACCATTGGAAAGTAAGAGGTAGTGATAATATCATCACCTGTGACCGAGTCTTCAAATCCTTCAGAGAGAAGTCTGATTCCACTACTCCAGAGCTTGCTGTCTGAGAAGAGTTACACAGATGTCCCCAGCTAAGAAAGGTTGCAATGAACTGCAACGGCCACAGGTGACTACCAACTTGGCTGCACGCCTTGCTAAGGTAACTTGTTGGACTAATGGATTCTCGCAATCCTAAAAAGCAAGTCCATTGATAATGAACAGCAAAAGGCTCACAAAAGCAACCTATAGAATTTGGTTGAACTAGAGACCAAAGTAATGACTTGTAAAAGGGGAAAAGCCAAAGACATGTAAAACTATAGTACTAATTACATATCAACCCACACCTGGAGGATACTTACTATTTTTAAGCTTACTTCATTTTGGTTAACTACAAATTTGTAAACTGTTCAGTAAGTTTCGTAAGAAAGTACTTTTTTGAAATTACTATCTGATTTGGGGCAAAATACATCCCTCACTAGAAGAAAAACCCAAACAACCTATTGAGTAGAATTCATTTAGAGAAATGTCAAGCAAATGCTGCTTCATTTGTAGACACCAATGTTTTTCTGCCTCTGGGTGGCCAGAATATAATAAATGTTTGACTCCTCTTCCCTTCAAGGGCTACTTATGGCACTCGCTTCAACCAAGGAAAAAGCAGAGCACAGAGAGAGGTCTTTCATTCACTCTGAGGCTACCTACAACCACACAGAACACTTAGATAAGTCTTATTTTCCACTGACTGCAAAAATGGTTTTAGTCTGTGTGTTTCATAGGGAGAAAATTGCAGAGCAAACTGCATTCTTTCACAGCTTACGAAGTTTTCTAATGGTTGGGCAAGCACTGCTTAGAGCTTGGTCTGTTAATTTGCCTTGGAGTACTTCCAAATACTACTCAGTAAGCCACAGCATCTTTCTGTTTTGTTTTGTACAGCAGGTAGCACAATGACATATACAACTGGAAAAAAATGTGTGTAGGAGGCCAAGGCCTTTTTACAGACATTTGATTCAGGTCTTCTTTATCTTAATCCTCTCTGGATTGAAATACAGAAAGTTAACATATGAAGCCTCTCGAACCTGGGCAAGTCCAGATGCATTTGTAAGGCTGTTGCAAATTCAAAACTCAAAGAGGGAGTCTAGCTGGTCACGAGGGGAAGCTGTGAGAAAGGAGTGAGTACATGTATGAGAACTCAAGTCATCTAAGATGGTGCAACTTTACATAAACAGTGTGATAAACTCTTCCATATGCCTTCCAGACAGGCACTCTGCTCTCACACCATGGCATTACACAGCCTGGCTACTGCTTTAGGGCGTTTAGCAGCATCACGGACCATTTTAGAGATACAGAGGCTTTAATTCCTGGATCCAATCTCATTCTGGATTTGTTTCTGTCAGTAGTCTCACTGATTTCAGTGAGTTCGTGGTATCACCCAAGACATTTCAGTTAGAACTTTTAATTCAATAAGAACTAAATGAGTTGCTACACTGCACATTAATATGGACACATCTGCCTGGAATAAAATAATTTGTTTGAGAAATTAATCAGATTGCTCAATGCTCTGTCTAATGTGGCCTTGAACACTTCCAGGGATGAGGAATCCACATCTTACTGCCTTCTTCAGGATGGAGTTGTGAAAAACTACTAATCTGTGCTCTATTTTTTCATTCCACAGTTTAAAGAAATTTAGTTTTTACTTGAGATGCAATAAAAATAACATAAAATATGATGGTAAGGTTATGAAAACCCACACAAAATGTATAAATTTTATTATATGTAATAAAACAGGTTTTAATTATGTTTTTTAATTTTTCTGCAATAGCACAGCACTGGTATTATACCTGTTTCCTACCATTAAATTTCCAGTGATCATTTCATGGCATTAGGAAGGATATCTACATTAGCAACAGATGCACATTCTCTAACCTCTGTAATTCAGAAATACATGCTGTTGTATCTATGCTGCTATTACAAGAAGCACAACTCATGTAGGACTTAAAATTCGCTTTTATGTTACAGACTAGTGCTTTTGTAATTCAAACCTTACATGACCACCTTTGCTAGTATTTAGGGGCTACACCCAAAAAGACTTACATACCTAAAGCAGGACACTTAGGCAGAACTGAAGTACCTAAATCCAAAATGGCAATGCAAACCCCTGATCATCTGCCACTTAACACTGAAGGCACTTATATTTTATCTCCCTTCCATGGTTCAAAATACACATTTGGAGTTCTGCTGCTATACCCCCTCAGTACCAAGTAATACAGCTCCTTCCTTCTTCAAGCCCAAATGTGACCCAAAAGTCAAGAAAACAGGGAACCAGTTTTACTCTAGGGACCATTCTACCTCCTAGTAGCCTTCCAGTACCTAAAGGGTAGTTAGACAGTTAGAGGGGGGACTTTTTACAAGCATCTCTAGTGATAAAATAAGGGATTATGGCTTTAAACTGAAAGTGGTTAAATTTAAACAAGATATTAGGAAGAAATTCTTCACTGTGAGGTTGGTGAGACACTGGAACACGCTGCCCAGAGAAGTTGTGGATTCCTCATCCCTGGAAGTGTTCAAGGACACATTAGACAGGGCATTGAGCAATCGGGTCTAATGGAAAGTGTCCCTGCCCATGGAAGGAGGGTTGGAACAAGATGATCTTTAAGGTTCCTTCCAACCCAAACTATTACAAGATTCCATGATTAGAAAAATTATGACTCAGCTGTCTTAGCCCAAAGTCTTAACATTCATGTGAGTCCTGGAAGTGGACCAGTGAGCAGCAACATTATTCAGTGGATTTTGGGACTGGAGATTAAGTGATGAACATTACTGTATGCGTTACCTCAACATGAGAAAGAACTTCCTTACACTCAGGGTGGCAGAGCACTGGAACAGGTTGCCCAGGGAGCTTGTGGACTTGCCCTCTATGGAGACATTCCAAACCTACATGGACGCGTTCTTGTGTCACCTGCTGTAGGTGAGCCTGTCTTGACCGGATGATCTCCAGAGGTCTTTCCCAACCCTAAGATGCTGCAATTCTGCAAGATACACTTGATAGGTCAGTAGAAGGCAATGATCCAAACTACCATCAGACTAGAGCACCTGAATTAACAGCTCATAACCCACCCCAACCCCCCGAAGTTATTAGTGTGTGGGCCTTGGCCATTACTTCATAATTGATTTGACCTCTGTCCTCACAGCAATATTTTGAAGTTATCAAAGTAATTAGATTGAGTTTTTGTGAAGCATTCAGAGCACAGAGGATATGGATCTCTGTATTTCATCTCTGTTACTGACTCAATTTTTGACACAACATTTAAAGGATCATGTGAAGCTGTTTCAGGCAATCCTAATGAAAACAGCAGAGGAGGAAAGCTAGGAATATTTCTTTAAATGCAAATCAAACTCAAAGATAAAGGACTTTGAATAAATATTTTATCAGTTCTACTCTTCACTTCACTGAACAATAATTTTTTTAACGCCATGGGAAATATATTTGCAATTCCCATTATAGGATTTCTTTTAGAGATGAATTTTCATAGACTCACAGGTTTGGGTTGGAAGGGACCTTAAAGATCATCTAGTTCCAGCCCCCTGCCATGGGCAGGGATACCTCTCACCAGACCAGGTTGCTCATTCTGTCTTATCTTATTATGCATCTAAACTATGTTTATTCCTCATATCAGCATTTTTCTGAGTGTGATCCAACAGAATGATTGCTCAGACGATCTACAGTAGATCTAGACTATTACATTTGGAGCTACTATTGGTTTAGATCCAAAAGCTATTTTCCAGAATCACCAGGCTAATTTCTCTGCTGGTTTAAAAGGTGAAATACAACTTGTAGTGCACTTATTTCAATCACTAGAAAACTTCATTGTTTTTTTAACTGTGGTTCCTTGCTTCAAAAAAACAAAAGCACTACTCACAAGAAACCTGAACACATTCTCAAGTCTGTTGTTAATTACACAGTGAACTTCTCTACCCCAGGAGAAGATTAGGAATGATCCACTGGCCACAAGGTAAAAAACAGTCAACTGGAAAGAATTTTAGCAGCAATAATATGGTGGGGTTAAACATCCATAGTTAGATATCCATTTTCAACATAATTATTAATCACACGTGGCATAAATAGCAATAAGAGTGAGCCTGTTTATCAATAGTTACATAAAGCTGGTGTGGGAACAGGAAAAGGAACTTGAAACAACGAAGAATGCTGCTGAAAAAGGCAAATTGCTGAGTATTGCTGTGTAGACTAACATGAGGATGAAGAGAAAGAAAGGGTTGTAAGACTGGAAATAACTAGGACTGATTTTAGCCATCACAATGCTCTCACTACTCATATAAGAGTAGGAAGTTAGGAAGAAACACACAGGTTATCCTGATGTTTTAAAGCTTCCCAGTTTATCCAATCTGCAAAGAAAAAGAACCGGGAACATTTTATGGTGGGATAAGATCAAAGTCAAACAGATCACTCTTAAAACATTATTTACTAATAAAATTTTAAAGTGAGACACATTGCAAAAAAATTTCTTTAAATTTTAAATATATCCAACATGGCTGGGATTTGGCTGACAATGCAATCCTGCTGTGGGTACTAAAGGTGGACTTTTATCAGTAGATGACTAAAACTGCAACACACATGACCAAACGGGGTAGATATATTGAAAGGGCAGTCAAGATGCAGCTCAGCACTCCATATTTCAGTAATTTAAATATTTACAAATTTGACTACAAGGTGCTTAAAAAAGAACACTGCTGCTGTGTAAGGCAGGCAGTTAGTTCTGCACTCATGAGTGAGAAACAGGACAGGGAAGGAATAAAACTAGTTATGTGGCTTAAAGGCTAAGGAACTCACCTGGGGACAGGAGAAAACTGCATTCTGGACTCTGCTCCAGTTGCCCAGCTGCCCAGTCTGACTCAGGGAAATGGTTCTGAAAACAGGGACCCAGATTTGCTTTGCCAGTAGAATGGGTCAAGCACTAGGTTTCCCTACCTCTCTAAGACTTGGCAATTACAGCATACTGCATGGACAGGACAAATTTTAATTCTGTCAGTTGCCTAAGAAAACTGCAAGTTTTGCAGTTTTCTTGGCAAGCACTGTCAGCAGCAAGGGCAGCTGCAAAAACTGACCACCTCTACAACTACTGTGAACTTTCATCCATGTGGCCATGGTTAATAGTCATTACTTTGTCTGAGCAGCACAGTGAAGATAAGCGATTTGATATCACTTCTCCAGAGTAGAGTTGCTGAGAAGATGCAGGTACCTTTAGTTAGACATCTGTGAAACCTATTTTAGGTGTTCTGAGAACACTCAGAAGGTTACTGGCTCTCAAGCTTCCTGGATCACTTTCTTGGACTCAGACATATTAAATTGCACTCGAATCTTGCTGTAGGTGACAAAATAGGCTCTTGAGTCCCTCTGGACATTTAAACCCAATGCTTAAAGACATTTGTATATATGATACTGAGGTACTGCGGTTAAAGAGGTTTCTATTGATTTCTGTAACACTGATTACTGATAATTATTCATCTGCCTTCATTTCTTTATGGATTACTTTACAGACAAAATTCACTGAAGATGAAATTGTATCCATCAGTTATAGTCACGTGGATCACATTCTCTGCCTCCTTTTCCTAAACAGACAAGTCTTTTTATTCCTCTAGTTCTTTTGACCTTACTACTGTTTCCGAAAGTCTTGAATTCTAGATAGCTGTTCAACCAGCTACAAATTTGTTGCAAGTTATTTGATACTAAATACTTGAAATGAGACAAGGGTCACAGGGCACTGGCAGAACTCTCAGTGTCTCCTGCTCTCTTCATATGGTATGTGATAACTGATAACTTATTTTTTGATATGCTAAGACTTCAAGATTAAGTGTACAGACTATGAAGACAGTGTTTGAAGTCTATGATCAATGACTATATCTGAGTTGCACGGTCACCTGTAATCCAAAAAGGGTTCCACGTTTCACAGTTTCAGTGCTTTAGTTGCTGCTGTTTAACAACTTTCTGTAAGACAGTTCATTATCATTATAGGGGAATAGATACCAGAGCAATCCAAGGCGATCTTCATGGCTTACTCATGTTTGTGGTAATCCTGCTTACTGGACTTGTCCTTCCTTGCTACTTTTTCATAGAGCCAATAGCTTGAAAGATGATCAAGCAAAATGGTGTAACCAACACAACTCCCTTCTCCCATTCCTGATTATTTACTTATTTTGGAAGATAAGGACTTTTAACTGCAGAATTCATTAGTCACAATAATATTTGAAGCTTCAAAATCTGCCAACCTACAATATGACCAAGGACCTGGTTTGCTGCAGTCACTTAAGACTACAGTTCCACTAACAGAGTGTCAGAGGATTTGGTACCAATTGGGATCCTACTTTAAGATCGATTACAGGTAGTGGGGGTTTTTTTCTCCTTTCATACAAAACAAAACCAAAATGTCTCTGCAGCAATTATGGAGGGGAAATCTTGCTAAAGTTTGCAGCTGTAACTTGCCTCATGATATCATATTATTACATGACCTTCACTGTTTATATGGTTGATAGAACATAATTTAATGGCTTCATAGAATCAAATTAATTTCTTCTTCTTCATTCATTTTAAAATAGAATCAATATTATTTACCCTACCTGACAATAATGCCCCATGCTTCACATAAGATTGATTCAATACCAGCAGGTAGTTATCAATGAATGCACTTTGCTGTGGTAAATGAACACAATCAATACTCAGAAATGTGCATTTTCTGGTGTATGACTGAATTGTAACTGAAGTGAAACCGGAGTTTTGTCTTTTTACTAGTTCTTTTAGGTTTCACATAAGGAGAATCTGAATTTTCTAATCAGGACTAGTACAGAAACAATCTGAAAAATTACCAGGCAGGACCACTGCACGCTGAACATCATTATCCTCTGACAAGGTTATGGCACACAAGGTAGCAGACAGAAAAAAAAAAAAGAAAACCTCAAGAAAGAACTGTTGGACATTCTCATCTGTGATTGTTTGAACTCTTAAGCATCACAAGTATCATGTGAAAGACAACTCTGTATTGTGAAGAGCATATTGCATACGTTTCAATTTGTTTTGTTCAAAACAGAGTAAGAATGAAATGTTTAGTTCCTAGGAGGAAATCCCAAGACAACATTTTTCATTTAGGAAAAAAAGTATCAATGTAGTATCAGTTACTATAAGCTAAGATTCATTTCAAATTATATTACATACACTGAAAACAAAGCTAATGTTAATGAGATTGGCAAAACTTCTTTGTTAACTTCAAGATGAACTAAAAACAGAGACTTGGGTAAAGCCATTTCATTTACAGCTACTTTAAAGTAACATACTCTTTTAATAGAATAACTCAACCTAGCTTGCATGATTTGACCACGGGGCAAACTCCATGGCACCTACTCTCCTCAGATGGGTTTCATCCTTCCAGGAAGAGCAAGAGGACTGTAGCACTTAAGTTGGTGGGGCTGATCAAAAGGGCTTTAAACTAGGTTTGAAGGGGGAAGGGATTGAAACTGGGGTCTCCAAAGATCAGCCTAAGGATGGAAAGCCTGAATTAAGAGTGAAATCAGCAGCCCACCTGAAGTGCATGTACACTAATGCACACAGTATGGGCAACAAACAAGAGGAGCTGGAAGCCATCCTGCAGCAGGAAAGCTATGACATAGTTGCCATCACAGAAATGTGGTGGGATGACTCATATGACTGGAGTGCTGCTATGGGTGGCTACAAGCTCTTCAGAAAAGAGAGGTAGGGTAAGAGAGGTGGAGGGATG
>VYXB01004707.1:521-13564 GCA_013397135.1 Pachyramphus minor
GTATTGGAACAGACTGCCCATAGAAGTGGTTGAGTCACCATCCCTGGAGATATTTAAAAGACGTGTAGACATGGCATTTAGGGACATGGTTTATTGGTGGACTTGGCAGTGTTAGGTTAATGGTTGGACTCAATAAACTTAGAGGTCTTTTGCAACCTAAATAGTTCTATGATTCTGTGACCCAACAAGATACATGCCAGGGTCCTGAGGGAATTGATATAGTTGCCAAGCTGTTCTCCATTATATTTGAGAAGTCATGGCAATCAGACCACATCATCAGTGACTGGAAAAAGGGAAACATTGCACCCATTTTTAAGAAGTGTAAAAAGGAGGACCCTGGGAACTGCCATGCAGTCGGCCTCACCTCTGTTACCTGTAAGATCATGAAGCATGTTAAGGAAACTATCCAGTCTGACCATTTGTGATACTCTCTGACAGTCACAGTCCCAAGGACAGAGACTTTAACTTCTGAGACCGAAGCCCCTTCACTGCGGGTGGCTTCAGTGAGCTGACGGGAGCCCCATTTGGCTCCCCACAACTCCCCCTCACACACAGTCAGACCACATTTTCTTACCAGTTCGACCCCAGGTTTCCCATAGCAGAATCTCAGATGTCTCATTCCATAAAGCCATTTATTCATGGCACAGCAACACAGAAACAGCCTGAGTTGGTGCTTCCAAGGAGAAGTTGTATGAATGGTAAGACTGGGTAGTTTCCTTAACAGAGCAGATCCTCCTGGAAGCTATGTCGAGGCATATGGATGACAAGGGGGGACATTAGACACAGCCAACATGGCTTCACCAAGGGCAAATCATGCCTGACTAATCTAGCGGACTTCTACAATGGAGTGACTGCATCAGTGGAAAAGGGGAGAGCTACAGATGTCATCTACCTGAACTTCTGTAAGGCCTTTGAAACAGTCTCCCAAAATATTCTGGCCAATAACTTGGAGGCATATGGGTTTGATCGATGGACTGTTAGATGGTGTTGGGGTTTAACCCCAGCTGGCAAATAAGTACCACACAGACACTCGCTTACTCACTCCCTCTCCTGCTAGTTGGATGGGGAATCAGAAAAAGAAGTAAAACTTGTGGGTTGAGATAAGAACAGTTTAATAATTGAAACAAAGTAAAATATAATAATACTAATAATGTTGATGATAATAAGAATAATAGTAATTGCAATTGTAATGAAAATGAGAGAGAGAGAGAGAAATGAAACCCAAGAAATACAAGTGATGCTCAATACAATTGCTCACCACCCGCTGACTGATGCCCAGACTGTCCCTGAGCAGCAATTGGTCACTTCCAGCTAACTCCCCCCAGGTTGTATACTGGGCATGATGTTCTATGGCATGGAATAAGGTCAGCTGTCCCAACTATGTTCCTTGCTTTTTGTGCACCTCCTCACTGGCAGAGCATGAGACACTGAAAAGTCCTTGACTTAGGGTAAGCACTACTTAGCAATAACCAAAACATTGGTATGTTATCAACATTATTACAGACTCACAGAATCATTTAGGTTGGAAAAGACCTCTAAGATCGAGTCCAACATTTGACCAATCACCACCTTGTCAACTAGACCATAGCACTAAGTGCCACATCCAGTCATTTCTTGAAAACCTCCAGGGATGATGACCACCACCTTCCTGGACAGTCCATTCCAATGTTTAACAATCCTTTCCATGAAGAAATTCCTCCTGATGTCCAATCTGAATCTCCCCTGGTGCAGCTTGAGGCTATGGCCTCTCGTCCTGTTGCTAGATGCCTGGGAGAAGAGGCCAAGCCCTACCTTGCCACAACCTCCTTTCAGATAGTTGTAGAGAGTGATAAGATCACCCCTGAGTCTCCTTTTCTCCAGTTGCCTCAGCCGCTCCTCATATGACTTACCCTTGCTGCAGACTTGCCCTCTGATCTCAGAGGTTTCAGATTCCTGAAGGCAATCCTTACCAGTAAAGACTCAAGCATAGAAGGCATCGAGTACCTCAGCCCTTGTCATTAGGTTCCCTATCCCATTCAGCACCAGGCCCACATTTTCTCTGGTCTTCATTTTTTTTGCTGATGTACCTGTAGAAACCCTTAATGTTACTCTTCACATCCCTCACCAGTTTCAACTCCAGGTGGGCTTTCATTTTCCTAACCCCTTCTCTGCACACTTGGACAGTGTCTCTGCATTCCTCCTGGGTCACTTGCCCCTTTTTGCAGCTCCTGTGTGCTTCCTTTTCATGTTCTAGTCGTGAGCTCCTTGTTTGTCCATGCAGACCTGTCATCTTTGCTTGATTTCCTGCTCATTGTGATGGACCATTCTTGAGCTTGGAGGAGGTGATCCTTTAATATCAAGCAGGTCTCCTAGATCCCATCTGCTCTCCAGGACTGTCTCCCATGGGATTCTTCCAAGCAGGTCTATTCTCTCAGTATACTCAACTCCACCATCTCATGGTCAATGCAGCCCAGGCTCCCCCCAAGCTTCACATCACCAACAGTTTGTAAGAAAAGCTTCCTCGTTTGTAAGAATTGTGTCCAGCAGAGTGTCTCCTTTTCAGCCTTGTTTTGCCAATTACAAGCTCTTTCTTTTCCATAACACTCTGCACCCTTCCTTTGCCAACCCATTCCAGTATTCCCTCACTTGATTGTGGGTAGTCATCTCCCTCCCCTGTTATTTCTAGTTTAAAGTTCTCACCAGGTTGGCCAGCCTGTTGGTCAAGATGGTTTTGCCCCACTTGGTCAGGTGGATCCCATATCTCTCTAACAGTCTTCAATCCTTAAAGAAGGGTCCCCATGGTCATAAAATACAAATACTGATTGTCATTGCCAGCTGAGCAACCAACTGTTGACCCACAGAATACTTCCATTCCTCCTCAAGCTCTTGCTTTTCACTGGAAAGATCAATGAGAAAACTACCTGGGCCCCCATACCCTTGACCATTGCTCCCAGATGCATGTAGTCACACTCGATATGCTCCAGGTCTCCTCTGTCAGTATTGGTGCCCATGTGAAGATTTGCAAGGAGTAAATAATCCCAGGATTGGACAAACCTTGTCAGTATCTCCACAGCATCCCAGATCCAATCCCCAGCAAGCAGTAAATCTCCTAACACAGCAGGTCAGGTCAGCAGATGTGGGCCCCCATCCCATGCAGCATGGAGTCTGCCACTATTATCACTTGTCACTTCCTTCTGGTGGTGCTGTGTGCCTCAGGCTTAACTAGCTCAGATGATTGATTGGACAGAGTTCCCAGACCTTCATCTGCTGTGAGGGTACTGCATCTGTTCTTTAGTTGGAGATATGCAGGTGAAGCAGGAGCCTTCTTTCTGCTTCCAGAAGTCACAGGCTTCCAGCCTGTAGCACAGACCCCAAGTAGCACAGACCACCTGATTCTCCTTCAATACAACTGAGACTTCAGGCTGCAGGGTCTTGAAAAACCAGTAGATCTTTTTCTCACCTTCTCTGATACCACACAGTCTGCTGACCTCTTCCTGCACCTCCTTGGGAACACAGGTCCTGTTCCACTGCACACCTTCTGTGGTCCTGTCTCCCTCTGCCCCAGCCTCAGTGAGAGACCCCAAGCACTTGCTGTACTCTGAGAGTTGCATCCTCCCTTTGGGACTTCGGTCTGGATTGAGACCTCTGACATTATAGGGATAGTTGCACCAATGGCTGGAGGTGGTACCCTATGACACATTAACACCATTACTCAGGACACGGATGCTGTTCTCTGCAAAGTTTCTGGGCCCTTTCTGAGCCAAGTGCTGCATCTGTTGTCTGCCTCTGTTATCTATGCTGTAAGAAGAAACTCAGGAAAATATTTGCAAGTACTGCTTTATAGAAATACCCCATCATAGGCAGGTTTCTTTATTTTTCTGGAAAATCAGAAAAGTACCAACAGCAAAAAAAAAAAGGAAAATGTGTTTAATTTAGTAAGAATGTAAACTGATAATTCTATTTTTGAGTTTCATCTTTTTTTCTTTTCCTGATTTTCAGTATTTGGGGAAGCCTACTCTTTCCTATAACTTCCTAATAAATAGTACCATAAAAGAAATTAAGAGTGAAGAAAAACTTTTTGAAAAACAAGCTCTAAGTAAAATTTGGTCAGTTCAAATTTTTGTGAAAACTTTTTAGTGCCAACAAAATGAATGAAAAACTACTGAGTAGGAAAAAGCCAAATTTCTTTGTTTAAAAATAAGCCAAACACTTCATACTTCAGCGGGAGTAAAATTTATTATTATCTGTTGATTCTAGAAAAAAAACAGAGCCACTGTGTATTAATGGCAATAGATCCTTTCCCCTGAGAATGGCCTTTTTATCTCTTCACAAATGACAGGATGGACAGTACCAAACTTGTTTGGGAGTTCCTCTTCCAGGCAGAGAAGTTATGTTCAAGATATTTTTCACATTGTATTTCTCAGTTTCAGCAATTTCAAGTTCTGGAAAAACTGCAAAATCTTGTTATTTGTGTAGGAGAAAGATTTCATATGAGAAACCCAAACTTTTCGAATGCTTATCCAAAACTAAATGTTCTTCTTGTAATTTTTTTTTTGCTGCAGCATTTAATATGTGTTTAGTAACACTTTACAAACTATCTAAATGAACTTAGGCCATTTATTTTGCACCAAATTGTTAGGATTCTCTGAAAGAGGTTTTTGACAATTTTGATTATACCCAGATCAACTTGAAGAATGTTTGGAGCATGTAGGCACTTAGGCTTTTGGTAATGGCTGGATATGTTAACCACTGTTTACAGGACAGAGGACAACAAAATTTTTTAATTTAATGTATCATTTTCAAAGTTCATTAGAAATTTGTGATCACTCTATACATCACGGTCCTCTAATAATATAGTGTTCAGCTAGAAAGATGGAATATTATTTCTTTAGAATTTAGAATTTTTTCTTTCTTCATAGTTAAAGACTTTTTTTTTTAAATCAGGATGACACTGAACTGCATTTTTTCCACACTCACTTTTTAAAACAGATCATTCTGTAATACAGTGGGGTTAAAAAGATCTTAAGTATTTTACATAGCATTTGTCCAGTAAAACAACTTTGCTTGCAAAAGTTTTTAATTACAGGATTCATCAATTACTCAAAGTGAAACAGGGCATTTCTCATATTAGGTGAGTTCCATTAACAATTAATTCTTACTCTACCAAACATGTTGTTTTACCTCATAAATAAAATCCAGTCTTTACTTGCACTGTTTATTCTTAGATGTAGTAAAAAAAAAATCACTTAGTAGGATTTCCCTTTTCTGTTTTTTTCTTCTTCATTACTGTGGCAGCATTCATTCTCCACCACCAAGTTTTCACACCAGTAAGAGCAATCCTACGTTCTGTTAGTTTAACACATTCTTATATATTGCTTATTGATACTGTCATTGAACATTGCACATTGCATTTTGTTTTTCAGAACTAAAATAAACAGCATGTTAGCAATGGTTCAGGGTACTTCAAGCTTACTTGAGGAAACTGAAGTATTGCAATAATTGCCATTTCCTGTGACGTTTTGCTCTTTAAAAGCAAAAGCACTTAGGCAAAAACTGAAGGCGGAAAATTCATGATGCAAGTTTTCAGTCTGTTAAATCAGAAACTAAATAATTCTTACAATCAAAGAATAATTCAGGTTGGAAGGAACCTCAGGAGGTCTCTAGTCCAACCTCCTGTTCAAAGTATAGTCAGTGCTGAATTCAGACCTGTTTGCTCAGGGCTTTACCCAGTCAGGTCTTGAAAACGTCTAAGGATGGAAACTACACAAAGATCTCTGGGCAACCAGTTGTGCTGCTTAACTGTCCTGGGTTGCTTTTGCTCTGCTTTGTTGTCCCTCTAGGAGATATGGGGTTGTTCAAGTCCCTCATGAGAACTGGAGCCTGTGAACATGAAACTTATTCCAGTTATCTGAAGGAGACCTGTTTGACTTTACATGGCAAGCTTTTGGTAGAGGTGGGGGGTGCACAGATGGCTTCTATGAGAAGACACCAAAAGCTGTCCCCATGTCAGAAAGAGACATTTTGAGCTGGCTCCAAGATGGATCCACCTCTGACCAATGTCTGAGCCAATCAAAGACATTATTAGCATCTCTGTGATAACATATTTTATAAAAAGGGTAAAAAATGCTGCACAACAGTAGCTGGGAGAAAGAAGTGAGAATATGTTAGAGAAACAATTCTGCAGACTCCGAGATCAGTGAAGAAGGACGGGGAGGAGGTGCTCCAGTTGCTGGAGCAGAGATTCCTCTGCAGCCCATGGGGAAGACCATGGTGAAGCACATTGTCACTCTGCAGCCCATGGAGGACCCCACACAAGAGCAGGTGGGTGTGCACTGAAGGAAGCTACGGCCCATGGAGAGCCCATGCTAAAGCAGGGTCCTGGTAGGTACAGTGGTCCCATGGAGAGGAGCCCATGCTGGAGCAGATTTTTTGCCAGAACCTGTGATCTTGTGAGGAGACCTACACTGGAGCAGTCCATTCTTGTAGGACTTCACCCCATGGAAAGGACCTNTAGCTGGGAGAAAGAAGTGAGAATATGTTAGAGAAACAATTCTGCAGACTCCGAGATCAGTGAAGAAGGACGGGGAGGAGGTGCTCCAGTTGCTGGAGCAGAGATTCCTCTGCAGCCCATGGGGAAGACCATGGTGAAGCACATTGTCACTCTGCAGCCCATGGAGGACCCCACACAAGAGCAGGTGGGTGTGCACTGAAGGAAGCTACGGCCCATGGAGAGCCCATGCTAAAGCAGGGTCCTGGTAGGTACAGTGGTCCCATGGAGAGGAGCCCATGCTGGAGCAGATTTTTTGCCAGAACCTGTGATCTTGTGAGGAGACCTACACTGGAGCAGTCCATTCTTGTAGGACTTCACCCCATGGAAAGGACCTATGATGGAGCAGTTTGTGAAGAACTGTAGCCTATGGGAAGGACCCATGTTCGAGAAGGTCATGAAGGACTGTCTCCCATGGGTGGGACCCCATACTGGAACAGGGGAAGAACATGAGAAGGAAGGAGAGGCAGAGACAGTGTTATGAACTGACCACAACCCCCTTTTCTTGTTGCCCTGTGCCACTCGGGGGGAGGAGGTAGAAGAGTTGGGAATTAAGTTGTTCCTGGAAAGAAGTGAGGATTGGCGGAATTTTTTTTTTTTTAGATTTGTTCTTATTTCTTAGTATCCAACTCTGTTTGATTGGCAATAAATTCAATTAATTTCCCCAAGTTGAGCCTGTTTTGCCTGTGATGGTAATTGCTGAATGATCTCCCTGTCCTTATCTTGATCCATGAACATTTTGTCATATTTTTCTCCCCTGTTCTGTTGAGAAGGGAGAGCGATAGAGCAGCTTGGTGAGCACCTGGCGGTCAGCCAAGGTCAACCCAGCACAAGACTTCATCTACTTCTTCCTGATGAGGTAGTCTGTATCAGATATCCACATCATCACCCACATTATGTCATCTAACCTGGACCCTTAAGCTCTCAACTGGCTTATCATCCATCCCTAGGCAAAGCTCCACGCATTCCACCTCCTCCTTCATATAGAACACCTTCTTGACTTGTTTTCCCTAAAGATTCTGTATCTATCCATAGTAGCACTCCAGTTGTATGAGCCATCCCACAATATCTCTGTTATCCCTGAGATCATAGCCCTGCAAATGCTGACAGACAAATTCCTCCTATTTTTCCCCATGTTGCATGCATAAGTGTGCAGGCACTTCAGAGAGGCACCCAATTGTACCAATTTCCCCAAAAGGGTATGAAAGCTTTCCCATAATGCTGATGTCCTGACATTTCCTTAGTTATGTGCATATGCTTGAAGTGGTCCGCTTTCAACATGGTTTTGTGGATTCTGAGGTCCCTCCTGTTTATGCCACATCCTTTGCTTGCCTATCCAGTCTATGACTTACTTGACTATTGGTCATCCCTTCCCCATCATTTCTAGTGTGAAGCTCTCCTTACCAGGTTGGTCAGCCTGTTGGCAAAGTTGTTTGTGCCTCACTTGGTCATGTGCACCCTGTTTCTCCCTAGGAGTCCTCCATTCTCAAAGAGAATCCCATGGTCATAGTGGCACAAAGTCTAGTTGGAGGCCAGTAAATAGCAATGTACCCCAGGGGTCAATACTGGGTCCAACACTGTTCAATGCCTTCATTAGTGATCTGGATGATGGGGCAGAGCATACCCTCAGCAAGTTTGCTGATGACATAAAACTGGGAAGAGTGGCTGATACATCACAAGGTTGTGTGGCTATCCAGAGGGACCTTGAAAAGATGGATAAATGGGCTGACAGGAACCTCATGTAATTCAAAAAGGGGAAGTGCCAAGTCCTGCTCCTGAGGAGGAACAACCCCATGCACCAGTACATGCCAAGGGGCCAGCCAGCTGGAAGGCAGCTTTGCAGAAAAGGACCTGTGAGTCCTGGTGGACATCAGATTGAACATGAGTCAGTAATGTGCCCTTGCTGCAAAGAGGGCTAATGGTATCCTGGCCTGTATTAGACAAAGTATTGCCAGTAGGTCCAGGTAGGTGATCCTTCCCCTTTATTCAGCACCAGTTGAGTACTGTATACCTGGAGTTCTGTCTCTAGTTCTGGTCTCCCCAGTACAAGAGTGACATGAACATACTGGAGAGAGTCCAATGAAGGGCCATGAATTGGCACTGCTTAACTGTCCTCAAGGTGAAAAAATTTCTATCAAGTCAGGACCCCTCTTTTTTTCAGTTTATGCCCAGTGTTTATCACCTTCCTGCATCATTGTGAAGAGGCTGACTCTATCTTCTTGATACCTTGTAGGTATTGAAAGGCTTCTACTAGGTCTCCCCTAAACTTTCTCTTTTCCAGGCTGAAAAAAACCTACTTCCCTCAGCCTCTCCTCATAAGGTATGTGCTCCATTTCCCTGACCCTGTGGCCCTCTACTGAACTTCCTCCAGTTTATCAACATCCTTCTTGTATTGATGGGATCTGAACCTAGACTGGATAAGTCTCTGAGCCAATAAATGCAGTACTTCTCAATGTGGAATATTTAAATACTGAGGATGAAAAAGGTTTCAAGAGAGGCACCTTGCCATCCTTTTAATTTTATTTTTATTCTTTAATGTTTAGGTGCCTTGACTCAAGCCATTCGCAATTTTGCAAAAAGCCTTGAAGGTTGGCTTTCCAGTGCCATGAACAATATTCCACAGAGAATGATACAAACCAAGGTAAACAAAGTTTACTACAGTTTTTTTCACAATTGTACACTAGATGTCATTCAAGATCTGAAAGTAGCAGAATTTTGACTTTTATGCTAAATGTCATATTTAGGTTGAACTTCAAACATAAAATATGGGATTGGAAATAACTTTATTTTGCAAAAAAACCCCCATAGGACAAACGGTATTTGTTCCATTATATGTGAATTGCTCATAAATTAATGCAGCAATTTTAAAATTAAAATAAATTAAACAGAAGATTGGTTGATAATACAATGCATTAAGATAAATGGATTTCTTCATAGGTTGCCTCTGTAAGTGCCTTTGCCCAGACTTTGAGAAGATATACATCTCTCAATCACCTGGCTCAGGCAGCTCGAGCTGTGCTTCAGAACACTTCTCAGATCAACCAGATGCTCAGTGATCTCAACCGTGTGGATTTTGCCAATGTACAGGTACCTTTGGCTTTAAAAACCAGACTTTAAAAAAAATTATAACTTCCACCTGATTTTTTTCATTTTTATTGTTAGTTCTTATTCTATCAAGAAAGCAAAGTAGGAACATTTTTCTGATTTATATATATACAGTTATTCAGTAAAAACTTTCCAGATTCTGCTTTGGCTGTAAGGAAAATAAAACCTCAGAAACATTATCTGTTTCCATTTTCTCTGAAAGCTTCTTATCCTTCAGACCATGCATTCTGCCAATTTTTATTTAATGCAGATGAAAGCGTAGACTACATGTGTTGTTAGAATGAACAGCATGAACAATGCCTGAAGATGAAATCTTGGATAGTAACATAGCTTCTGATCTTCCATAAAAAAGTATTGATCTTACAGCACCATTTCTAGTACAGATGGTTTCATTATTTTTATTGCTTCATATTTTTATTTAAAATACAATATCATATGTATACTTTAATTGTTTGTGTTTACATTTCCAACCTTTCCCAAGTAACTGGTTAGAACTAGTTTCCAGTTATCTGTAAAACATCAGTTTATTATTTTTCATTAGGCTTATAAAAGGGTTTCCCTTTTACCTCTTTCTTCTCCTTAGAAGAAACAACATTTTTTTTCTCCTGTTGCTCAACTAACTCACATGGCCCAGATTACTGGTAGTGATACATTTGTCTTCTTTCATGAACAAACATTTTAACTCATTTTAACTTAACAGAAGTTCAGAAGTTTGCTAGGAACAGTTAAATTCTTTTTGCTTGTTTCAAAGATCTTTGAATAAATAATATATAACACAATATAATTATATTGCATAATAGTGTGTGATTTAGTATGTGACCAAATATATGGTGTATTAAAAATTGTTCTGTGGTAAAATATAGGGTCTATGAATGTTGAGCTGTTAACTTGGCATGTGATAGCTAGAGTTTAAGAATATGGTCTATGTCAAATCAATATTGGTTTTCTCAAATTCCATTTAACAAAAGTATTCATACTAGTCTTATTAACACTTAAAAATGTAATATAATCACATTCCATGATAATACTGTGAATTGCTCGTTATTGTACATGGACTGTGTTTGTCCAATTGTGTGCTATTTATATTACTCATTAAGCAATCTGTTATATATTGCAGACTATGGATAAACACAGTAATCCTTTTTTGTCCATAAAACAAAACTCTTTTTAAGTGAGGTGATTAAAAAATGTAACAGAAATTGTAGTTGGTCTTAACTCTGTCATGGTTTAGTAATGCCATTTCCCAATTTATTGTTCCCACTGAAACACACCAGACCTCCCACCCCTCCCCCTGTGGCAGGCTGGAGAGGAGAACTGGAAGCACACAAAGGTAAAGATCATGGGGTGAGATAAGAACAGTTTACTAGAAACAGCAATGAGATAAGAAAGCAAACAGTAACAACAACAAGGCTAATAAGAGACTGTACAAGATAGGCAAATGATTCACATGCAAATGCTCTCCATGTCTAACCCAGCACCACACTACTGCATCAGCCAAACCGGAAGGGTACCCACCCCCCTCCATCCCCTGCACATGGTGTGAGGTGGTATAGAATCACAGAGCATAGTCACAGAATTACAGAATCTTCTGAGCTGGAAGGGACCCACAAGGATCATTGAGTCCAACTCTTAAATGAACAGCCTATACAGGGGATTGAACCTGTGACCTTGGTGTTAGCACCAAGTTTTAATCAAAGTGAACTAATCTCAGGTATAAAATAACCTCTGCCCCCTCCCAGCTACTGCAAAAAATTAACCCTGTCCTGGCCAGAACCAGGACATTATCCACCCTTTATTTTATACCATCTACCTGATGCCCAGATCCTAAACCTTGCAACTATATATATATATCTACACAAGCAGAGGTATCATTTCCATAGTCAATGGCTGTTTCTCCAAGATGTCCTCCAAGATGCTGAGTTTATTTAGTCCATGACTGTGGGTTCTATCTGTCCTAGATGCCTTCCAGGGCAGAAGGGCTGGTGTGCTGTTGTCTGGTTGCAAGATGCATCAGGAGATCACAACTGGTGTATCTGGATCAGTCTATATTCATTGTCCATGGTAGTTATGGCATACATTGCCAGTGTCATTCAGCAACCAATATCATACCATTCAACATTACCAACTGTTCTCACCTAAAACTCAAATCCCCTTGAGGTACATATTGTGTTTCCCCATCCCTTTGCATTACCCACCAAGTGCACCCAGGTCCTGGAGCAAAAACAATCCCACAGAGGGGTTTGCCTCTGCTGGGGGCAGGACTAATCCAAACTGTCTTCCCTAACACATTCCCCATATGCACCATGGGAACTTTATCCCCTTCTACGGAATGTGGAGGTTTTGATTGGACAGGCCTTCACTAAATGTAGATCCCAATGTTTGAAGGTCCCACCACCGATTGCTTTCAATGCGGTTTTTAACAGTCCATTGTACTGTTCAATTTTCCCAGAGGCTGGTGCATGATAGGGAATATAATATACCCACTCAATACTGTGCTCTCTGGCCCAGGTATCTATGAGGTTATTTTTGAAACAAGTCCTGTTGGCCAACTCAGTTCTTTCTGGGGTGCATGTCACCACAGGACTTGCTTTTCAAGGCCCAAGATGGTGTTCCAGGCAATGGTGTGAGGCACAGTGTGTATCTACAGCCGCCCAGTAGTTGCTTCTACAATTGTAAGCACATCGCACTTGCCTTGGCAGGTCTGCTGGAGTGTGATACATATATATGTAAAACATATATATATGTATTTCATTTTAGCTCTCTTACTCTGGCCTCGAGTTTGGAAGTGGGTTCACCATCCCATCTTTTCATGTTTTCTCCCTTGCTGCACCAATAGGACCACAGTTGATTATGTGACCTACGTCTGTAATTTCCTCTCCTTTGGCGTGTGGGGGGAGGAGATCTTGAGCTAGTTCAACGTCGAAATCGTGGTCAAGACCATTCTATTGGTCTGTCTCTATAGTCTCTATCATCTCTATAGTCTCTATAGTCATCCTCGTATCTAGAGTATTCATAAGGCCTCTCCATTACCTCCCTAGGATGGGTGGGTCGATGCTGGACTTCGGAGGAGTCTTCCAAATTTTCAGCTATGGATCGTATCTGTGAACACATAGTGTCCACATTTGATTCATCCATCTTTGGACAGTATACTGCTATTAAGCAGTTAACACATGACGCAGGGGCACCTTTGATTACTTTTCTCCACATTGTCTCCATACAGGAGATCTCTGGTTCTAAGCAATCGTAATATTCTGGGTTACAATAAATGAGCTCTAGCATGGCTAATTCTCATAGATACTGGACTCCTTCTTCTGCAGTCATCCACTTTCTCAGAGAACTCATCAAATATTCTTTAAATGGGTATTTTTCCCTGACAGTATGGAGAATCCGGAGCCAGAGACTGAGAGTATAT
>VYXB01004708.1:0-96471 GCA_013397135.1 Pachyramphus minor
GGGTCCAGGTGATCCTGACCTGCTGGTTTTAGTCTGGTCCTCCTGTAATTCAGCTGGGATATAATTACAGCAGGTGAAAGGCAGTGTTTTGTTTTGGTTTCTATCAAGTGTAGTAAGTCCTAGACTGAATATTCCTCACACATATCTCTCAGCAGTCTTACCACAAGACTTCTTCTTACCCCAGGCAATGCCTAAGCTGACCAGCAAGCACAGAAATCCATCATCAGCCTGTTTTTTTGGGACAGCACACAAAAACTGGCCGGCAAAGGATGACACTTTGTAACTAAATACCTTCCAGTTCAGCAATTGCAGGGGAAATTCTTAGTTAAAGGTCAAGAGGAACTGTGCTTTTAACTCAAGGGTTCTGAAAACTGTCTTCAGGATCACATAAATCTACTTACTGATAAAGAATCTTCTCCCACTTGGCTGCTAGCCAAGGCCATTATGTTAGGTGAATAAAACCGTTCATACATGGATGCTCCCTGACAAGTATCAATAATAAACAACAACTCATTGTACCTGAAAGAAAGAAAACAACCTCCTTAGCCATTTCTACTCAAACAACATATACATACTTTGTTCTTTAAGTACCAGGACAGCTGCTAGGAACCCCAGGAACAGGAGAATTCACAGTGACTGGTTTTAAGATGTGAGTTTAGTCAAAGCAATTCATTTGAGCAGCTCTAACTGCAGGAAGCTGAAAGCAAAAAACAAAACCCTTCTTTCTGAATGCAAACCTTGATGTAATTTTATGGACAGCAGACAGTATCACTGCTGCAGGGAAACATGGCCTACCAGCAAGACTTTGGGTATGTACAGGAAATATAGTATTTAATGTCTAAATAATGCTCATTTCTTACCTCCTTTTCTGCCACATTTGTTCAAAGGCATCAGCAAGTTCTACGTTTGTGATTTCTTCAGAATCCTGAAATTTTAGGAAACCGTTTCCCCCATGGCCTGACAGAAAAATCAGAAGTCAGGCAAGTGTGTAAGTTAAAGGAAGGCATCAGCCTGGGGGATCATTTTTCTAAAATAAGGCAAACACAACTCTCTTTCTCCACAGACAGTCCAGCAGAAGAAAATACTGGTACAGTAAGAACACCACCCAAACACCATTTCAAATGGAAACTATACAGGTTTAGTACTGCCTTACAGGCACTTTCCCTTAATTGTATGACAGGCTAAAAACAAAAAAACACCTTTTTGTTGATCCTTTTGTTCATTTGGACTACTGAGGCTCTCAACAAACCCACCCAACTGAAGAAGAAATTGCATCAAACCTGTAATTACCTGTCATATATATTAGAATATTGCTCCTGTCATCAGAAAGGAGACGTTTGGATCGTGGGGTGCTTGGGGGGATTCTTCCCGTTAACACACGCAGGAAATTTTCAACAGTAACCTGGGAATAGAAGCACAAAGTTATTTCTAAAGATAAGAACATTGATCAGCTGTAGGGTGGGTTACAGAAATTAAGTAACAGAACACTAAAATACACAGCATGTCTAAACAGACATAATATTGCATGGTATAAACTGCACAAACAGATATTTTCTGTTCAAGGTTTTACTGCAGGTTCACATCTGGGTGGTAACTTTTAGTTTATTGCATTAACATCAGCCTGCTGCTTTATTATATCTGATAAGTCTGCCACCATTAGCATTTCTAAATACATTGCCACTGATCTGAAAACCTGTCAGCACATAGGTTCATTCTGCCAAAGTTGCTCATGCACTCACAAAATGCTCCAGCATTAGGGTTTGTTACCATGGGAAAAATAAAAGTTTGAAATCCCTCTGCGACTCACAAAAGAAAAAACAGTTGTTACAGAAGTCTGAGTGATCAGCACACCCCACCCAGATGGTGACTGTGAGGAATCCTACAAAACACCACTTCCTCTTCATGTACACACACACAGCTCAAATGCCAGCAACAAATCCATGCTCAGAAACAAAACATGTTTCTCAGTTTCATGAGTGCATCTGTATTTCAGTGCTGCACCTTCACTTCTTTCCATGAAGTTTCAGAGGAAAAAAACATCTTCTATATGCTGAAATATGCTTCTGTAAAGCTTTAGCCATGATTACACAGCACAATTAAACCAAGAAATTGATGTTTAATTTAAGATCAACTGGGGAAGACGCTGTCTGTTTGACGGAATACCACACAAAAAGAAAGGAGACAGAATTTAGACTTTTATATAGTAATTAATGATTAGGTTATAGCTTTTGTTTTATTTTAAAAGTATATGCTCCAGATTAGGAATTTAAGTAGGTCTCCTGAAGATATTTCAGTAATATGAGTCTATTCCTAATACACACAAGGAGTTCCATAAATTCTTTCAACTGTGGATTTAAAATAGCCAATACATTAAACATATTTCTAGCATAATAAACTTCAAATAAAATAAATACAAAACCAAAGATCAGTGAGGGGAGGGATGCTTATTTTAAACCTATCAGTTGACAATAAAAGCCCAGCCCAAAATCAGTAACGTGAACAGAAAGACTCTTCCTCAGATTTCACAGATGCTGCATAAATCTTTAAACCAACAGTAAAATATAAAGGCCCAATGTTTTAATTAAAGCACAGTTACCTCATAGCTCCTGTAATCCACTTCCACATCATCTCCATAGACATTTAGCTCCATGTTTTTATGGCTGAACACAGTAGCTGGTTTAGGATTTCTGGGATTACACGCCATATCATCTGCCAGCATCAAGACAATGTGACTATGGAAAAATAAGACAAAAAAAGCATTTCAGCCACTCTGCTTTCCTATAACAGTCAAACAGAAATTAGAACAATGCTGTTTGATGGTTACAGCTATAGCTTATAACATTAACAGGGTTCCTGGGACTGCAAGTGAAACTTTGCTTAATTATACCCTATTTCCTTATGCACATCCTCACTCTAATGAAGGTATCACACACAGAAACTCAGCTGTTATTTATCTACAGATTAAGTCAGGCCAAAGATGAGCATGAGAGTATTTGACATTGGAAACTTCAGGACACAGGCTTGCCTGGACCTAGGCTGACAGAACCCTTGATAGAAAAATATAGAGATTTTTATAGGGCACTTAATCTTTTCATGCAGCACCACAGAAGAAATAACAGCATGGGTGCACCTTCTCAGACAGATCAATTAAAAACACTGATAATTTTTAATTAAATTGAGGAGCTCCTGAACATTTCTGAAACCATTATACTACATCTGATATTCTACCATTATCTGTGCTAATGGAATTTTCCTGAAGAACACAAGTGGGCTGACACCAGACAAATTTTTGTCTTTATAGTACAAAATAATGAAAACAACCCAGCATTTCACAGTACCAAGAACAAAACCAAACCCAGCATATTATGTGGGTAACAAAGCTGTTCCAGCTTGCATGCACCCAAATTTCACCTGGCAGGGTCAGGTTTGGGTCAAAACACGAAATAAAAAGTAGTCCCCACTGTTGGCACTAGGGAGAATGTGCCCAAGATGTCTGGAACAAGGTGCAGTCAGTCTTTTCCACAGATAACCTGTCTTGGATACAGTCCTTCCTGGACTGGGATCCTCCTGTTCTCCCACACAATGCTTACAAAAGCAAAGTTCTGTATCCTGCAGAGAATAGTGTTTAATTCAGACTCTCAGGGACACAATTATAAATTAAACTGTGTCCTGCTACTTCAGTGCCATTCCTGTGCTTGCCATCATTCACCTGTGTGTCAGCTTGAGCACTTTAAGAGTAAAATTATTCTTTTGAAGTGCTGATATGCTCCACAGTGCACCAAAAAAGAAAAATGAGAAAGAAATGCTGTCCAAAATGACATAAGGCTTCAAAACAAAAGAAAGTAAACTTTTCAATGGAAATAAAACACTGGCATAAACATGAAGCTGTGATGACAGAAGCTTGAGGAGGACATATCACCTTCCTACTAAGTTTTGTTTTGGAGGACAAACATATTTAGATCAGCAAATTAACATAGTTCCACTCAAAATAAGGCTATGGCACAAACCCCTCCAGCAACAACCAACCCCAAGAATCAGGATAAACGTTTATTTTTAAGATGTGATGATGAGATTTCTTGGGAATTTTGGGGGGGGAGGGGGTGTTTATTTGTTTGCTCTTATCAATATTTTGAAGGAAGTCTTGCAGCAAAGAAAGAAAAACAAACCAAGCACGTTTCTCTAAGGAAGAAACATGTTCAAATCCATGTAAAAACTGATGAAAATAGTAAAAACCAGGTGCTCGCGCTCTCTCGGTCTTCTCCTATGTCTTATTTTTAACCTGAGCCTAAAGCACTGATGGCTTTCTAAGATTAATTTCCAGAACCTTGGATATGGGTAAGAAATGGATCAGGCTGTGAACAGCAGAACTCTCCAGCCATGCTGCAGTTTTTGCAGCACTTCTAAAACTGCCGCCTGTTTTGACCTTAAGAAGGTCTGTGAAGCCAGAGGGATGCACAGAAGATGAAAGCTCTCAGGTAAGGGCAGAACTAGTGCCAGAATTTCTAAGGCAGTGCCCAGGGTGCCTGTGCTTCAAAGGCTGCACAGGAGAGAAGACAGATGCTTCTGAGAGAGATGTGCAAACCCAAAAGCCATATTCCTGTGCTTGCAGCCCACAGCAATTCAGCAGCACTTTCCCTTCGATTTACAGCCCCCAAAGGCTTTGAAAAATTAGGTTTCAGATTCCCCTCTTTTGATAGCAAGAAAGTCACTTTATTTTTTCTTAAATAAACACAGAAAACAGGATGATCCTGCCACTGCATTCAGAGTGGAGAGGAAGCTAATTGGGCACTCCAGATAATACAGTTTTGGACTTGGGGGAAAAACCCAAAAGCCACCCAAATTTAATCCAGCAGAATATCCACTTTGCAATGATGAAGCAGGCCACACTTCTTTAGGCAGACATGCTGGAGAAACTATCAGTCCTCCACACTAACATTAAAAACCAGGACCACCAGGATTTCCACAGGAGCTTACAGGTACACATTGCCTATTATTCAATGGATGTTCAGAGCCTAAAACTCACTTCCCCAGTTCTGAGTACACTGCAGTCCAAAACAGCTGGATGGAACTGTGCCAACAGGTTCCTTCCAGCAGGAACACACCCAAAAGACACTTCAGAACAGTTTGTTCACCTTCCTGCTCCTGTTGTGAAAGAAGGGGTGCTATTTTAATGGGATAAGCACAATTTACATTGATGAAGTTACTGGTTTCTCTAAAACAGATCATGCAAAACAGATGTTTTCAAGGCAATTTTCATTATGCAGAAGTTGCCCTGGCCAAAGCCTTTAGTTTAAGGAGTCAGTGTAGCTGCAGATGTGGAAGTCTGACAGCTTCATACAGTCAGAGTTACAGTATCTCCAGGCTGAAAGGAAATTAAAGTACAGCAAGAGTCATATCTCAGAGTAATACTGTCACTGTTGAGTGCATTTATCAAATTTCCCATTATGCTTTCACCAATTTACCAAGTGGTACATTTTAGTGGCCAGATCTAATTACCCTGTTCCAAGTGGGAGTTTCACCATATAAACTTTTTCCTCTTCCTTTTGAACAACATTGCTGCACTTTTCAACACAACTGATGTGATTGAATCCTTCCCTTTTGCTTTTCTCCAGTTAACCTGGGAAGATAAATGTATTTCTGTACTGCTGCAGACAGCATGAGAACTTCAAACAGCACATTTGCAAGGCACTGGATTCACCAAGGCTCTCTCACCTATCAGGAATGCCCAGTCTCTTGACACTCCTGTATACTGAAAGGGTGTTTGCCACATGACGATAATTAAACCAGAATCGAGACGTACACACCTTGAAAAGAGAGAAAAAAAGCATATTAAAGAATGTAAAATATATAAATTGCTCTGGCACATTGCACCAGAAGACCACAATCCCAGGAATAGTAAAAATAGTAACAAATCAGGAAGAACATAGCAACACCAAGAAGCTCATGACACCAGCTGTATAAATCTCTGCTGTGCCAAAGCAAGGAAATACTGAAAATAAAAGGTAAAAAAAAAAAAGTTATCAGCATACTGACTCATGAAAAGATTGTCATAAACCCTAACTAAGTATAGAAAGCGGCACTTTAGGGAATAATTCAACAACAGTAAAGTGGATAAGCTAATTTTTTTCATTTGCTTTCTCCTTAGCAAATGGAATTAAAAATCAAAGGAAGAGGTCTCATCTCAGTAGCAAACCCATTCTGAGAGCATTCTTGCACAAAGGCATAAGTGAATTCATGCAGAAGACACACACTGGGGAAAATACACTGAGGACATTGGCATTTCAGCAGCAAAATGTAATAAAGTAAGAGCTAAGTGAGTTCTAACCAAAATCGGAGCACAAATTCTCAAAAACCTCGAGGGTGTATTTATTTACCATTCCTGTATTTAAAAACTCTCTAAATCAGACATTGTTCTGATTCAGAGATTTCAAAAACTCCTAAAAGAAGAGGTGCCTTTAAAACCACAAAAACAGAGATGCAGGAACAAGCATTTGGAAAGTTTTTATGATTTTGCAGTTCTAAATGTGGAGCTTTAAGTTACACTATGTGGCATCTTTTTCTCCAGTCTTTTCATAAAAAGAACTGAGTAGTACCTTGAGTAATTATAAAAATTCAGCCTGAAAGGATCCCCTTGTGTCTTGATCATCCTGCCAATTAGGAATTCCAAAAAAGCCCACGGGAATCAGTCTGTGGGACCCATTTGCCTTTCAGTAAAATGTAAAGCTCTGAAAACTAAGTGTGTCCAATTTAGCTGAGAAATTTATATTTCAAGGTACTAATATCTGCACCTTACCCCCACTACCTCCCTCACAACACAGTGGTAAATGTGTCAAAGCTTATTTCAAGCTATTCACACTGCAGCATATTAATTCAAACTGCAGCATATTAATTCAAACTGCAGCATATTAATTCAAACTGCAGCTGAGGTGGGAATTGCAGCATGATCCCAGGTTTGAAGTGCCTGATAGCAGTAAACCTCTCCCTGTTTTACTGCTTAAAAAATTAGTAGTAATTGTTATAAAGCTTAATGATGAACCACTGAAAAAATACAACCAGCAGAAAATCTGTTCTGGACAGAAAATACAGCTCCTTGGGCTTAATTTTCCACCTCATGTGTTTTTATGGGTGCTAATAAAAGCACCTATTTGTTAACAGTATTAAAGTAGAATTTGATGTTTTAATAGTTTCAACTTTGTACACTGTAGAACATAGAAATTATTCCTTCTAATTCAATTAGCTCCTGTTAACTTTCCTTTTATATTGCTCAATTTTAGTATCTGGAAAACAAACAGCTGCTACTGAGTAATTACAATGGTGTTCTGAAACAAATTAGTCATTAAGACCTGAATTGTGATTAAGAACCAATTGTGCAGCATGATTCAAAGCTAATAAAAGATACATGGCAAATCAAAAAAAAAAGAATCAGGATAAGAACAGTTGATCTAAACATTATGTTGCCTAAACTGATTTCATTCTAAGCCTGTTATCACAAGTTAACAGATTGAGAACAAAAATGAGAAATAAATTGTACCTTTCTGGTAAAAGAGCCCACATTTCCCTGGTATCAGAATTATACTTTTTTTTCATATGCAATATGTTAATTTAATACTTTAATGCTGTCAGAACTTTTGTTTTATGAATTGTGCCACATAACTAGACACATTGAGTGCTTCAAATCCAGTCTTATTGAAAAGATAATTCCATTATGGTGTAATAAATTTAAAGGCACAATTTCAAATTCATCCATTTCCAAGTCTTTATCTTTCCATTCCTTTCAAGTGATCAGAACTCTTCAATGACTGTTGCAATCATGGTTCCTGATAAAAAAATGTCAACTTTACTGGAAGAAAACAACCTGGACTGTGCTTACCAAAACTGCCCAGTTATTTGTGTGTCCGCTTCTAAAGAACTGTTCTGCTTGATCCTGAAAGATGGAGAAAATGTTACCATTTTTTTCAGCAATAAGAAATGACCACTCATATTTTTGTTGTTTCCACGAAAGTGTTGAATGCATATGCTTACCACACATTAACACTGAATAAACCTTAGAAAAGCTACAAGAGAGGGAGGGGGGTTTTATGCTCTTTTGTACACTTGATGTCAATTAGTTGCTCCAAATCCTTCCCTGAAACTTGCTGCTTAACAAAGAAGAAAGAGCTATTAGTCATTTGCAATTTAGTTAACACGAAAAGCCCACACATCTCTATTCCAAAGGACACCCCAAGAACAAAATAATATGATTTATTTACCTACAGTTTCATCCTTAATGAGAAAAGGGGTGGATTCATTTCTATTTTCAAAAGCAGGTAAGTGAATCTGCAATTTAAACCCATTTTAAATCCAGGGTGGTTACATTTATCTTCCAAAATCAGGAGCTATGACAGCAACCTTCTGTAAAATCTGTGTTCTCCATAGTTCCCACTGTGCTTTGCAGCTGAGAGGGCCCTTTTTCCTTAACGGAGAGCATAAAACTGGACACAGAAAGGGGGCAAGACTTCCCAGAGATAAGGGAATAAGTCTGTCACAGGGCAAGAATACAGACCTGCTGATTCTTAAATCAGACTCTGTTAACTCTGAGGGGTACTGGGATGATGCCTCTGATCTCACACAAAACACACAGTAACAAAAAAAGTGTTTGTTAAAATATATGTAAAGCATATTGTGCTTCAAGCAGCAAACAACCTGCAGTTTCATCAGCCACCCAAAGACTCTGAAAGTACATCTGTTGTTTTGGGGAGGGTTTTTTGCTCTTACCAGTAATTAATTTCAAGTGTAACAACTCGTTAATAAAGCAGAATTCAGACGCAAACAACACTCCAGCTGCAGCGTGGGCGCGGTGCATTCAGCTGATCACTGAGGGATGAAATGACTCCCCCCTGACAACCCCACTGGCACCTGCGGTGCGTGAGGGCCCCGCAGGGCCCGGGCACCGACCACGAGTTACATTGCGGGGCCAAACAGACACAGAGCTCCAGAAACCTGCAGGCGGACTCAAAGTCTGGGGGGTTGTGAGCTTTGAGCAGCTTGAACGAGTCAGACAACGCAGCGCCCGCCGAGCCCCGCACCGCCTCTCCCGGCACCCCGAGCCCCGCGCGTCCCGCCCGCCGGGCGGGGCCGGGGTANGCGCGGCCGGAAGGGCGGGCGCGGCCTGTGCGCAAGTTCCGCGGGCGGGGAGCGCGGCCGTGAGGGGCTGTGCCCTGTGGCGTGTTCTGTGCCTTGTTCTGTGCCCTGTGCCTTGTTCTGTGCCCTGNCTCGCCAGAGCGCTCCCAGCGCACCCCGAGCGCCTCGGAGCAGCTCCGCGGGCAGCGCCAGCCGCGCGGTGCTGGCAGGGGCGGGCCTGGGGCGGGCAGGANTGTGCCCTGTGCCTTGTTCTGTGCCCTGCCCCGTGCCCTGCCCGCTCCCGGGAGCTCTGGGGAGCGGTGCCCCTGCCCGGAACGCAGCAGGCGCTCGGTCCCGCCCCGGAGCTCCCTGGGGCCCCGCTGCCCCCGCTGTCAGTGCGGCTCCGGGTGGCTCTGCCGGGACTTGTCACGCCGCTGGTGGCGAACAGTGGCCGCGCACCTCGCCCGTGGCGGTGTCACAGCAGCCGCTTCTCTCAGCTCCTTTCAGACGTTCTCTGAAATATTTGGGCTTTGTTGAGGTCACCAAGAGGGCAGGGTCGAGGGTGGCCGCAGGGCAGAGCTGCCTTGGAGCGAAGGGGAGGACAGGTAGGGAGAGGGACCAGGGACCGCCTTGGGCGGAGGAGAGAGTGGGGTCTAAAAGTGGATTTTTCTTTTGTCAGGAAGCATTGCTATAGCCTTGCCTTCAGTGCGCCCATCCCTCAGAGCTGACGAATCATCCGATTTTTATTTCAATCTATTGAATCACTTGGTGTGATTCTTTTATTTCCACTAACTCAACTTGTCACCGCTTTGTTCAATTGCCTGATGCCTTCCATTAGTAAAGATTCAGAATCTGCCCTGAACCATGGAAGCTATTTCCTGCTCTGTGTACTTGTCAGCAGTAATGACTTTCTCAGACAGGAGCATATTTCCATGTATTGATGTTGGATTTTCAATAGCATCGTGTTTGCTGTTTGAAAGCATCACTGGTTTCCTTGATAAAAATAACCACCTGTAATTAGATCGCCTTTTTCTGCCTAAAGCTAATGAACCTACTGCCTTTCAAATACTATAACCACCAGCTCCCAATGTGCCTGAACACATCTCCTGTGTGAGCCTTTTATGAACCTGCTGAGAAGTGCTGTGGGCATCAGTGTCTCTTTGTGCCTGCTGAAAGCTGCACTGTTTATCTTCTTGCAAAAGAAAACTAAATGAATTTAAGACCAGGGCCAAACCTCCGCTTTTTCCTTGCCCTTTCAAATGTTTCCACTTAGGTCTCGTTCTGAGATGTGCTCAAGATGTGTCAGTAATTCTAAAGGACAGGCAGATATCTTTCCAAGCGTGTGCTCACACAGATTCATAAACTCGTGAGTTGATTTCACGGGCTCTGGTTTGGGTATCAGCTCATTACCTTTCAGCTCCCATGTGGAGTTGGTCAGAAAACATGCGACAGAAGGTCTGAGCCTTTGACTGAACTTCTTTCAGTTAAGTTTACTTGTTCTTTGCATTTATTACAAGTATTAGTCCTTTGGTAACATGCATTTTGGTCAACAGCTTTTCCCATAGAAATAATGTCAGCAGCTGTATCCTGATGATGCATCTTTGAACCAAACATAAGTCCTGATGTTTGAACCATACAAAAAGTTGTGTCAATATAGGCCAAGAGGTAACTTCAGCTTACCGAGAATTAGTCCTGATGTGACAAGTAATGAACATCTTTTCTGTGAATAAACCTTAAAATCATTCTATTTACTTAAAACCTCTTGAACCTTCTGAAATTTTTATCACAGGTGGCCTTAATTTTTTAATTCTCTGGAATACTTGACTTTGCAGTTTTAATAACATTCTTTTAAGGTCACCGTGTAGGGTTTGCTACATAAGAAAAAAGGAATTTGCAAAAAAAAAAACCAGCAAAATTTCTGTCATGTGGCATTGGCATGACATAAATGTAAGTTATCCCCTGAGGACTGTGCAAACAGACATTTGCTACTTGTGCAATTAAGAACTGGAGCAAATTTCCCTGACGTGAAAGATCACGTGTAGTGCGTGAGACATTTCAAACACAAGGTTTCACCCCCGGTCAGAACAGCTCAGAGCACATTTGCCCAGTCAATCCTGCTGCTGTTTCTCCTGGATGATGTGCAGTTCTGCAGCTGACAGGAAGGTTTAGCTGGCTCCTGATGTAAAAGTGCAGCTGCAAACGTGTGGTTCTTGTGTCACATGCTGCCTGCTGCAGCGGCTGAGCAGCGTTTGCAGCCCCTGCAGTCACACTGCAGGTGTTACTCATGGGCTGTAGGTGTCCAGGTCATTCTGCTGCCTCTCCATCCCAGGCAGAGACAGCTCTGAGTTAGGGCAAACTCAGCTGCACAAGCTCATTGGAACATTCCAAAAGAGTGGCCATTATTCCCTCTGATTTATGTGCCATGTAATATGGTGCATAGTTCACCTTTTTAGGTCTGTCTCTGGTTTGCATTCTGGATTCCCTTAGCCTGCTTGAGTGTATTCTGTAATGGATCTATTTCTTCTGCTGCTTCTGGCTTTTATTTCTTTACAGTCTCAGTCTTTCATGGGCTTTAGTATTCACCAGACACGAGTGAGTGTGCCAGTGCTTCAGGCATTATTCCTGGAGGTGGTATCACTTCTCATTTTTTTCCCCAGTAAGACGGTACCAAAAGCTTTGTCCTCATTTTTTTCATCTTTATTCCCTTAGGCAGCTCTCAGTACAGACTTGGGGTTTGCTTCCATGCCTGCACAGGATATTTTTGTCTAGAAATTAAGCTCTGTGCTGTTTGCTTCTATTTCTTCCCTCTGCTTTGTTTCTATGCTAATCACAGTATTTTTTCATGCTCTGAGTATCTTTAGCTTGACCTTTGCCACAACGTGTCTTGTACCTCATGCTGAGTAATTAGAAGGGACACCAACGTATCCCAAAATAATTTGTAATTAAAGCAACTGTTTAAAAAGCTGCTGTAACTGCAGCTGGTATTCACATTGGTGCACATGTTGGTGCCCTTCCAGATCCTTTCCTCCTCCAGCAGGTTGCCCAGGTCCTAATCCTCTAATCTATACCCTCTAGAAATTGCCCTTTATGGACCATCTGTCACCTTGCTCCCATCCAGTGTGGAGCAAACAAACACATCCTTCCTCTGAGGAGGGGCAGCAATCCCAAGTGTATCCCCATAAGCTCCTAAACCAGGGATTTGTGATACTACAGTTCATCTGACACTTTTTAATCACAAACCTGTGGGTTTTTCTATACCAAAATACCAATTAAATATCTGTAATTTTGTTGGTATTAACCTTGACTATATTAGTTATTTGTATAATAGTGTATCTCTTCCTCCTTCTGTACTCTTGATCCTTGTTCTGTGTTTGCTTTCCTACCTTTTTCAGACTTGCATCATGATTTTCTACTGTATAAGAGGGAAAAAATATACCTTTGGCTGTATTTGTTATGCACCCAAAAGAAAAATTAAAAGGACCTCTTGCAATGAAGCCAATAAAAGTGATTCTAAAGGAACCATCAAGAAGAGCTTGACTGTACTATCTCACTTAAAAATGCAGATTTATTACTTTCTTAATTTTGGCTGTCAGTACAACAGATTAAAAATGTTGTCATCAAACAAGTCTGGTATCTGAGCTGATAAAGTGGCTATTTTCAACTATGGAACCTGACTGAAACAACAGTAATCAAGTTAATTATTGATCTCACTCCTTTGGGTTTTTTTTCTTCCTGTTAGTGGAAGACTGGCTTGACTCCAGAACGTTTGTACTGTGAAAAGATTTACTGCATCAAAGTAATACTGATAAAAAGTAGACAAAATGAATATGGTGAGAATAACACACAGAATCTGTAGAATCAGAACTTCCAAAGGAAAATTACTTGAAAGGAGCTTTTGCTTCTAATATTACTGAGCTGAAAGAGTTGTACTCTGGATTTATCAATAGATTCTTTTTGTGCACTGGCTGAACACATTAGACCCTACTGACACTTTTGTTCATCCACAGCATCAAGTTGCTTAAATCTACATTAGAATCAAACTAGACAGTATTTTTTAGTGTTATTTACAAAGTGAGATTATAGACATGATTTTTACAGGCTTTTTGAAGCCAGAATAGAACACTACAATGAAATTCAGTTGACATTTGTTCTTAATGAATTAACCACCTACCTTGTCATCAGTTCTGTTCTCTCATTAATGATGCAAATATCACCAGGTGTGGAGTTTCCATAATGTTGAATTGTGTAATAAACCAGTATTTAATCTTCAGAAGATGTGAAGTTACAAACCATTCCAGCAGCTTATCCTGTTGGTAACAAAACAAGGTAAAATATGAGAAAACAAAACATGGAAAAAGAGCAGCAGCTTCTTTAGACAGTTTCTTAGGTGTAATGGGTGTCATGAAATATGAGTGCACATCACCTCTGGTCTCAGTGCATCAATATTTTTCTCAATAGAAAAAGCTGAAAACATTTTGTCAAAACATCCCCATTTATGAAAATAACAAGATCTGTGAAAGACACAGCAGGAAAAAAAAAAACAAAACCCAAATGCTATCTTTTTAAAATTACCCTCTTCACTGTATTTTTCCATTAATATTTCAAAAGGCTGCATTCTCAAATAGAAAATTCATTGGCTTCTTAATTAGGAACAAGATAAGAATCTTAATTAAATTGCCCTAAATAAAGCTGACTTTAGAACCACAGTTTTACTCTTGACTTCAAGCAGTGGATATAACATACTGTGTTTTAGAATCATTAAGAAGTCATTGTTTCTATTCCACTGCTAGTTCTGACATCTCTGTGATAAATCTCTCCTGTGTCCCAAAGACACCAAGTGTCTCAGGAAAGTCCTCCCTGCAGAGATGGAGCTGAAATGGTCTCAGCTCTGCTGGTTAAATTAACTCAAATCAAGGGCTGTGTTGCTGATGGGCTCGTTTTAACTCCCAACCCAACACTTGGAGCTATTGTGTGTACTCTTAAACTGCTCCACAGCCTGCAATCCAAATATATCCTTCTGTCTTCCAGGTAATTGTCTTCATTTGCAAGCAAGGGGGATTTTTTATTCCTTTGGGGACTTCTCATCAGCTCCGTGAGAAAATAAACACAAAAGGTTTGGGGAAAAAAGGGGCTGAATGCACATCAGCTTTACCTGGAAAAAATTAGTGTTATGAAAATGATATTGGAAATCAGACCTACAGCGAGCACCCAGTCAACTTTAAAAAAGGTTATTTATACTCCAAGTACAATAACATTGATTAACATTAAATATTTGAACAGTGATTAAATCTGAATGCAGTAGATTGCCAGGAAGGGATATGCAGATCAATGTGTGATGAGAACTGAAATGTTATTGGACCTGATGAGTGGAAGAATGGCCTCGAGATGCAAAATTTAAGACAAATCCAAAAATAAGCCATTAAGAAACTCAAAGAAATATCTTCAATAGAAGGAATGATTTAGTATTTAAAAATGTAAATATGCATGATTATTTCTGGTTTTCCAGGAGTAGACTAGATCAAAATAGCCCGAAAACTTTTCAGCCAAAAGCTTACTTGTATTCTTTACAGCAGCTGCTCAGCTGTGAACAGAAGTGGCAGCAGATCAGCAAACCTTAATAATTTCCCTGTCTACTCAAACTGTGTAAAGCAGAGTTTTTGTTCTCTCTTTAGCTGCATCTCCCAGGACACTGCAAAGCTGCCGTGGGTCAGGTGGGAAGTGCTCGTGCTGAACTAAGCACAGAGTATCCTTCACCATTCTGGAGAGTCTAAGTCCACACTCTTGGAAATTAAAAGCACCTCTTTCTGTGAGCTTATTCACCAGAAACTGTTCCCAAGTCAAAATGCCAGAATGACTTCAGAAATTGCAGTTGTGCAGCTTGGGAGCCAGGTTTCGCTGTGATTTATAAAAATGCAGCCCTGCCCAGAATTCTTCCTGCGCAGAAGGTAAAAGGCATTGTCACTGTTACAGTGCTGGCACTGCAAGGGGCAATTTTACTTCAAAAATTAAATGAGCTGTTATTAGGAGAAAGTCTAGACAATCCCAAACAGCGTTTTCAGCAAGAAAGTAAACTGGTGACTGGGCAATCCCCCAAATACTTTCTTTCTTAAAAGCCAGATTGTGTGGCCTCAGTTGATGAGGATGTTGTGCAAACTGAGCGCTGCCCACACAAGAACGTGTTCAGTTATAAAATCGATGAGTTTTTCCCATTGTTTTGCAGCTCATGACTAAAAAATCCAAGCACCCCCTTTTTACCTGTAGCTCTGTGCTATGGAGAGTACCCTGATGAGGTTTTTCTAAGCCAAAGGGACCATCCAGAAAAAGCCCTGGTGATAACAGGAATTACCAACACATGAATATGTGGCTGTCATTGCTGTGGGCCTGTCCTGTTCTGTGACCTGAACTAATTGGTTTAGCTGCTAAATACATATTACATGAAAATGGAAAAGCTACATTTAATGCAGTTAATGACCTTTTAGATTTTAAGATAGGCATTTGAATTTACATGTTCATTCAAGGTGATTGATTTTTACATGGAGAAAAGGCACCAATCAGTCAGTCAGCTTCAACTAATCAGTGCCTTAATGGATGCATTTGCAAAAGTATTATCTCAGCGAAAATCACCTCCATGCACTTTGATAGTTATCAAGGGTTTCCTTGAACAAAATTTCTCTCTTTATAACATTATGTAAATGCTAAAAGAAAAGTCTTGCACTTTAGCTGCATGTTCACATTAAACATATATCTCAAGAAAATAATAATACTTACCAGGTACAGAAATATAAGGGTTACAAACAATTTAAGATTATCCTTTTCAGAATAATGACATTAAAATCATGCTATGAGGTCAGGGGTACATAACTTTACTTGCTACCTAGCTTCAGAATAAAGATGCTTAACATTTTGCTCTGCTAAATATAAAAATAATAAATGCTTTTTATCTGTAGAGCACCTCTTAGTGAAAGATTTCAAAGCATTCAGGGTTAATTTCATGTCATCTTGAAACCTGGATATTTCAGCTGCTATTCAAAATCTTTTTGTGTTGCTCCTATACATCCATCTTTGCTCTTCCATCTGATTCTGTTTCCCTGCATATTTCCCCAAGAGAAGGAAAACAGTTCAATTTTTTTTTGATTGCTGTACATTACCACATTATGAGAAGCATTTTTAATACAGATTTTTTTCCATGCATGGATTTTTGTCACATAAAATTAGGGAGGCTGAACATATTTTCCCTGCCTTTATATCCTCACCTGTGAACCAGAACAGTCTTTTCCATTTCCTTACTTAATTCTGTGTCTATTTATGATGATCTAAAATTCCCATATTTGCTTTCAAATCCTTTTGTGAAATAAATTAATCTTCACTCATTAGGCTCTTTATCTACTCTGAATTCTAGAAACAAAATGTATTTTTTCTTCCTGGGTTCAGAAATGAAAATTTGGCTTGGAAAGGAAGTGTCTCTGTGTGTATTAGTAATAATGAATGTTCAAATCTGTCCTTTTTTCCCAGGAATTGCTGATAACACTATTTCCATAGGGAAGCTGTACAGTGGACCTCTACAAGTCATGTTTCTCTTTTCCCTAGTCCACAGACTGACAGAACAAAGTTTCAGTAGAAAGCCAAGAAAATGCAGAAGAACATCATTAATTGTCAATCAACTTATACAGAACAATAAAATGTCAGCTGCACTAAAGGGTAATTAAAAAAATTATTTCCAAAACTGATTCAGAGGTGATTTAGCTGTATAATGTACAGAAAGAAGCAATTTAAGGGATTTTTGAATATTCAAGAGTTTTCCAAACAGTACCAATTCAGCTGTCAGTGATCACTTTTTCAAATACACAAGAGTCAAAATAATATATTTTTTTAATTGCTGACCATTTTTTTAATAAGTAAGAGAGCCACAACCAGTGAGTTTGTCACTTGTACAGCTCCATCATTTTCTAGGAACGTGCCTCTTGCAATAGGAAGTTCACACAGGAGCAGGACTTTGGAAGGAATTCTCCTGAAAACAGCTCCCCCTGACAAGGTTCTCCTGAACCTGCCGTGTGTCATGAATCCAGCACCCAGCCAGGGTGGATTTGCTTTCCAGAACACAACTGCCTGACCTCTTGTGAGACATCAGGAGGACGGAGCCAAGGGTCCTGTGCAGCGCAAACAAGGTCTTGGTGATTCAACAAGTGCTGAAGATGATTAGTGATCTCAAATATTAAAAAACTACTTGATATTAGGCTCTACCCAATATTAGGCTAAAGCCTTTTCTTCCATTTTGCCAAAAGTTTTCAACGTTGCACCTGAGTTCAACCCTCATGTGACAGTTCCATCAAGTGCTACTTTTGCCAATGAACCATCTGGCAGGGTATCAGCTTCTACTGAAAACAGGGGTTTGATCCCGTTTTCACTTGTTACACTGTCAAGAAAGCATTCACTGAAGTTGGGGGCTGAATTCAGGCAGTGTTCCTGCACGTCAGCAGAAAGGCAGGATGGATTCTGAGTTAACATGAAACCGTTTCTGTGGTTAAAGCCTTTGTCGCTTTCTCTCATCTCTCAGCGCAGCTCATTGTATCTTCAGGTGCAATTTCCTTATCTTGCCTTTGTTCTCTATTCTGATTTGTATCTCATTATTATGTAATGTGCATATTTTAATCTCTAGATGTTGCCTTCTCTTCATGGGGATGAAAGAACAAGAAGTTAAACAGAGTTCAAGAACCTTCGATCATCGAAAAATTACTGACTTTAAGCAAAATTAGCCCCTCCCCACCAAAAATTTGTTCTTTATAATAGAAGTCAGAGTTGTGAGCCAATATCTGCCTAAATTACAGCCTTCCTGGGTTTAGAAAAGTCATTTGGACAGTCATTTCCCACTTTACTATGAAATATAAAAGCCAAGGAGAGCTTTAGCTCCAGAGGAACTAAGTTCTTTAACCATGAAACAACAAACACTGACATTTGTCAGTGAGTACTGAATACACACTGAATATGAAACAAGTGACTCTACTTTTTACCACAACACTACCATGATCACTCTCAACAAAACAATAATAATGCTAACATTATTCCACTGTGAATCCTAATTATTAAAAAATGGCCATGTCACCAATCAGGATTTTTCTTCTTAGCATTTATTTGATTCTTTGACATCCATGTACAGCCTGACCAAAATTAACAGTACTTGTTTTTGGCTACAGTGAAACAAAAATCTGTATATGTAAATGTCCTGTGGGCACTTTCATACTAGGAAAAAAGCCCATCCTGGAATCCTTCTTGACCAGAGGTAAAACCAATTTTTATCAAACTAAATTGCACTTTTCCCCTTTAACTTGACATCACAATGTTTTGTGCCACTGTAAAGACAAAAGCACCAAAAAATGTTGAAGGTTTCTCAGTGTGAACAGTCCTTGAAATCATTACATGACTCTCCTGAGTCCTTCATACAGCAAGTTTGTATTACTTTCAATTCATTTAGCTTTCTATTAAAAAAAAGCCAAGATCCTTATCTTTTCAAGAGCTGTACTTCGTGAAAGATGATGTTCAAGTAGGGAAGATTTTCACTGTATGACTGGGTAACAAGTTATAGACATAATGTCATAAGGCGCTGGTCCATTTAAGCACTGAAATAAAGCCCCAATAAGTAGCAGGGACTCACACTTTCTTACAATCTTAAGCTCCACAGTGTTCCCAAGATGAGGTTTAATAGCTGTGCTTGCATTCTTTTCTATTTCCACCACCCACAAATCATTATTCAGTTCAAGCCAATTTTATTAACTGAATTTTGCTGTGTTTCTTTGTGGGTTGGGGTTTTCTTCCCCCTCCAGCTACACAAACTCCCTTAGCTCATAAAGAGTAAACAAGATGAACTGAAATTCTTATTTGGGGACAATTCATAGATTAGAACATTAAAATCTGTGGTTGGATCCTTAGGATGAAAAGGCAGGGAAATCAAGACTTCCTTGGAAAAAAATTCACACAGCATTTCTAAGGTGCTGAAAATTCAGTATCCATTGATTTGGACTGTTTATTAATCAGTTACTGAAGGATATAAATAATCCTCACAAAAACCAATTTCCATAACAATGGGGGGAGAGGGAGGATTTCAGTTCAACTGCCACAAAATAAAAGCAAAAAGCATCAAGAAGCTGGAATGGATCTGACTGAAAGTCTGTGTAAACCCTCAATCACCAACTGTGATCAGAGGAAAACCTCTCCAGGATCTCCTGCCCTTTATCTCTCAGAAACTTAAGGACTTCCTGAAGTGGCAACCTTGAGTTTATTAAGTTACATGATGCTCTGCAATATCCTCATACTATCTAATTATTATAAGCCAGATCAAGGATAAAAATTTAAATACAAAAATGTACATGATCATTAGGAATTATTTAAGAAATGTTAACAAGACAGAAAAAGAGTGGAGCAATTTGCCTTGAAAATAAAGATATATAAAAATAAAAAAAAATCTATTGCAAGCACTAGAAGCTGCAAGAAATACATGTGAGAGATTGGAGAACTCTTAAAAAAAAAAAAAAGAAAAAAAACCCCAGAAGTGATAAGAACATACTGGAACATAGTTTAATTAATTTAATTAATGCCTGTCAATGCCAGTTTTTGAAAAATAGATCCTCTCAGATCTGTGCACAGATACTTTGTTTTGGCTGATGAAGGAAAAAGTGCTGATCTGATGGCATTCATTTACTGCTGCAGGGTATTTTCTTCAGGAAAATCCCTGAGTGAATCAAAATTAATGAACATATATTTAATAACTAATTGACTGGTCTCCAAAGTGAAGTAAATGGGAAATATTAAGTGAGTTTCTGCTTTAGTCCCATGGGACATGTGTTTTGGCCATGTGCTGTATAACAGTTGTATTGATTACAGGTGTATTGATGTCCTGTTTGATTCCCTTGCTGAAGATGCCTGTTGATAAATGGGAAAGGGTTCAGGGAGGGGTCACAAGAATGATCAATCTGTAATTGGAAAATAAAAGCTATAGTATTTAGTTTATCATAACAAAGAGTGACTTGACTGGAACATTTTTTAAAATATTTTTCTCCTCAGCAGATGGAAATACAAATCCTCAGACTTTTAAGCAGCACAATCTTCTTTCTTCCCTCCCATGTTCCATTCATCTTGGTGTCCTTAAAAGTTACATAAAATGGTAATTCTGGGACTTAGTGAAATCCAGATCCGGAGATCAGATTTTTCCAGGTAGATTTTTCACTACCTTTGAATTAGTGATTTAATTCACTTTAGTGACCTGTTTAGCCATCAGTAGGAAAGAAAAAAAGGTCTATCAGAGTGGAAAAGAAAGGGGAGGGAAAACATCAGGTTTAAAAAAAAAAGTTAACAACACTGTAGGGAATGAGTTCAGAAATGGATTTCTCATTAAAATGTAAAAATCGTTCTAGCAATGTTGGAATAATTTACACAAAACTAGACATAATGTGGGGCTGCAAATAAGTTCTAAATTTACATTAAAATGCGTATTATTTCTGAATCAGAATCATATAATTCAGCATATTCTATTAAAAAGGCTACATATCATTGTTTTACTTACAGAATCTACAAATTCCAAACATCCACATGTCAGCCTGTGTGAGCACAGCAACCCAAGGACGTTGGTTCTGATTTAATACAGACATCTAGCAGAGCAGCACCTTGCCTGACAAATGCCAGCCACTAGTGCCTGAGCAGGCACTAGACAAAAATAATAAACGTTTATAAAACACTGGGGTATTCTGAAGTGATTTTTGAAAACATGGAACCTAATTAGGCTTTGACTGAGGGCTGTGGGTGTGAGGTAATTGGTTTAACCAAGAAGAATAGAGGGCCCAGAACACCATATTCCAGCTGATCCCATACTAATTTCATATTAGTGCAGCTTCGTGGAGCTCCTGGAGGAAACAAGAAGAATGAGAATGGAATCAGCCCAATGGTATAGGATCCACAGGAAGCTTCCAAGATGGATTTTCAGAAATATTATCGCTTCGATAGCAAAATTTCGTTCTTCCCACTGAAGCTTCTGCCCCTCCAGAAAAGGTAGGACGTGGCAGAAGTGTCACCAAAGGGGTCCCTCGGCCTCAGCTGGGAAGAGCTGCCTGTACCTCCAGGAGCAGGCAGTGCTCTGGAGCTCAGATGGATGTTCCCAGTTCTGGGAATAACACAGAATGCAAACAGTGGGAGTTATTTCCTAAGGCAGTAAGGACACTGTGCTTCCATCCACGCTCCTGGTCAGATACTGCTGGAGGACAAACAGCTCATCCTGCAGCAGCTCCCTTCCTGTTCCCTACATACCTGAGGTGACAAATAAGCCAGCTTTGGGTGCCCACTGAGTTAATCTGTGCTTAATCCTTCGCTGCCAGTGCTCCTCAGAGCCTTTGAGAAGCTCCGTGACCCTGTTTCAATATCGGGATTTTGCTGACAGCAAACACATAATAAATTACTTCTAGAAGGAGGTAATGTATTATTAGATCCAAAAATGTCCTTTCCAGATACATTTCACACATTCAGTCTGATAAAGGGCAATATTTGTTCCAAGGTGGGAATTCCTGCTACGTAGGATTTGATTTTGCGCAACAAAAATCAGATGAGCTCGAAATCTCCTTTTTCTTGAACAATAATTTAGATGTGCATAGTGAGAACAGTTTGGTGGCAGAACAGTTAGGGGTTTTTATTTTCTGCTAGCATTATCTAACTGAGCAAAATGCCTGGGAGCCCACAGCAAAAAACCAACAAGTAGGACAAGACTTTACACAAAAATTTTTCACATTCCTGAGGAACCATGTGAAAGGAAATATTTTTCCCTTACCAAACCAGGATGTTGGATAAGATACTAATTTACCCATAAATGCTGAATATATAAAACTATGTATGCTGAAACCCTATAAATAGAATTTATCTGAAACAATAATACAGATTTTTTATGATAAAGAAACAAACAAGTTAAACCCACAAAATGCCAAAACCACAGCTCTGTCTGCCTAAATTGAATGGCATCTTCCAGTAGCCCTCTTTCCTTAGGAAAGGCATTATTTTAAGAAAATGTCTATTTAATTCCATCTTCCTCTTGTCAAGCTTCATTTAAGGTCTTTCAAAAGCAATTGCATCTCATATCTTTTGATTAGGACATTGGAGCCCACTCTATTTTTTACTCAATCAAAATTAAGGTACTGTGCTTTTCAGTGATTTTACATTTGGATGTATTAAAATCATAGCAGAAGACAGTAGGGTTAAAGCCACATCCAGATTTTATGGGAGGATGAGGAAGTCTGCAGATGAATGCTGATTAAACTCTCCAGCAAAGACTAAACTCTTCCTTAAACATATGAGAAGTGTCAATCCACTGGAGGACTTGGAAAACCAACCAGTCCAAGTTGTCACAAGAACATCATGGGACTGTCTCCTGAGCATCACTGAGCAGTTTGTGGCATGAACAAGGACTGGGAGACTCTCTGGGAGAAAGGGAAGTGTCTTCATGAACAGCTGGAGGCCTGGCTGAGGAAAAAGAGGGCAGTTCAACTACAGAAGCAGCAAAACAAGGAACGTGGCAGCTGAGAGGGCATCAGTTTTTCAAACTGATATTGAGCTACAAATCATATGCAAGGAGAGGCTCCTTAAAAGAGTCCTGAGAAGAACCTGTCCTATGACTGAAAAATACGGAGATGAGGAAAGCAGTTGCTCAGTGTTGTTTGTAAGTTTGCCATTAGGTAACCCCTTTCTGTTAGGGTGTGCCTCAGAGGGACTACAACAATGTTGTGTTAGAAAAGAAAAGAAAATTAAAATCTAATTGGACCATCAGACTTGATACAGGACAGTTCAGCAACTGAAATAATCTACTCTGATTAACACTCCAGTGTGTTACGAAGTGTCAGGGGCGCTACCCCCTACTTAGCACTCCTCAGAGTACATGGACAATGATGCACCCTGGTTTGGGCTCCCCAATAAAAGAGAGATGTTGATAAACTGGAGTGAGTTGAGTGGACAGCACCAAAGATGGTCAGTGATGAGAGACTTGTCCTTGGGGACTGGCAGAGGGAACTGGGCTTGTTCAGCCCCTGGCAGGCTTAGAGGGCACATCATAGCAGGCCTCCAAGACTTGATAGGAGATTGTCATGAAAATGGAGCCAGGCTCTTCACAGTGGTGCAATGGTGGGCAAGAGGCAAAGTGAGACACGGGAGGTGCTAACTGAAGAGATGGAAACCCTTTTTCATGTCGAGGCCACCCAGGCACGGGTTACTCAGAGAGGCTCTTCAGCCTCCATCCTCGGATGTTTTGCAAGACCAGATAAAAGCCTTGAGCAACCTGGTCTGACCTCAAGAGCTACCCTTGCCCTGAGCAGGAGGCTGCACCAGAGATAATTCCAGGTCTCCTCCAGTGACCCGCCGATCACAGATCATTGATGCTCGTGACCGATCGTAGCTCGTGGTCTTTCGCCGGCACGAAGTGTCTGAAACGTCTCGCTCTTCAAAACGCCAGAAAAACCGTGCCAAGGGCAGAGCCCGCGTTACACCGGGAAGCTCCACCAGCGCCCAGCCCTCCCCGGAGCCCAGCCCGGAGCGCTCAGCGCCGGGCACAGCCCCTCTCCGCCCCCGCGCCGCGGGCACCCCCAAACTTTCCGCGGCAGCCTCCGCACGCCCGCCCTGCCCGCCGGGGGAAAACCTGCTCCTGCTCCCGCTCCCTCCGTGCCGCGGGGCCGGGGGCGGGCGGCTGCCTCCCTCCTGCCTCCCTCCCTCCTCCTCCTCCTCCTCCTCCTCGCCCGGGCTCCCGCATTGCACCTCCGCGCCGAGCCGAGCGCGGGGCTCGGGCTGCCCCGCCGGCGCCCCCGGCCCCGGCTGCCGGAATGAGCGCCGGCGAGGCCAAGGAGTATCTGGCCCGCAGGGAGATCCCGCAGCTTTTCGAGGTAAGCGAGGTGGGAGAAGCGGGGAGGGGGGGGTCTGATGCGTGGTGGCGCTTTCCGCCCCGTCGGGGGGAGCTCGGCGCTGGGACCCCGCGTTGGGCAGCGCTGAAGGTGGCTGCAAGGACGGGGCGGCGGCGCTGCGGATCGCGGGGCAGCCCCGGCCCCGGTGGGCTCTGTCCCTGCCCCGGGTGGGCTCTGTCCCTGCCCCGGTGGGCTCTGTCCCTGCCCCGGGTGGGCTCTGCCCCTGCCCCGGGTGGGCTCTGCCCCTGCCCCGGGTGGGCTCTGCCCNGGCTCTGTCCCGGCCCCGGGTGGGCTCTGTCCCTGCCCCCGGTGGGCTCTGCCCCTGCCCCCGGTGGGCTCTGCCCCTGCCCCGGTGGGCTCTGCCCGCCGCCCACCACCGGCCAGCGGCGGAACTTGGGCGTCCGCGGGGCGAAGGAGCGCCCAGGAATGCGGGCGGGGGGCATCACCCCGCGGGATGGGCGAGGGGGGGAAGGAAAAAAAGCCACAACTGTTCCGCGAGGTTTCGTTTAGCTTCCCGCGAGTTACCTGCTGCTAATGGCTGGTGATTACTTCGCTGTGCAGTGTGGATTTTTGTGGGTCTCCGAATCCTGTAAATCTGTATGAAACACGCAGAGACACATGTGTGTTTTCGCCTGTCTGTGCTGAAGCAAGGCGTTTTTCTGTGTATTTGAAAATCACGGGGCACAGACCACGCTAATGTTTTAATAACACAGCAAGAGTGTGAATGGTTTAACAAGAGATGCAGACAGAACTGGTTTTCTGTGGAGGCTCCAAGCTTGATTTTAAAAAATTGGTGCATATCTTCTGCACAAATACATGGCTAGCTGCTGTTATCAGTTAAGTAGTGTAGTAAGGGCACAGATGCCTAGAAATGATATCCTATTTTATGAGTTCAAATGTGTGTAAATAACAGTCACTGTATAAACTGTAGATAACTGAGCAAGTTCTGAATTGGAGCTATTTGTGTTTACTACTAATACCAGCTATAACCGCCAAGTTTATTCACATAAGAATTAGGAAGGGCACTGAGGAACAGGAATCATCCCGAAAGACATTTATTGTTAAGGGGAGGTTGGATGCAGTGCTCTTGTGGAGAGGTGAGATGATGACTTATGTATCACTTTGTCAGGGAAAATCAATTACCATGCGGCGGAGGAGGGCCTGGCAGTGCTTCCTCCACACTCCCCACAATGCTCATGGCTAGATGGGTGCAGAATTAATACTCTAGAGAGGGGTTTTCTACTGGCTTTGAATTCCTGATCAATTAAATCAGGAATCACCTGTGAATTTTGGGGGTCCGGGTTTGGATTTTTTTTTTTTCCGATACTGATCAAGATGATATTTGAATATTTCTCATGATTTTTAAAAACCTATTTTTCATTGCTTGTGTGTTGACAAGAATAGGGAGGAGATACTTGTGAGTGCACTGGTCTTTAAGGAAAAGATACATTTTGGTGAGGTCAAAGACTACAAAGAATATGTAACTTTTGGGGCTCTCTGACCTGGGAGTTGCTCTGCCTGTACTTGGCAGTGGTTGTTCTAAGAAAAATATAGAGGCTTTTTGGCTGTGTTCAGGTTTTATCACAGTGCAAACAGACAAATATGAAGACATAGCCATGAGCTTCCTGCTCCGAGTCATTTTTATGATGTTGGCAAACAAAAATGGGACGATTTTTGCAGGCCTTGGTTTTATGTGTTGGCTTGAAACGGAGAGTCTGAATATACAAGGAACATGGGACTTCTCTGTGGAAAGTAAAAGGCAAAGTAAAGGTGCTTGGTTTTTTCCTGGCATCTACCATTATAGTGTGTATTTCTGATCTTATGTTTCAGAGTCTGTTGAATGGATTAATGTGTTACAAGCCCGATGACCCAATTGAATATTTGGAAAGCTGTTTGCAGAAAGTAAAAGAGCTTGGAGGGCCAGAAAAAGTGAAATGGGACACTTTTGTCAGCCCAGAAAAGAAGACCCTGCCTCCACTCAATGGAGGACAACCCAGGAGGTCTTTTCTCAGGAATGGTAATGTATCAAATGTAAAAGTGATTATATTTCTTGTAGCGTGTGTGGGTTTACATCCACTGCTGAATTATTTTGTAGCAGATCATGCCTCATTCTGATTTTCCATAGGCAAAGGAGTCAAGAATTCTGTTTCCTTGTATTTTGGCATTTGTTTTTCTCCTTCCATAACGGATGCCAGGCAGGAGAGGAGATGGTGATCACTTTGCAGGCAAATGAGGGATGTTTGCTGTGTAAACGTTTAAGACATTAGTGGAGAGGTTTCTTGTAACCCACTTCTAACATTTTCAAAGATAGGGGCAGAGTTGAATCACTGAGCTTGGCTTGTATTTTTATTTGGTTCTTATGGATGACATACCAACTTCAGTGCAGTTACACTAAGTGGTTTTTCTAGTTTATATTGGAGCTATGTGCCAATTTACAAAATACCATGCAAATTATAAATGCTTTTAAAAAGGTTCATCTCATAAAATCTAAGCAGATGTCATAGCCATACCTGTAATTATTTTATTTGTAATGCTAACAAAGAGTAATTAGCTCATCTTTCAGTTGCCATAGTTATTCCTCCTTGCCATGCAGCATTTCATTTTACTAATTAGCGAGAATACTGTCTCCGTGTCTGTGTACAGCATGTGTCACCAAAAGAGTCCTGCTTAATAGTGCAGGTTATGTGCACAATACAGAGCTTTTCTTCTCAGAGGCCACTGCTGAACTCTGGGTGCCACGGGCAGATGTTCACAGAACACCTTGTCAAGGAACTCCAGAGAAAACTGACTCTTGAGTGGTTGCAATGTAATAAATCAGCTAAATAGAGGCAAGGAATATTTGATGTAGCAGCAGCAAACACAGTGTGTAATTATGAGATATTTATGCTTATTTAAATCTGGGTACACAGCAGAGTTTGAGTTTGCTGCCTGTTTCTGCAATTTCCAGTGTATGTTACTATTTTGCAGTGATGCCTGATAATTCCAGCTTCCCATACCGGCGGTATGACAGACTCCCCCCCATCCAGCAGTTTTCCATCGAGAGTGACACCGACCTCTCTGAAACTGCTGAGCTGATTGAGGAGTACGACGTGTTTGACCCTGCAAGGCCTCGCCCCAAAATTATCCTGGTCATAGGTATGACACCAGTCATTTTTACATGATTTTATCCCTGTTACTTTGCCTTTGGATTTGTATTGCAAATGCATCGATTGCCTGCGTGAATTTAAGCGCGATTTTTTCCATCTGCCGTGGCAAATCGTGCAGCCCAGTTAGGAGTGTGAAACTGTTGGTGCTGAGGGTGTAGCATCCCAACTGGAGGCATTTGAGGGGCTACAGTGAGCACCTGCAGTTGTGTTCTGTGGACTGGAATGCCTGGTGGCTGCTGGAGAGCTCCTGATTTGCTTATGGAACACATCTGCCCGTTTGATTCGGTCTCAATTAAACGTGGCTCATGCATTTCAAGACAGCAACACCAAGGTGCTCTTCCAAGGCACGCTCTGGACTGAACTGAAACACTGTTGTGGATACATTCAAAGCTGAGCACAAAAAAAGGTAGTTCAAAACATGGGATAAGGCAGCTCTAAAAGGCAATAGGGAGCTACTGTCATCTGTGTTTAGAACCATCTGTGTTTAGTGGTCAGTACATCCAGCTGGAGGGAGCACACGCGGTCACTAATCCATTGCATTGATAAATTAATCCCTGGATCTGTTTGGCCAATGAATCCTGTGCCAGCCTGATGGACAGTGAGCACTCAGTTGGCATTGCTTGTGCTTTCTCCCCAGGTTCTCTATTGTGAGCTGTTTCGTGTCCTTTCTAAGCAACTTGTACTTTCCAGCCTCAGACAAGCATAAGTTTTTAAAAAATAGCTGCAGTTTAAGTCTAAATCAGTGTTTTGTTCTGTTTTTGAATTGAAGTTCTTTGAACTAGTTTCGTTGTCATCTGGGATAGTTGTCTTTAGAAATTTTACTGCCAGACCTAATTCTCTGAATGGTTGAAAGAGTTACAGCACAGGTGCCAGGTGATGGACAATTACATTTTCAGTCTATAAACCTTATTTATATTTAAGAGAGATACTGCTTCCGTAACAGACAATAGAATGTAGTGTAGTAAAAGGGGGCAGAAATGTCCTCCCTGTCCTACAGAGTGGACTCTCTAAGAACAGCATGTCCTCTGGGCTCTGCATCCAGCAGTTCTCAGAAATAAGCTATTGGAATGTATTAAACCCAGAAAACCTGTTGCTGTTCGAGATGCTTGTGGGATGCCCAAGGAATTGCTTAGGGCATTTGAATTTTCTTAATCTTTTGTTTCAGAATTACAGATCTCACCGTGCAAATCTCTCCATGCCCCACTGAACTACAGAGGTTGCAATTAGGTGGAGAAATAACCCATACCTTTCTTTCATCCCAATTAATTAGCCAGCCTTCCTTTTCATAAAGGAGAGGAGCTGAATCCTTTTCAGTGACCACAGAAGGCTCTTAATGTGCTGAAATCCGTGTAGCTCAATTGCAGTAGAGTGATGAATGGTGGTTTGATTTAGGGGAGATAAAGAGAGATTGGCTTTCACCTCTGGAACTGAGTGCAGGTGCATTTGAAGTGCAACCCTTGAGCTCCAGCGGGTAGTGAACAGACCACGGCTTTTACAGAGCTTTTCCTTCCTCCCATTCATATGGGGAACGTTGTAAACATTCCACAAAGGCTGTTCCAGGTTTATATTCCCACCGAGTTTCTCTGAATCTATTGTGGTGTGATCTGACAGAAACACAGCACCGTGTGCAGCATAGCAGATATTGTCCATTTTGCTACAGTAGCAAGAACATTTCTCCTCCCAAATTCGACTTGCCATTGAGAAGGCACATAAAAACACACACTGGGATGAATAAAAGAATGACTTATATACCAAATAAAAGAGGAAAAAAGAAAAAAAGTGTACTATTCATTTCAAGAGGCATCTTGCACACAAAAAAATGTGTTGCATATTTTCCATTTTGTATAAAATGGCAACAACAAATTCAGTTAAGCAACATATTTATGTCAAGTTAGGGATAACAAATCATCCTGCCTAGCTCAGGATGTGCTGGTCCCATTCCCTGTTAGGGACTGAAATGAAGTTATAAAGACCTGTCTCTTCTGCTTCACATATTGGGTGAACTTTTCTTTATCAATGCATTAGCCCAGGATCTTTTTAATGCTTCCATAAAGGTTTTTACAAGTTCTTTGCATTCTGAAATCTGTCATCCCTGGAACGAACCAGGTGGCTCCAGGGCAAAAGAGAACTCACTCACGAAGGTGGGGGTTTGTTCTTTTTCTGGGTTTGCAGCAGAGTCCTCTGCTGAAAGGGAGATCTGTAAAGCTGCAAAGTGAGTGTATGACTGGATTTTAGAAAAATCAGGTGGTGCCAGCCAGGATGGGACACAGCTGAATCACTGGAAAGGTTCATTTCTAAGGCATTAGAACACTAGATTGTGTTTAAAAATGTGCTTCCTAATATACTTTAAAAACCACATTTTTACAATTGATACAGCCTGAATTTAGAGATCTTAAAATATTAATTACCTGGTGTCATTAGCTCCTTAGTTCAGTGTGTTTTTTAGCTGCACTTTGTTAAAAACCTGCATGTTGAAAGAATACATTTTCCTTTTGTGATCAAAGTTTAAGGGCTAGATCAAAAATAGTGCTGCCCAGCGAGCAGCTGCCTATTGATTTGTTAAATCCAGTCCACAGCTAGGTTTTAAAGTCAAAAGTATTTACAGAAATCTTATTATTAGATTAATTTATTCTGAATTTACAACAAAATTGAAATTATGAACTGCTGTCAACAAAACTGGATTAAAACAACTGCTTCAGTAAAACTTTTTGGGCATACAAATCTTCACTTGAGACCTGTTAACAAACATAATTTTAGATGCAACAAGTGTTCCCTCGTCTAGACATCTTCTAGAGATATGTAAAATAGTCACACTTTTCTTGAATAATGCATAATCTCAGAATAAGTGAAAAGAACAAAAACCAAAAGTGATTTGATTTTCCTTTCTTATGAGCAATTTGTCAGTGTGATTTATCAAAGAATCAGGAATGGATACATATTTCAATAAACTATAATGATTTCCTGTAGGAAGTGATTTTGTCCTATCCCTTTTCCCTTATTTCATCACCTGAATGTTTCCCCTCAGAATGTAAATGGATGATCCCAGCATGCTATAAAGGGATATAGGTGACCTGAGAAAAACAAACTGTGTGAGAAGTTTATCAACATTAAAGCAAATACTGAGAAGTTTATCAACATTAAAGCAAATACTTCATTAGTTATTTTCTGATTGCAATTCAAATTGAAAGAACAGAAGTGCCAAAGTATTTTTTTATTCTGCTTCTCTTTATTGGAAAAGCAAAGCTCTCCCTAACAGGAGTGTGAAGTCCATTTACTTGTTTCAAGCAGGTTTTTTTTCAGCTCTTTATGCTTTGGCAGACTGATGTTTTTTCAGTTTATCAGTTTTGTTCTTCTGGCATCTTTTGCCTCTCTGTCAGAACACGAATGCTGTTTTCCTTCCTGTTTTTCTGTTTCTGATTTTCTGCACATGACCTGCATATGTTTTGCATTTTTGTTGTTGCTGGGGTACAGCACAGTCCGTGCCAAACTTGTAGGGTTGGGTGGAATGCCTTTGTGGTGGGGGAGGCTGAGTGTGCCCTCAGAGGGAGCATGAGGAGAGGATTCCTGGTGTATCTACGAAAGGGGAACATCCTTTGTTCTTACAGAGGATAACTAAGCTGTCTGTGAAAGAAAGAGTTCAAGCTGAAAAAAAACTAAGCCCTTCTAGATCACCTAAACTACTGAAATGGAAGAAAAGCTGTAGAACCTAACACAGCCTGCTGAAAGAAGAGAGAAACATATGGCTTTTTAGGACAGAAACCATTTTTCATTGTGACCTTAATGTACCAAGATAAGATACAGCTTTTCTTTCCTTTCTTTGCTTGTGTGTTTTAGAAACATCTATAAGTGTGTTGACTGGTGGGATGTTACAGATAAATGCTTGTAGAAATGTTATTGGATAATGATGAAACCTTTTTTTTCCCAAGGGTATAAGGGAACTGGGGGCAGGGTAGGGGAACACTTTGACAACATGCTCGTGTCTCTGGGCATTCCCTTCCAGTGGGTCCTGGTCTGAGTTCCAGAGGGCAGCTGGAGCACTGACAGGGCACAGAGAGCTGCTGCTGACTGCTGGTGGCACTGAAAGCTCTGGCAGGGATCCTGGAGCACAGGTTTGGATGTGCTCACACAGAGAGGGCCATGAGCGTGTGTGGAGAAAGAATTGTAAAGTTTATCCTGGAGCCAAAATTGTATTAATTATATAAATGCCTAAAAGGTATTTATGGAAATAATACAGAGAATGTATGGAAGAGTTTCATGATTACTAACAAGAAGCTCGATGTATTCATATTTACTTTCATTGTGTTGCCATATTTTTTAAAGTTCACAGAAAATGTATATTTTTAATCTTGATTCCTTGTCTGATGAAATAAAATGCAGTGTTCTCACACAGAATTCCCCAAACTGTAGCTACTTAATGCTGGGAACTATTAGCAAAGGATTTGTTTTGGGTTTGCTTTGTTATGCTGTCCAGTAGCATACACTTGTCTATATATAAACAGTTATTTTTATTCCCTGGTTTTACATGCTGGATTCCAGATTCTCTGTTCATCACATCATGACATTTCCTTTTAGTTCAGATATGATCTGATTGTTTCACAGGCATTCTTGCTTCTGCTGTCCAGCTGACCTTCACTTCAGCTTTCCCTCCAGTGCAGTGTAGCTGTTCTCTGTGATTTTGGTACCTGTTTGGCCTGTGCTGTATCTATTGAAGGATCTCTTCAACTTGTCCAGCAAGCTGAACCTAACAAACTGCTTCTCTCTCAGATGCTTCAAGCATCAGTACCAGGAGTGTGCATGGCTCAATAAAAGTCCTTGTACTAAATCACTATGGAAACATCTCAGCTGATTATTTAATATTTTCCTCCATTGTAAAATTAGGAAACCTCAGAAACTCATGCAAGCATGTTTAGGAGCAGATTTTATTAGTTTCATTTCATGGCTAGTCCATTGATTTAATTGGCTTATTTAACTAAGTACAATTCTTTCTGACATGAGTAGGGTTCAGACTGTCTGGCTCTGTCTTTGGTTCATGGAATTCAAGAAGGGAAAAGTTCATTTTCTGTTCCTCTACTACAGATGAAGAAAAACTCTGTTCCAGGAACAGCTTTAGAATGAGGTCAAGCCTAAAAGAGCGCATTTGTTTTTATTTTGCAACTAGGTTTGTATTCTTTGGGGTTTTTTAAACTTCATATTCCCAACTGTTGCCTTTATGATCCGGTAGATGAGACGGATTCCCAGTGGCTGGGACCAGGTCATGGCAAGATTGAGTCTAATAGTGGCTGGAGAATGGGTGGCCATAGCAAAGATTTCAGGTGTGACTGGGTTCTTCAGGTGAAAGGCTCATCTAATGTTTGCCTCACAACTCCCAATAGGTGGCCCAGGAAGCGGTAAAGGGACGCAGAGTCTGAAAATAGCGGAGCGTTACGGATTTAACTACATATCCGTCGGGGAATTGCTGAGGAAGAAGATCCACAGCACGAGCAGCAATAGAAAATGGAGCCTGATTGCCAAAATAATTACCACTGGAGAGCTGGCCCCTCAGGTACAGAGTATCCTGTGTTCATGTTTAGGGTCTGTGCATGCTGTATTAATGTGCAAGAAAACTTCCTTTGCAGTATTGAATAAACAACTTCTTTTCTCTGTGAAAGGAAACAACCATAACTGAGATAAAGCAGAGATTAATGCAGATCCCTGATGAAGAGGGTATAGTGATTGATGGATTTCCCAGAGATGTTGCCCAGGCAATCTCCTTTGAGGACCAAGTAAGAAATTGTTTTTATTCTTAAAGTGACTTACATATCTCTACAACAGTTAAGCTTGTTGAAATCATCAGTCAGATTCCAAGAGAGAGCATTGCTCTTGAAATCTTTGCAAGTATGTAATTACAGGTTGCCAGAAGGTTGCTTTATATTATATTCTGTCCTGTCTGAAGACAGACTATTCTGTGAAAAGAAAATGTGACAATATAACCAATAATCCAAGCCTATTGTCTCAGTAATGAGAATCCTCTCAAGATGAAGAAGAAAACATGAAATCTAACAGTGAATATTTTTTGTATCTTAGTGATTTAGAAAAGGGGAAAACATATTTCCATATCTCTTGGTTCAACTTAATGTAAATGAAGGGAAAGGTACTTAAAGCAATGCATGTCTTCACAATGCTTTTAATCTCAAGTTCATTGCAGTGCATTGAAAAGACGAATAAAATACGAGTTAAAACTGCCCATCTTTTGCAAGTTTTGATAAATCAGAAATTATGCTCTTTTTTTAGAAAATTACATCATTTTGTTTGTTCTACACTGCACTTCTAAGGTTTAGTCAGCTGAAACTGTTTCCTTGAGCATATTCACATGTTGTTTTCATGTGTGTGCTTTAAACTAATCTAAAAATACTTCGACTCAGTGGAAAAACAAACAGTTTCTGTCATTTTCTGGTGAAGCACTGCTACCATAACAGTTATGGTCACAGGTAGAGGTTGCAGTTTCAGAGCTGGACTCTTAGAGTGCCTTCATGCAGAGCATTTCAAAGCCCTTCCCAGTTGCTGGTGCACTGCTGTTTCTGTCCTTCCAGTCCTAAGTGGCATTGCTAAGGCAGAAGTAATGAAACAAAGCAGCTAATGAGGCATTTCATTAGTGTGCTTTTACAAGGTATTATTCTGGGCAAAATTTAGAAGACTGAATTGAGGAAATTAAAGGAAACAGGCAAAATAGTTATTACAGGAAATAGTGATGAGTGCCAGCGATATCTCTTTACAATTAACAGAAGAGGAGACTTTTATGAGTGAAACAGCAGCAGTGTAGGTTTAACAAGCATTGCCTTGTACCATTTTAATTTGGTCCAGTATAACGTGATAGTGTGACTTAAGTGCCTTTCTTGGTGCTATAATTTTGTGCTGATGCTGTTTTTGATGAAAGAAAGGGGGATATGAAACTGGAAGAAGTGACAGGAATTAAGTGCTATGAGTTACCCCAGGCTCAGGTTCTCTTTCTACAAAGGAAAACCAGTTAAACAACACTGGGCTATGTTCTCAGAGAGTTCCTTCATTTTCAGTCAGTTGGGATTTGCTAAATCCCACTCCTCAAGGCCTGATTCTGCCTGAAAGATGGATCACTATCTAAGTCTCTAAAAAAATCCAGGGGCACTTCATACAGGGACACCTTTCAATCTTACCAGTTCTAAAAGAAATACTTGAAAGAAGGAATCCTAGACCTTTTATAGAAGCACAGGAAGGAAAATGTTATCTCCTTTTCCATCTTTCATGGCAGCTGATCTGTAACATGAACACATCTGAGGCCAGGGAAATAAATGTGCAAAGGATAGATGTGTTTCAACATTGAACATCTGTGTCTGTATCAGCATTTCCAGTGAGATATATTCAGGGTTTTATCTTGGATTTATTGTTTAAAGGAATCAAATATAGTTGTTGTTTCTTTATTGAACACTGCTCAGTAAGCCATGATGCCACACACAGAAGTAGGAAGGCCTGTGGTAAGGAAATGGGGCCTCATTCATCATCCTTCAGAGGATGAGGCTGCAGTAACCCATGGCACGTCAGGTTACTCACATGAAGCATGCTAACACTTCCAAGGCACTCAGAGAGTCCTCAGTGGGAAGTGCAATTGAGTTGTGGAGAATTCAGTAATTAACTGTTGTGATAATTTGTGTAGGTCTGCAATTAGAGATGCTGGGGGGTTTTCCACAGCTTAGAAATGCTTTCTTTCCAGCAGTGTGTAGAGGCACAGAACAGAATTGTTCTCGTTAGCCACAAGTGACAAGGTGAGAAATAGTTGAAATTTCAGCAAAGAAAGTTTTGATTAACCAGGAAGACAATTTTAATTAGATCTGTTAAGCAACAGAACATCCTTTGAAGAGAATGGTGAAATCCCACCAAATGCAAATGGTCAAGTCATACATGTGCCTTGTTCTTACAGAGACCTCCCCTGGAGAACCCTGAGATCTGTTAATGCAGAGTTCTGAGTAAGAACTGATTCTGATTGTTGTTGCTGGTTTTGTCATGGGTGAATACTTATTCTTACAGGTGGTCCCTTTGAGACCAGTGCACTGCTCAAGTACCTGAAAACAGCAGCAGAGTTTGTATGGCACATACAAATTCCTTGCCACTGTTTGCACAGACACAATCTCCAGGAATATATGTGGTAATACCAAAAATAAACTGGGGGGAATGTGAGGATGCAAGTTATTAAACTGAATGGAAATAGAGATGAGCAATACAGGATATTGAGAGAGTAAAGCTGGAACAGAGACTAAACAAATGTGAGGAAAATTGGAAGAATATGAACAAAACAGGCTCCAAAAACCTGACATAGTTCAAGAAAGCATGTCTGGGGGTTATCAATCATAAGAAGTCTCTGCTGTTTTATTATTGTTCCTGTGTGAGAAAGTATCTGCACCCCATGGATCATAAAGAGACAGGAAGTCAAAACTTGGACCAGATGTGAGCTGGTCAGTAAATGGTGAACCAGGAGAGAGCCTGTACAGTTTTTGGTCTGAATCATGTCACCTTCCCATTCTCCAGCAGTGCCTCTTGTGGAAAATGTGATGAACAACTGAAAAGCAAGGCACTAAGGGCATAAAACCTGTCTTGCTCCCAAAACTTGAACACTGTAGTTCCCTGAACACTATTTACTGAGCATTTTTTGGATGTATTACTACATGGCTTTTACCAGTAAGAACTGTGCTGAGTTACTGTAAAGATAAACTAATTTGTGTTGGAAATGGTTTACCATATTACAGCAGAAAAGGAAAAGGACAGCTGAGGCACCTGGTTTCTCTTGAAAGCACATGTAAAATCTAACTGCTGTGTTTGCAGTCATCTTTAATGTAATAAATTATTTATGCTAAATTAATTCTTTCAGTTTATGGCTCACATAGCTGTTACTAAGACTTGAGACTGTTTGAGCTTTCACAGTCTGTTCATTTTGTGGAAAAATCAAAGGGGTGCACACATGTCTGAACTGCAGTTCAGTACCTGTCCTGCATAACATTCTGTTACAGAAATACATGGTGATAATGACTGCTTGTTAAACTTTGCTTGTAGTTGCCCTTGGTACTACCAGCACGTTTTTATCTCTTCGACTCATCCAGAAGCTGAACTTTTCTCTGGGAAAAAAAATGCTATTTTTAGTAAACTAGTCAAAGCAAACCAAATTATGCTAACATTCCCATACATAGGTATAGCTAAAAGATGATGATTCCCTTATTATGTTGCCAGACTCTCATGTGGACAGTGAGTTCTCAACATGTTGCTAGGCAGAGCTGTAGTAAAGTGCTCAAGATAAAGCAATGTATCATTTGCAGCACTCACAGTATTCCTTGTTCTGCTCAGATCTAGAAACCAGAAGTCACAACCGCTGCTTCCAAGCAATACTGTCAATCTGGAAGAAGTGCATTAGAAAGCACTTTACACATCACAGCAATTTTATGTCTGAATTTACAGTTTTTTTCCCCCCCTCTTTTTTGTAGAGTTTTGTCAATGTCGCTGTTCCTGTCATCCCAGTTTTTGAGCAGGAAAGAATCTGTAAGATGGCATCAGTGATGTTTTCAGGTTTTCAGCAGGGCTTGCCAACCAGCACCACGTTGGCCATTCAGGTCACATCCTTACAGCAGCTTCAGTTCTGAGCTCTCAGCTCTGCAGCCTCCTGGCAGCCTGGGAGGACTCAGCCAGGAGCGCTGCAGTTTTCTTTGAACTTCTTATCCAAGGTGACATCAGGCCTGAATTTTTCTCTTTGAAAACCGAGTTTAATGAGTGAATTCTCTCATTGGAAATCTTAGGCTGTTGCCTCACCCTCTCATTTCTTGATTCCAGGGAGCAGAGTCAGTACTGCCACCGCTTTTGACAGGCGTACTTTTAATAAAACCCTGAAGCTCCAAGCAGTCACAGTTGTGGAGAAAAAAAATGAAAACCTGAATTTTAATGCCTTAAAATCAAATAGAACTATTAGTTGATATATATCTCTGAAATACATGATAATTTCTGCATTTTGATCATTTTGAAATCCTGCTGCATAGCAGTGCAGGTTTAATACTGATGTATTTAGCCTTTCAGTTTGATCCTAGGCGTGAAGCTGTCCTAAATCACAAATTTTTAAGCTATCCATGATCTCTGCTGAGTGCAAATAGTAGAAAGGTGTTTATATTTCAAGGACATGTTCGAAAATGCCAAGGAGAAAACGGTTTATTTACCATTAACCCATCAGCTTGGAATTCAGTAAGTCACCTGCAGTCCCAGCAGGTTAAATATCTTCCTCTCCAGTACCACTGGAATGAAACACCTCTGACTGGTGTATTGAACTCAAATGACTTGGGAAGAAAACACAGTTTGACTTTCTGTGTAATTTCTCTCATGGTTTTTACCCTTCCCAGGAGAAACAATTAACTGTATTTTACAGTTAGTTTCAGTTACTGCTTTGCTTTGGTTTGGTTTTTTCCCCCACTTCCAGCCATTCATGTGTGTAACTTTGCTTCCAATCTGAGTAATTCCTGCACCAGTATTAACCTTGTTAGTGTCCGTAGAGTAAGTACAGATGTAGTTTGCTTAAAATATATTAATCATGATTTTTTTTAGCAGTGACATAAATGTAGAACAGGTATTAGAATCAGTGGCTCTTCATTAATGACTATAATTTAATTATTCGATAAAAGAAGAAAACTGGTTTTATAGAAATTATCCAAAAAAATGTTTTTGTCGTATATGACCTGAGTGACAAGACTATATTTCAGTAAAATATAAATTTAAATAATAAACAGAGGCAGTAGATTTTATCTGATTCTTTGTTTAAAATGCCCTTAAGAATGTTCATAAATGGACTGCACCTACAAAGAATAACTAGTCATCTTGGCTGTAATTTGAGTTAGTTTTTAACTCTCAGATATATTCCTCATGAAAATTATAATGAGAATAATTGTGATGAAGTAGAAGTAACTGAGTAGGTGGCACAGTGTAAGATGCTGAGAAGAACTGACTTTGTACTCTCCCAGGCTGAGGACAGCAGTGCTGTTTCTCCAAGGCTGATGCTTAAACCTCCAACAGAAATGCTGCCTGCAGTGCCCTCCAAGTTTGACACTGGTGTTTGTGGCCAGTTGACTGAGCCAGAGCTGCTCACACAACATCCCCTGTCACTGGCCAGGAGTGAGGGCTCCAGGGCAGCTGGGGAGTCAGTGCAGCCTTGTGGTGAATCTTCTTGAGGGGAAAGGATCTGTGGCTTCATTTCACCTCCTCAATTTCTGTCTCCCTTCTCCTAAACCTGCACTGCACTGATCTGGGAACAATCCCCTACTGAATCAGTGCCTGGTGATCAGTTTGAGGAGTGGGAGCACTGCCACATCATCATCTGCTTTGCTGTGGTTCCTCTTGTCCACTATCTCTGACCCTGTGAGTTTTACCTTGTTTTCTTAAAGCCAAGCCTGACCAGGAAGCCTGTGGAATGTTCTTATCATCATCTGTCTTCTCCCCTGGTAGCTAAAGCACTCTCCAGAGAAAGACAAGCAGTGGTTCCATTTTCTGCTTGGGTCAGAGGCCCCAGACCTCAGGTTTCCTGTTTTCTTGGAGCAGAGCTCCTCTCTGCTGGTCAGACTGGGTGAAGGAGAGCTGGTCCTCAGGAGAGGACCAGATGTTCTGAATGAGAGTGGATGGAGGTGCCTGATCAGGTTCTGGAGCAGAGGTCTGCCCAGACCTTTCTTTGTCTCATTAGCATTCATATTTACAGATAGGGATTTTTATCAGTGAGGTGAAAACCTGCATCAGTTCTCCCTAAACACACCAGTCTTTCTCAATCACCAGGGGGTCTAATTACATGCTCTGGGCAACTTGCTGGAAACTTATTTCTTGGGCAGTGTGAAAATGGTCCAGAAAAAAATTCTACCTGTAGGTTTCATTCTTTGACAACATGATTCATGATTTTTCTTTCCTAAAACAAGAAAACACTATGCAAACAGTCTAGTAACCCCACAGAGATGGAACTATAAACAGGAAATCAGTAATTACAAGGGAGAGCACACATACAGTGGACATAAACTGGCTTACTAGTAACCTTTACCAGTAAGAATAAAATGCCCTGTTAATTTAATGGCAATTGGTCATGAGCTGTCAGTTTTCTCAGGAGTGTCTGGTAAACATACCAGGAATTAAGAAACAGAGCATTTTCATCTTTTGCCTAATGAGGACTAATGAGAGAGAGTGTAATCATCTTATTTCTAGCAAACAACCACACTATTCTCACTAACAAGAGGAGATGTAGAAAATATCCCCAGAGAAAAGAGAGCATGTCTCCATTTCTACTGTTTAATGTCAATAACACCATCAACTTGCATAGGATTACTCTCAATTTACTCCTGGTTCCAGTTTAGGCAGGAGATTCAGACCCAAGGAGAGTAGGATTTACTTACTAGAAAATACTATTCTAAAAAATGAGAGGATGTACCCACCAGTTTTTTATTCTGAGTTGATGCCATATGCTCTTCTTCTCATTCAAATTGAATAATCAGAAACCTGTCTGTTCCCATTGGCAGAGATTCGCCCTTCTGTTGACTTGCAGCTGGGAAGGAGCCAAATTCACTTCCCTGAGCCCCAAATCCTACCTCACAGGCATTTCTGGACATGAATAAAACCCTCTGCCCTCAGCATGAGATGAGTGTACTGTGGGAAATCAGCAGGAAGGAATCCAGCCCTCCTGGCTGTGCTGGTTCTCTGCACGAGCTGAGTCTCGGGGTAAAACTTATTCCCTAACCATAAAACTCAACAACACTGAGTTCTGAGTTGGAAAAATAAGTTTCTTTTCAAATGAGTCATAAAAAACCCTTTTCCTTTGTTAGAAAAAAAGCAATTTGTATTCATCTTTACTTAGGAGAATAGGTATGTTTGTGGAGAAGTAATCCCAGCTGTCCATATATTCACCCCAGCCTGCTACATTCCAGCTCCAAGTATCCAAGCATGTCTTGCAGGCAGGAACAGTTGAGCTAAGTGGAAGCAGAGTGGTTCATGGAAACACCAGTGAAATATCAATAGCATTTCAAGGTCGTCTCCTGGAGGTTGTAAATACATGTAGGAGGAATATATTAAGTGCTGTTAGGTCTGTGTACCTGTGGATGCAGGAGAGATGTTACCCTTTTTCGTGCATCTTGTGGTTATTACATGGTTTTCTGTTACTTTCTGGTGATAAAGATGCATATTCTGCAGGTAAAAGATGCATTCATAGAGACACCACATAATCAGAATCTGCTTTGTATTCCTACCTCAAATATGCTTGAATTACTTTTTTTGTCCACATTACAGAACATTTTTCAGACAGTGCTTCATTTGAAACCAGGCTTCTCGAACTGAGAATTTTAAACCGTTGTTTTCTTTGACATTTTATTTCTGTGAGTGAAACATATTTTGAATTACAAAACCCATGGTGTCAAGAAAAAAGTAGTCTTAGTTCCTGGGATTCTGGTAGTGTCTTTTGTATTGTTGCCATTACTTGTAAAAAAACAACAACAGGATCTTTGTGCCACTGGTATTAGGACCCACAAAAATGGAAACAGTAAATAAAACTACTCACTTGTATAAACTCCTTTTGTCCTTCACTTTACTGGGTCCCTGATTTATGGCTGTGACTTCAGAGTCCCTGTATTTTGGGAAGCTTCAATCAGCTGGATACCCACAGTGGGACTGGAGATGTGTCTGTGCTCAGTGTGTGTGAGGTGCATCAGCCATTCTCTCTCATGAGACACTGTTCCATGACCTAACAGCTTTGAAATCTGCAGGGTCTTCTTTCAGAATCTATCTCTGTCATAATTTGGGGTTTTTTACTACTATGTGCTTTTTGAATTCCCAAATTCCTCATTATTCTTCTACTACTAGTGATGCAACCTTAATTTAACAGAGTTACTTTTAATAATGTCAATATTGCACTAAAGTCTACTGCAGAAAGTTACTTTTGGAGTCTTTCATGTGAATAATTATGTGCCTTAAAGCTACTGTGTGGTAGGAGAATTAACTGTCATAATTAATTCATGTGTGGAAGGACAGAATAACTCTGTCAGCAGTGTATTTACAATAGTCTGAAAAGGGAAGGAGAAGTTACTCTGGTTTTGTTGACACTGAGGTATGTGTGTTAGAGGTAGGAGAGAGCTTCTCTCCCACTGGCAGTTATTTAAAAATAATAGGCTATAAGGTTAATTGCTTCAAAATCTAATAGATACTCAGAAATAATTACCAGAACTAGTATTTTTGTAGTTCGTGTGCTCATGTCTCCAATCATCTACAATGTGTGTAAAAAATAATTTGATTTTCTTTAAAATCCCATTTCATTTTCTGTAATGATAAAGAGGCCACCCTCCTGCTGGCTGGTGCTGCTTTCCAGGTTGCACTTCATTGTTGGAAAAGGGCTCTGCTTTAAAAGGACTTTCTGCTTCCCCATATCCATTCCCTGCTCTCTCAGGGACCTCGTTTGTAAAGGCTAATGAGCATTACCCCAGGCTGGAAAAGTTGTATTTGTTTCTTTTGACTTCCTAAGGACCTTTCTCTGCTCAGACTGACAGTAAAAAAGGCCAGACCATACTTAAAGTTGTATTTCCTCAAATGACAGAAACACAGCTAGATGAGATGTTTTTATTGGTTGTTTTTTTTTTAAAAACTTGGTTATTAATTTTCCAGAGTGTCCACCTGGGAAGTTTTGACTATTCATAGGAATATAGTTGTCTTTATGCAATTTAATATCCTTGGGTAGAGGGACCTAGATATAGAGAGTATTCACAAGCTTAACTGGTGTGTTCTGGCCCTCAATAGCAAAGTGTTAGTAACAACTATATCATTAATAAAAAGATACAAATCACTTCCTGTTTACACAGCAGTAGTTAAAATACATGTGGATGTTTTAGTGAGAATTTTGCTCAAATTTGACTGGTATGTCAAATTTACATGGTATCAAGTTGAACAAAGACAAAATTAGTCTATAGATGGAAAACATCAAGAGAAAAATCTCTGTTTAGCATTCTTGAGCATGCACCATCATTTTCAATGTAAGTAGATTATGTCATTTCTAGAATAGGAAGCTAATGTTTTTACTATATTAGTTAAAATTGAAGTATGAAATCTTTCGTTCAGGTAAGTAAAGGCAGCAGAAATGACTTTGTGCTTTTATGTGACAACACATAAACCCTTTCTAATCTGTAATCAGATAAAAGCCTGAACAGTTTGTTTTTGATTTAAATGCTTCTTACAGAGAATTCTAGTTTTAAAAGGCAACACTAGGGCAGTGAAATCTTTAAAGAGAGGTAGATTTCTTTGCAGCAGGCAGAGGAAAGAACAAAATCAGATCTTATGAATGTGGTTCATATACACCTGTAGCCTTTTTAAAATCCTGTGAATTCAAGTGTCTGAGTGACTTTAGGGTGAAGGGAAACACCCTCAGGTTGCACTAGGGGAGGTGTAGGTTGAATAAAAGTAAAGTTTCTTTATGGAAAGGGTTGTCAAGCTTTGAAACAGGGAAATGGTAGAGTCACCATCCCTGGAGGTGTTTAAAAGATGTGTGGATGTGGCACTTGGGGACATATTTTAGTGTGGACTTGGCAGTGCAGTGTTAGTGGTTGGACTCAATGATCTTTAAGGTCTTTTTCAACCTCAATGATTCTATGATTTTAGGAGTTCTGTTTTTTCACCACATGTACTGAATATTAGTGATCTCCAAAGATTGCCCCTGAACATTTAGCAGTATTCCTAAGAAAGTGGGGCAATCATTGCTGTCTCCACATCAAGCACCAGGGGCATCTCTTCTTTAACTGTTTGATAGCACGAGTAACCAAACCTTATGATGAAGATTTAACTGGGAAAGAGCAAGAATTTCTCGTTGCTGTAGTTTAGTGCAGGGAGGGGTGTGACATAGGCCAGTGCTCACCACACAGGGCAAAAAGGATAGGGGAGATTAAAATCCTTTCAGCTGCCACACCCACCCTCTTGAGAAGGGCATTTAAGCTTTAGTGATATTTAGAGAAACCAAGAAAGTGTTTTAAGAAACTGTGGCTCTTGGAACAGGTCTGTTTTCACTGGGTCCAAGCCATCAAGTAGCTTCGTAGTGGCTGTGGGGTTTTAAATATCACCTTATTTAAAGAGTTTTTAGATGGAAAACATGCAGCCATTTTCCTGCAGAATACAGGACATTGCTATTTTGGTCTTGTAAAAAAATTTAGCTAGGGGAACCTTCTGGTGATGCAAATGATGAGCACAGTCTAGAGAAGGTTTCTGGCGTGAGGTAAAATTTTTTTCCTTAAGCTTTTCCCTTAGCATTGCAGGTGAAACAAGATCCACAAACCCCTCCTTAAGCCTGCAAATTTCCCTTCAGAAAATACGAAGGGCGGAAAACAAATGGCTTTATCAACTTCCAGCTTTTGAAACTGTAGCACATGTGAACCTCCCACCATAATGGAGTCGTGCAGTGCTGGGTACTCAGCTTAACCAGACTTCTTGAATTCCTCTTTCCACAGATCTGTACCCCAGATTTGGTGGTGTTCCTGGCCTGTTCCAGCCAAAGGCTGAAGGAAAGGTTGCTGAAGCGTGCAGAACAGCAAGGGAGACCCGATGATAACCTGAAAGCCACCCAAAGAAGACTGATGAATTTCAAGCAGAACGCCGTCCCCTTGGTTAAATATTTCCAGGAAAAGGGGCTGATCATCACAGTAAGTCCTTCAGAATATACCTCTGAAGCCTTCATTGTCGTGGTTGTACTTGGCTTCTTATACCTTTTGCTGGAACACAGGCTAGAAGAGTCAAATTATGTTTTAGGTCAATACCATTGTTATTTCAGTGCTTAATGGAGACAATTAATTCACTGAGCAGTTGACAACAGTTGAATTGTTGACATGCTCTAAGTGACAGACTGTGTTATAAGGCACAGAGCTTGGTGCCATGAGAGCACAGACTTTTGTTTCTTTTCTGTTTTGTTTCTTTTCATGGCCTAAATAACCTGTGTAGTTCCCACTGGTGTGTTCTCCTCACAGCAGGTGTGACTAACTCTGTGTGCTGGTCACACCTGTGGGCTGAGCATCCTTAGTTGCAAAGTCATCTATTGATATGAGTGGCCTTAATAATGAACTTCAGCATCTTTCTGGAATTCAGAATGAAAATCCCAGGGAATTATTACATTGTCTTCTCCAGAGAGTGTGTGTTCTGCCTTAGCATTGTGATTAAGTCTGGTTTTAAGAATGAGAGGACTGGAATTCTTGGAAGTTTTTATTCATTATTGAGGAAGTGGGTATTTTTTGATGTCTCTGAAGTGTTTACAAGTGCTCCTCCTATAGAAAGTATATTAGCTCTTCAGGAAAAATGTGCCTTGGTGGATAAATCACGTGGGGCATCTGGGTAGAATTGCATTTCTGTGATGGGACCTGTGAAACAGCAGATTTTTTTCCTGTCGAAGTTCCTTCTAGTTTTTAACTCTGTTTCTTGAGAGTTCTAAAGGTAAGTTCACCTTAGATATCCTGTTTTCTTTTTGAAGAAAGCAGATGTCTGTGATGGGTATGGAAATGACAACATGGTACGTGAACATTACATTACTGTCCACTAAGGACAAAGAAACAGCACATTTTCACAGAAAAGGAAATACAGTTTTACATGCTGTTTCCCTACAGAAGGAGGAAGAAAGAAAGAAAATAGCATTCAGCCTGCTGCTTATAATGCTGAACCTGAAAGACACTGAAATACTGAGCAGTGTCAGGAGTAGGACAGCATCAAGTAGAATTACAGTAGCCTTGTTCCTAGAGGAGTAAATCCTTGAGGCAAGGTCAGGCAAGGTCAGTGTTGTCCAGGAGGAAATAAAAAGATTTACATTTTTCTTAAATCTTTACCTACACCTTGTCACTGCTGTACAAAACTCTAAATCTTGGGCATTTCTTCCAACTAGCATCACGATTCCACTCAGGGGCAAGAAGCAGAACAGTTTGTCTTATGGGGTGTTATAATTTTAGAATCACAACTCAAATTTTATGTATCTGCTTAAATACGTTGTTCTTCATCAATAAACAGACCAAAAGAGAAAATACAAATTCACTGAACTATAAATATGATTAATAAACAGACATTATATATGTATCATTATATATAATTCAATTCTGAACACCAGTTCTTCCCATGTCCAGTTTATGTTGGCTGTAATGTGGTGTAGATATTGGTGTCTTTATTGGAGAGGAGATCATTGGGTTGCAAAAATCTTGTGCTTCAGTGTCAACCTTTTTATGTTAGTGAGTCTGTGTGCATTTAAGGGTGGGGGAAGGACTGGCTTTATTAAGACAAAAATACTAAACATGAAAAGAAGGCTCTGGTCCTTATTTAAACAGCCAGGACAGGACAGCATCGTGTGGCACACATGAAATGCATATTTCTCTGATATCTTCATTGTCCCACTTGTCCTTTTAGGGAATTTACCATGCCTATGAAAACATTAAAATGACATTCAGATTAGTCAGAGAAGTAAAGGGAACCCAGAAAAAGCAGCTGAAGCTGGAAACGGGTTTGGAGCACAAATTTAGAAGTTAAACAGTTGCGGGTGAGGGAAGTAGCTGTCTGCCCTCATAAGCATCAAACAAGCCTAATGGCTGTCAACTGTCACAGAAAAATTCCCCACGGAGCTGTGTTATATAAATTTTTCTCTTGTTTTGGTTAAAAAAGGAATTTTGCTATAGAATTTGCACATTGACATGAGCTTTGTCTTGAAGGCTGTTACTTACCAAAACGCTGACTAAAATATCAGTTATAATCTGTTTCTGAAGTTTCTGTGTTATTATACAGCTGCCCAACTTGAGGTGTTGGTTTGGGCTTTCTGTTTGTCTGTGAATGCTTTGGGACAAAGACTTGCCCTTGCTTAGTCTTCCTTTAACTTTGGTCCTGTCCCTGGAGAAATGTGGGTCCTGCAGTCCTTTGAGCAAGTCTCAAGGTCAATCCAAATCTTGTTGATAACAAACTGTTATGTAAAGATATGATAGAAACCTCCACCCTGCTTCCAGGTCTTAATGGCAGCCCCTGCCAGGCACTTATCCCAGAGCAGAATCCAGCTCAGATAATCTTCTCCCCAGTGGAGGAACATGCATCTGATCACAGTATGAGGAGCTGCCTGTGTTTTTACAGCGGTACTTGCTCGCACCCATGCGGGTTTGCATTAAACAATCCTTAAAAAGAGAACTTTAGAAATCCCACTCCTCCTTCCCTGAAGTGGGGATAGGGGCTGTTAGCCACCACCTCCCCCGTGTGCTCTCACTTCCCCACTGCAGGCTCAGAATCTCATTTCTGTGCCAGCTGATGCTTGGATCCTGCCTTTGGCTGCAAAGTGACACAGGCTTGGCAGGAACGGTGTCTGAGCGTGGCCTTTCTCCACACAGGGCATAGATGTGGGTTTGCTTTGGTTTCTAGAGCTGAGATTTCCCACTGACTGCCCCAATGCCACCAAAATACCTTCAGATGCCTCTCAGTTGTTTCAAAAATACATCAGCCACGAGCACAGTCTTGCAGGAACATTTTAGATGTGCTTTTAACATGACTACACAGGATCCTCAGGCTGCTTCTGGTTTCTTGGGCATGACCAAGTGGGGGTGTGAAGAGGAACCCAGATAGCCTTGAATGCCACCTGGAGCAAACCTGTAGTGTTCTAGAAACTTTTCCAATCAAACAAGGAATGTGGGCAGCTGTTTGTGGAAATTTTGAGACCAGAGGTTTTGTTGGAGATTTGGGAGTCTTCCTCTGTTTTGCTGTATGGTTCCTAAATCTTTATCTGGCCCCATGTATATGCTTATATAACCATTAAAAAATTGCTATACAGGGAAAATGAGAGGTGGGATGGAAAATAATGACTATCACTCTTTCACTTGCAAGGGTATGAAAGGTGTGTTGAAGCCTAGAACAAATAACCAGATCCCTGCAGTCACAGAAAGCTGTTCTTGAAAATTAAGGCTCTCTGTGTCTCTCCTATATTTGGCAGCTCTTTTGCAGAAAAACTGGGCTGTGAGAAAGGACCTGGAACTGTTTCTTGTAAAACTGCTGAACTGCAGAAAGTTCAGTCATGTTCTAATCACTGCTAGGTTTTACACTCTGTCTCAACACTCTTTGTGTGTTCCTGTTTTGTGAGACATTTTGAAGAACATACAAAAGAAGGTATGTAAATGAGTTTTGTCTAGAAGTGAGTCTAAACAAACTGTTTGTAAACATGTGCACATTTTATATGGGAAAGACAGATGAATAATTTGTGAGTATGTGGAAGCACGTACACCATAAACACTTCCCAAGCTTCCAAATATTTTCAGCCTCCCATTTTATGATTTATGGCAACAAGTGAAGTCTATCAGAACTACCAGTGTCTGCCAGGGAATGACCAAGCATGGAAACTTGCCATCTGTGTACACACAAGCAAGCAGAGAAACCTTGAGGGTAGGAATTCTTCGCTGAGGTGAACAGCATCAGTGCAACACTGTGTTCTTTTCTAACTTTGGAAACGTGGTAATTTAAATAAATACCTTCTTTTGGAAAGCTGCCTTGCTTCCTGTACACAGTTGGTAGCTTGAATGAAGTGGATGACTTCGAAAAAAGAAATGAACTTTGACAGGTCTGGCAGTGATGAATCTGTGGGCCCAGCTGATTTAGGAGCTGCAGAAAGAGAGGGGGAATTCTCTTTCTGAAAGCCACTGTTCTGAATTTTAGCCATTTCTGGTGCTGTGGAAGCTGATACATGTTTAAAATTAAAAGGCATTTTTTTTACAGATCTGAAACTAAAGCTAAGTAATTAAGCCAAGTTATCATGCAGAGAAATTAATTGTAAGAGATGTTTAAAATAACATGTCCTAAATATTCTTCAAGTTATTTTAAACAGTTCATCTTTAGGTAATTAAGCTATGTCCTTTGGGTGAATATTGGCTTCTAATTTCGTTCTTGTAGTTAAAGTGATGCTTAAAGGAGATTAATTTCTCTTATTTAGATGGGATATATTAAGAAACCAGCTTGGAAAAAATACCTCATCTCTGGGAAGACCTTTTTGATTGAGTCAGGAATATTTGGCACCCATAAGCAAATTTTTCTGTCCTAAACAACCACTGGTTTTGTGAACATCCAGCTGAAGAACCGAAGCTGCATTTCAGCCCTGCTTTGCAGTAAATGATAAAATACCACTTTCTTACCCAAAGTTCCATAAGTGACTTCCAGCTCTGATTGCCACTGGTGGATCTTCCCTGTGCAAAGTTTAGAGTCAGTGGCTTCCTGATTTTAAGGCAAAACCATTTTGCTGCCATTTGATGGAGAAGATTTGCACTTCAACTCAGGCAAGTTGCTACGTCAGTAGAATCAAGATGGTCTTTCAGCTCTCACAGTCCTGTTAAAATGTTACTACATCTGGTGGGTTGTGCTCTACAATTCCAGTTTTTAATATCCTTATTTCCTGAATCTATCACTTAGCATCTAAGTTGCTCCTGTTAGCTGTTGTTAACTATTTCTGTTTCCTTATGCAAGTGGGAAATGAATGTTTTTTCTGCTGGAAATCATTCTCAACTTCGATTCAAATGGGCAAAATGAGGCTGAGTGAATTGGCCTCTAGTAGTACAATCCAGTATCATCCTGGAATTATCTGAGCATTTGCTCCTGTTCCTTCTTTCCTGTAGATGTACTGCATGAAAGAAAGGGGAGACATAAGAGATTATACTTTCTTATTTTTTAATGCGTCGTAAAGACAAATTTATTCAGCTTTGTGAATGCTCAGGTATTGTAATGATGGAAGCCACTGAAATGTCAAACCTGTCAGCAGAAAGTCTGATGCCATTAATATTCTGGACTTCTGGCGTTTTTCTCTAGAGTTCTGTGGTCTTATTTAGGCTCAGCAGGACAGGGTTAGATGCAGCTGCAGCGTTGGTGGAGAACTGAGAAAGCTGAGAAGCTGCTCATCCTTGTGTGACTCAGGGAACACGCAGTGTTCCCTCCCCTAGGAAGTGTAACCTTCCCCTAGGACATTTTCCCTGTTGCAGAGTGTTTCTGATAGCTATTTGGAGGAGTTTGTATTTTGATTAATACAACTAAAGAATCTCTAGCAAACAGTGCTTTGATGAACTGTGTGGAATCCTTCGGAACTAGGAAAACATTTGTGTTAACTCAGCACTTCACGGAAGTAATATATTAAATATAAAGTTCCTTACATCCACTGCTCCTCATGCATCTGGTAATCACTAATATGGCTATTTTGTTTCCTATAACTGTGGTACATCATTTAGTGTTGGGACAAACATCTGTGGACAGCATTGCTTCATATCATGTAGGCACCATCCAAAATTCTTGGCGAAGATTCTCTTGTGAATCCTCTGCAGTTTGTCAGGGCTGTAACTATACATGTTTCCTTATCCTCTTGCCCAGTTATCATCTTTTCTACTTCCAGGGTTAACAGTTGTACCTTTTTCCATCTTGTGCAGTGCTGTGGTTTGTTCCATTAATGACCACTGTCTGTTCACTTTGCTGTCACCGTTTCATGTTCTGCAGTTCAGTAGTTTGCTTAAACAATAAAGCAGGAAAAGAAGCCTCACAAGATATAACTGTAACACTGCAGTCACAGATACTGTAATTTCCTGTGAAGAAAGAACTGTTGTCTCCATTCTCAACTGTTAATCTCTTTTTATGCCAACAGAGTCAGTCACACCAGTCATGGTAAAAGAAATAAAGGACTTAATGTATCAAATGCAGCATCTTTTCAGTGTAACTTGCCATGAGCAGTTATTTTTATCTAGGGTTGTTCATGTGTGTGATACCCCATGATCCATTTTGTTAAAAATGTGGTTGCTAAAATAACATTGGGGTTAGGCAAATCTTTACATTTTTTCATGATGTACTCAGCTGAATTTCTCCTTCCATCTTTAACCAGAATGTCAAATTGAAGCTTCACATGCATGTTTTCAACACCAGTACTTCAAAATTTTCTGCTCTGTCCAGCATGGCATGTCTTGTCTTTTCTTGTATTCTGCAATCCATTGTGTTGTGGTAATAATATGGTTTTTCTAATGTCAAGGTCATCTCCCTCTCCTACCACTGCAAGATGCCAATTAGGCAAGGTAGAAATATACTTTTCACTAGTTTCCCACTGTGTCCTGCCTTCTGGGCTTTTTTGGTTGCTCTGCTGAAAAGACCAGGCTTCTCTGTAAATGCAGAGCCCCCACTAGAAGGGAACTTGGAATGTGGGCAATACTGTTTTTAGTCAAGTTGATTATTAAATTTATCCATCCTTAATACGTTGGGGGAAAAAATTCCAGCAATCCTCTTCATATCTGCACCTCACTGCAAGGATTTCACTGTGTGTATTCTACATAATACACATCCCCATAATCCCAAGGCAGGTGTTTCTTTTCCAAGAACAGTATCTCTGCTCTCCTCCAGGCTCTGTGTGTCACCTCAGCCTGCTCTAATGGCCATTAAAGGTTTTGTGGGTACTTTAGCTTTCATCCCTGACCCTGTTCATGGGGTGCAAGACACAAATGAGCTCAATTCCAGTGCTGTGAACAAAGGCTTTTCTTCATTTATGCAATTCATGTTCTCTCTTGAACTTTAGAAAGAGGGTCAGGAGCCACGTGAATTCTGAATTGAGTTTGGGTTTAAGAACTGTTCATTATATCCTTGAGCTGCAGCCAGGAGACCACTCCTCAGAAAAATCACTGAATTTAGTAGGGGGAGTGTAACAGAGAATAAGTTAAACCTATCTGGATATTCTCTTCTAAGTTAGGTCAGCCCTCAGTAGCAGAAACAATGTCAGTGTTTCTTGCAAAGATGACTCTGTTAAAACCTTTAGCTTAATGACCTCTTACATTAGTGAGAGCTTTTGAAATAATTCCTTTGGTAGCTTCTTCTTAAGCCTGCACAAGAATTTGCTGTAACCCCAATCTGATAACATACCTTGTAAATATGAATTATTCTCTCAGTTAAAGGTTACAGCTGCTCTTTTTACATTGAGAGAAGTTCAAGCAAAACTGCAAGATTCCCTTTTTCCCCATGAATTGCACCAGCATGGGGAGCTTGCCTGATTTTTAATATACAGAGCCTTGGAAAAAAGGTTTAGTAGAAGATAATTTGACATACAACACATGAAACCACACCTAAATATAGCCCTTTTTGAGCACATGATTTGTCCTGAGGATGAAAAAAGGGCAAATAAAAGAAGTCTTATGCAGGAACAGGAGCTTGTGAGGATTTATTCACTGGAGTAGGGATGAGAATAAGTCTGGAGAGAGTGTCACAGTCTGCTTCCATTTCACAAAGGTGACACTGAGAACAACCACAGTGCGAGAAGCCCCTCAATGTAGTTTCATCCAACAGAAGAACAGAGCAGTGGTGAAGGAGCTGCAGTGATGGAGAACACTGGCCAGAAATGATTTTAATACAGAGAAACCCCCCAGTTTATAAAATAATTACTGTTCAGTAAGTGCAAAGGAGTGGATGCTCTTTCAGAATATCAAAAGTTCGAATTCTCTGCGTAAATGAAAGCAAAGGTCAGTTACAGCAGTTTTTATAGATGATGTTTTATAAGTACTTGATATAAGTTGTTTAGCTTGCTTTTGCAAGAAATTATTGATACCTTAACAATGGATGGATACTGTGTTAACAGGTATTCTGTAATGCACTTGGCTCAAACAAGCAGGTAGTGGGGAGCCAAAGAGAAATGAAATTATAGTAAAAGACAGATTACAGAGGCTTCATTTTTATCTTTCTTGGGTCTTTCTTTCATCTTTCTCCTGCAACACACAGTATTGGCACATTACATGTGTTTCTTGGCCACATCCCTATCACTTCTCAAGCTTCATTTATGTATTTTATATATATTTATATAGTGAGGGTGAGTTTTCTGATTTGTACTTTCCATTTCCTTGATCAATACAGGGGCCATTCTCTGTCCTACTTGTTGACAAGACATTGCTTGGACATTGATCCTACTTTTTAAAATAAACTCATTATATTATTTAGTTCTTCCCTAAAATTATGCCTCATTTAATAGCCCCTGGGTAGGAATATTGTCAAAAGCTTTTAAAAAAAGTTAAATAAGTTATGTCAATCAGGTCCACTTCATCCACTTTTTTTTTATAACAGTTAAAAAATGCTTTCAGCCTACGTAATCCTGTGGGATTTTGTCCTACATTTGTTTCCAAAAAATACATGCTGGATGCAAGAGTGTCACATTCCGTGATGACTAAAGCAATAGTTTCTGTCAGCATCTCCTTGGCTTGCCAGCTTTCATTTATAAATCAAGGGGTCTCTGTTATGCTCCCAAACAACGTGCTCCAGTCATTTGGAGGGGGCAGGAGAACTTTCTGGAACAGAAAATAAAGCAGCAGTGGCTCACTTCTTGCTGCAGGAAACAAATTCATGTCCTTCCCAAGGCAGTGCTTTATGAGCCCATCCTGAACCCAAACTGACATTTGCTGAATATTAACCTGTTTGATACGGGTCGTTCTTCCAGTGATAAATAATTTATTTCATGAAAATTTAGCAGTCTTCAGCTCAAGCTGACCAAGGAAGGGTTTATTCTCAAGGATTCCTGTGCCATTTATGAAGTTTATTAATGCAGAGACCATCACTGGAAACACTATTTATCCTGGATCAGAATTTATTTAAATACACAGGAACTGTGTAGCCGGGAATTAAAATTTATTTTTTGCCTTCCAAGAAAAATAGAAAATCTAGTAATTTTCAAATGTTCCACTTCTTACAGTGTGAAATTCCATTTTGAATAGCTACAACTATTGCAGATGAAACTATTTGTGTTGCTAAGCTCTTTGGTGACTAAAAATGTCACATTATTTCCTGAATGAAACGCAGCTTTTTGCATATGAAACGCCCACAGCAGCTCATGTTGAAGCCTGTGGTAGACCCTGTGCTTGTTCTTGCATCTGAGTCATTAGTTCTCATGCTTTAATAACTTGCTAAATCTGCAGCTGAAATTAATTGGGGACTTTTCTTGTTGGTTTTCCGTTGGTAGTGTTCTTCCTTAGAAAACTGTGATGGTACCTGGAAAACTGTGTTTTTTGTAATAATTGTTATGAAATCGTCTAATGGTAAAAGACCAGACAACAATATTTTAGTATTTTGTATTCAGAATCTCTTCCACAAAAAGCTACAGGAGAAATGCTCTTGATCTTCAAAGGGAAATATTTGGCTTTTTTTGGCAGCAGCACCAGTGTTTTTCTTTGAAGTGCAAACTGCCAATGAAAGAAACTAGGATTTACAGGAAGAAATGTCTTTTCTTTCTGAGTTTTCCTAAAATTTTTTTTTTTGTTTCCTTATTTAAATTGCTGTTGCTTGCATGGACCTTTTTGGGAACTGAGTGTTGCTATATATTTATTCAGGGTGCCTGTCTGCAGTCTCTGTGTGCTGTGGGAGCTGATGCTAGAAAATTATTTAGTTTTGTTTTGAACAAAAGAAATGGGAGCTCCAGGAGCTCTACAGGAAGTGGAAAACATGTATTTTAAAAAAACTTTAATGAGGAAAAGTCCCTCTACACACAAACATATCGGTTAATGTCATGTAGCCTTAGGGCTCATTCTGCCTGCAAGTGCTGTTGCACTCAAAAAAAAGAAAAAAAAAAGATATTGAGGAAAGCATTTATTTGACCATATTGGTAATCAGAGCTGTTTCACTGAACTGGGTGCTCTGGGAATGTGAACGTTCCAGTGCCTGCCTCATGTGGTACTGGAGGAAATAAGGGAATTGTGCTGTAGAAACTGGTCCTTTACTAGTTTATTCCCCAATCAGAAGAACAAGGGCACATCCAAGCCCCGTAGGAGTCTTCATAGATAAAGACAGAAGAAAAACTACTGCAAGACAGGCGTTGTTACTGGGGAAGGAAAAATCCAAGGCACTTGGGGGGTCGGGCAGTTCCAGATCTTCCTGTAAGGCCACTGAGCTGAATGTAAGGAAGTGGCAATTGCAGTTGTTACTGACTGAGCTTCATGCAGCTCATTTGTACTGCTCTGCCCTTTGTCTGGGTTTTAAAAGACTGAATTTTGCATTAATGCTTCCTAATTTGGAGCATCACTGAGCTCCAGTGATATAAGCAAGGATTTTTGCAAGCTAAGACACAGAGGGCTGTTCAAAGTGTGTGGTGGTTTGGGCAGCATCCAGTCATACCTGGCTCTCTGCAATCAGTTGTGTCTTTCCCCTTCCTTTAGAGTTAGCTGCATTAAAGTAAAAAATCAAACTATTTGTTCCAGACCCCGTGGAGGAAGAGAGTAAGATGATCTCTCCCTCAGGCTGACTGTTTTCCTGGATTCTAAAGGAACAGAGTAACAAATGAATCAGAGAGCATGTAACTCAGACTGTAATTAAGTTTTCCATTTAGGCTCTTCTGGAGTGATCTGTCTGGGTGCCTCACACCACTGTTCTATTTCTTTGTAGTACCATTTGCCTCTTTAAAGGCAATTTCCTGTAAAATCTAAACTCACAGTGAAAATTACTCCAACAGTGGAATGTATACTTTTTTTAAAAAGAAAAAGCAAGTGTTTGTGCTTTCAAGGTAGAAAATATCTCTACATGTGCTTATGCTAAAGCAGCTCTTTGGTTTTAATTACACTTCAGCAATAATTAGTGTAAGTTAACTTTGCTATAGAAGCTGCTGAACAGATGTAATACCTGTCAAAGTACAAGTTTTCAGTCATTTGTGAAGTGAATATGTCCACAAAGTTTCTGTGTAGAGATGTTGGCTTTTATTTGGTGTTGCTCTTTAGAACTTGAGAAGATACCTCTAGAATTAAGTGATCTGCCAAGTCAGGTAACCCAGGGCAAACACATGCAGATCATGTCCTTAATATGCTGAGTGAATTCCTGCCTATGCTGCCTGATCCTGTTCTGATTCCTGATGACCATTTTGGAGTATTTAAGGTAGGGGTCATTGTGCTATAGAGAAATGGCTGAAACATTCTGAATTGTTTATGACTATGTTAAACTCACTTCAGCTTTAAAAAGTTTAATAAATACCAGCATGGTGGAGGACGGTGCCTGTTGGAAGCTCAGAGACCCTTTGAGAAAATGGAGAACGTGATGCAGAATTTGGAAATAAAACAAATAATAAATGTGTTTGCTTTCCACAGTCACCAACCATCCAGATGAATATCCTTATTGGGGAAAAATCAAAAGCTGTTACTCCACATACATGTACAGAGTCAGGCTGTTGCTTCTGCTGCTGTTAATTGTTAATTCTTGAGGGGAGAGGTACCATTTCCTTGGTGCCATCCTGTTCAGTGGTACAGCACTGGGAACTGGCTTGGTGGGGTTTCACTGGGAAGGGAGTGAAGCTGCCAGAACATCTCCACCCTCGTGGGTTTAGGATGAAAAATCACCTGAAGAAACAACCCCAAGGCTGTATTTTGCAGTAATTTCATTGTTTAGGTACTGCCAAATAAATAGAAAGGGGTCTGTGAACAGAAAAATAGGGAAAAGAGTAGAAAATATCTGTGTATATGGGGGTGCATGTTTGTATTTTCACGTTCTGTGGTGTAAGGCAGTTAAATTAGATGAGTTTCTGTTATAGCCATGCATTTGCTCTTTCTAAGGTCATTAATGTTACTGGAAGACATTATTTGCCTTTGATCGTTTAATTTTAACTTTTTTCTTATCATAGAGGAGTCTGTCTGTGCACCTAATGTGTTCAAAAATTACATAAATTGGTGTCTTCAAATTGTACCTATTTGGAGTAAATGAGTTTGGGACACACAAAAGGCAGCAGCAGCTGCCACAGAACTGTCAGCTGCACTCAGGGCTGGAGAACACTGAGCCTTGTGCTTGTTTACAAGTAGCACTCAGGGCAGTAGATACTCTGGTGACAAGTGGAACTTGAGAAACTAATGATGGACATATGAGGGCTCTGCAGTTATTTAGGAATCCTCTTCAGAACTCCCGGGGTTAAAAAAAAATAAGGCATTAAGTGGTTTATTTCAGATGAGCCAGAGCATTCCTCAGGATTGTAATAATAGTGTTAATATCTCCAGTTTCTTTCTAGATTTCTGTCTGATACCAATTTGTGACCTCTGCTACTTGCATAACATTTTAAAAATCACTACTGAGCTCTAGTGTAATTCCAGTTGTAGTTTTTCTTCTCTATGTGGTAAAACATAAAGTAATCTGAGATTTCAGAGTATTTGGTGTAAAAGAATGAAAATATTAAAACTAGAGAATGGATTAGAGAGAAATATCTTTCTCCTACGTCCTCACGCCCATTTTTGTGGTGTTTTGGAGGTTGGGGTTTTTTTTTTAAGAGTTGTTTAAAATATTTTATTATAGGGAAATGTTCCCTGAACTCCCAGTCTGCACATTTCAGCTGAATTTCTCAGTCCCTCTACTTACTGGTTTTCCTAGACAAGGCTTCAACTAATTTTTCCTGCCCCCTGTCCCAATGGTTATTATCCTTATACCTTATGTACTTTTCCTCACATATTTCCTTACTGTTTTCCCATGTTGCTGGTGGTTTTGTTTGGCTTTTCCCACTTTCTCTAGATGTAACTGCACAAGTCAATTAACTTGTAATTACTGAGAGAAGCAAATTAGGGGTGGAACAGCAGCAATGAAGGGATTTCTGTGTGGGTGTCTGTAAATGCTAAAGCAGCCCTCAAGTGTAGGTGTCATTTTAGTATTATTTATATTTAGTATTATTAGATTATATTTAGGGTAATATAAAACTAGTTATTATTAGTTTTCAGTCCTTCAGGAGCAAATCCCTGCCTAAGTCAGTCTGAATAACAATTGTGTGTTCTTCTTGTGACATTTGTAGCCACTGCCACCTGGAAATCATTATAACTTGCTCAGCCTTTTGAATCTCTTCATGTCACTAGGATTGTCAACATTTTAATGAGAAAATACCAACACTTAAAGGACAGTGATGCAATTTGACTTCTAAACTAGGTATCTCTTTTTAAAGCATAGGATAATTTTCATACAGGAAGCCATGCTTTCTGTTTTGTGACTAACCCTGGTTTTTTTACTTAAAAAGAAATTATTCCTCTGCTGCAGGTGAGGATAATATATGGGTAATTTGTCCACTTTCTAAGCAATGATTGTGTTTCACTTCCATGGATCTGGTTAATGGATTACAAAGCCAGAATTGAGAGCTATGTAGAGCAATTTTTAGACTGCAGATTTCCCTGAATTAATTCCTAATTCAATTTGAAAATATTAATATTTTTCTTTTTACAAACAATCTAAGATTTTCAAATCATGGGGAATCCATTGCCAATTGTGATTAATTAAGCAGAAAAGACACTGTTGTTATAATAAATGTTGCTGTTGGCTTCCATTCTGAATTTGTCTCACTAGCTCTTCATCTTTGTCCCTTACAGCTTTGTCTGATGGATATGATAACTTCTAAAATTTGTGTAGTAAATTGTGTAATAAATGTTGTGTTATCACTTGATTACATTCAAGTACCTTACAATAATTAAACTGAGACATCCATAAAGACATGGATGTCTTTAGTTGCCAAGAGCTGTGCTTTAAAGCAACTAGGGATTTGTTTTCAGTAAAGAAAGCAACCTGTTGGTTTAGACAGGTTCTGCTAAAAATACAAGTTTTACTGCTGTTTGTGAGTTGAGTTGCTTGAGTACCTTTTGCCTTTTATTCAAGCCTTCAATAATTATCAAAGGATTTCATGTTAAAATGTTTAGCAATTGAAGGAAGTACAGAACTAACAAGGTTACTCAGTTTCTTTCAAAAATCATTTCTCATGGAAGCTGCCTTGCCTTCCTGTGGCTCAGGTGTTAAAAGTCTCATTTTGTGAGGGGAAAACTGAGTGTGTGTACGAGCTTCAAATCATTGGCTTTCTTTGGGTGCCAATACAGGCTTTCGTTACCAAGCCCAGATTTTTCAGAGCACTGAAGCACAGCTGGTGTTCTTTGAAGAGGGAAGTTGATGTTTCACATTCCTGGAACCTTTGGAACATTGGGAGATTGATCATGTATTTTTTTCATGGTAAACTCAGAGAAATGCTACTAATGAGAAAGCAAACCTGTCATCTCTCCAAGTGTGCTGTGACCTACACAGTAACGATGAGACACAACCTGATTACAAGTGACTGGGTTTTGTGCTTACACATACCCACAAATATCTTACAATACATGCCCTCCCCAGCATATCTTGTGAACCCTCTTTTCTGATCAGCAAGGACATTCCAGAGCTGCTCTATGAGTACAAATAATAAATTGCCCAAGAATAGCCCAACAGCTTTATTGAAGACCTGTTCTTCCACAAGCCTCGGTTTTGACAGAAGTTAAAATGTAATCCTCTAGTAGGTATCACAAGTCCCTGCTTTAGGAACAAACCAAAAGTGCTTTGAGTGATAAACACTAAATGGCAAAAGAATTCCTGGAGAACAGATAAGTTCTCAACAACAGACAGATGTGTGACTGTGCTGCAGGATGAGCTTCTGGGTGGCCCTCAGGGTCAGAGCCACAAACTCCATTTCAAGAGCCAGTCAGAAAACTCTGTGTACTGGTGATTACAGTGGGCTGACCTGGGATAGAAATGAACTCCACTGCTGAGCTGAGCATGCAGGTAAAGGTTTCAGCTGGGATTAGTACCAGTTAAGATTTGAGCACTTGGGCAGGTGTTGAGAATTAAACTTGTTGGCAGCAAACTTTGTGCAATGTTGCCTCTCTCTGCTGTGCTTAGGCCTCCTACAACCTTCCACTTTCTTTTGCTCACACAGACACACTTTGCAGAATCATTACTTTGTCTCTTTTCTGTTATTTCCCTATTTTTGAACTATTTCTGACACCTGCCACTCTAAATAATTATTCTTGGGGTGATGTTTGCCTCTGAGGTTACCTTGAGGTGCTCATGGAAAATTCAAATTTGGGAAATTCAAGAAAACAAATTTCATTATTAAACATTTGCAGAACAGCTTAGGTAATACATATGAAAAGGCATAATGAAAAGAGTGACACTGGGCAATGGAGGGTGTTACACAAACAATTCAGTATCTGCCTAAAATGAGCTGGTGAAGTGCTGATTCTGAGATGGATAGTTGGAAAACAACTTCATCTTTATTAATATTAGCTTCTGCAGTACAATTCCTAGTGGGGTTGGAACTTCTCCCTCCGTGGCTTTTCCCTGCCTGTTATTTTTCCCATGAGCCAGGCAGGGAGAAGTCTCCACAGTGTTGGACTTGGAAGAAGGAGCCCACTGCAGTCCATGAGCTTGGAATTGCTCCTGTAATGGTTTTGTCCTGGGGCTCGTTCTGCATCCTACAAGATACAGAAGGATTGAAAACAGTGCCTCCCATGCAGGGGGGGGTACTCACTGAATGACACCCAAGTGATGTGACCATTATTTGCTTGCTGTTGTAGCTTGAGGTTACAGTGTTCTCTTTTTCCATAGTAATGTGCCTGACCTCCATCCAAAAAATAAGAAAAATTCCAGAGCGACAGAAAGAAAATGTCTCGGTTTTTTCCAAAGAAAATGATGATCTAAATGAATGAAGCCTGATAAACAGGATGGGAGAAGTCACAAACCCACTGTCAAGCATGACACCTGACCATAAAAAGAACCTGTCAGACAGAGCTGAGTGAAAACTTGGGAGAATCAGTCTCAGAATTCGGGCAAAACATAGAATAAATGGGGGGGGAAAGAGGTTAAAATTGTAAGAAGTTAATTATGTGCCTTCTTAAAGGAGCTTTTCCTTTCTGATTTTCTCAGTTTATCACTTAACCATTACTGTTTGTGCCAGTGTGAGAGTGAGGAAAGCCTTCTTTTCTGTAAGTAGGGGAATTTCAATACTTTACTCTTTCCTAAGAGTTTGGCTCAACTACTTGAAGAAATTGTACACACATAGATGTCACAATAACTGGTTTCAGACAATTCAGAAATTGCTGAAAGTTTTTCTCTTGCAGATTTAAAAAGTTAATTATGCTAATCTCCAAAAAGAAGTGACAGTGAAGTAATCTCATTTCTGGGCTCTGTGCTGCAATTTTTTTCCACCATGCAATGATTTTAGGAGTAATGTGCATTTCTAGTTTTACCTTTTGCTTTGAAACTTCATTCTCTGAGGACAAGTCAATTTTACTGTAGCTTCTGTTTCTGACAGGTTAATAAAAATAGGCAAAAGTGTTTACAAACTTAATGTAGCTGTGAGTCAAAAGTAAAGTGTTTCATGCCTAAAGCACTGGACAGCACACAGAGAAAGAGAAGGGTTGCTATCAAGAAGGCTTGGGCTGAGAAGTCACACATTGATGCCAACTCTTGTTTTTGGTTTTGTTTTCTAGTTTGATGCTGACAGAGATGAAGAGGAAGTGTTCTTTGACATAAGTTCAGCAGTTGACAATAAACTATTTGCAAACAAAGAGACTGCAGCAGGTGAGTTAATGTAAGATTTAAGGAACCATGTTTGTTATACTGCATTTGGCATTGCTGTTTTCACATTCCACAAGTATGGATACGTATATATGTATATATGATATATGTACTGTAGCAGAGTCTTGACCTCAAACATTGGCACAACCAAGGGAAAAAAATCTTTTTACACTTGGAAACTTCACACAACACACTGAACAACTTCTCTACAGGTGAACCTTAAAAGAGTGTGGCAAGTCCAGTAAACTGTGTTATTGGTACAAACCTTTGTAAGTGGGTCAGGTGCAGTTGTCAGCTGTTTCAGTTCCAGTGTTCCCCAGAAAACCAGTCCTGTGAGAAGAGTGATTAAACTTCCTCCCTGGTAATAGGTACTAATTCTGAAAACTCTGTGTGAATGAAAGTCAGGTGTTCAGGGATTTCGTTTATTTGTGTATTTATTAGTTGTGCTTACTGAGGCTTGAATGTCTTCAAAGGAAAAGCCTTTGAGGGGCAAAGGACTGCAAAAGAATTGAAGCTAAAAATCAAAGCACTGAAAATCTGTAACATCTGTCAGAAATATTTTGCTTCAGGGGAACAGAAACATGTTCTTTGGTAACTTCACAACTACTTCTTTTTACAGGTGACATCCCTGGCTGTTTTCCAAATAAACCATGAGGGTTACATAGGTAGATGATACTACAAATGTCTTCTGAAACAGCACACAAAAAGAAATATCTAGGGGAAATGTTTTCCTGTAAAATTTACTAGCTTTATTAAAACAAATGTTAGATATACATGTGTAGAGAAAATCATGTATCTGATCACTCCTCTGTTTAAGGGAAAACTCATCTCCCATAAATTGGCAGGCAGAATAGATTCATTTATTTGTAACTGTGAACAATCATTTGGGCTCTGCCAGGGAAGGAGGAATTGATGAAGCACAACGAAGTAGCAACACATCTATTATCTCTTTTTGACAAAGGGGAGATTACTTTTCCTCCTAGAAGGCATTTGCAAAGAGCAGTGCCTCAGACAGGAAGATAAGGTCATGTTTTGAAGATCTGCAAGGCAGTTCTGAACAAGCTGGCCTACAACAGCCACCCATGAGGCTACTTTTGATTGTGTCCTAAATGAGACAGATGAAGGACCAGGTGGGGGGCAGGGAGGGGAATTGAGAATTACAAAAAGTGCACCAGCTGAAAAAGCACAGGTTTCTAATGGTCAGCTTCGAGCTAAGATGCACACAGGAATAAAGACAACTACCTTTCTCTGTCAGGTGACACACCTACCACTTTTGTTCTGAGCTGTATTCATAGAGGCAAGAGATTGATTCCAAGCCTAAAATGGCATTCCCACTGTACAACCCTGTGCTGGTAATTGCCTGTGGGTTCCCTAATTAAATGAGCTAAGTGCCAAACAGCAAGAGGAAAGGAGTGTCATAAAGGTGCTGGCTCTGACAAACAGCTTGACAAGACCTGAGCAATTTGCACAAATTGGTTGGGATTCTGGAGGGGTTCCAGTCAGCTCCTTGAAAGTCTGATCTGCTTAACAAATCCCTCACCAAAATAATTGGGGAGCTATGAGCTCCAGCAGAACCATGCCACAATCATCTAATTGGTGCCTAACCTGAGCACTGATAACAGCAAGGAGATTTGAAGTAGGATTTCTATGAGATCAGGTATTTCATTTCTAGAGGTTGCAACTCCAGCATTGCCCTGATCTCACTTTTTGTCTTTTAACCTTATTTGTGATATTGCAATATATTGTGGCTCCTGGTAGCTAATGTAGACATAGTATTTCTAATGTTTTCATGCCTCCACATCAACCTCCTCCACATCAACCTAATGTAAAATCCTGTTGTAACCGACTTTGGAACAAAATATGCTGAAAAAAAAACCCTGAAATTTTTATAGATTAAAATACATATTTCTCATTGTTGCCTTCCACAACATATTAAGACTGTTACCAACAGCAACAACCTGTCATGAAACTCAACAGTGTAAGGTTGCAATAAAATTTGTATTAGAAGCATCTTACTGAGAGGAAAATTCAAATGTAATCATTCTAATGCTAATCAGTCCTTTAATAAATTACTTCTATAATATTCCACTTGAAATTTATCTTCTAAACATTTGTCTTGCCCAAGTTCTTCCATGCAACACGTCTTAATTGAGTTATTAGACGGTGCTTCAGAGCAAGTTCCATAACATAAAAAGACATTTTTATTTTATTGAGCTTAAACATGCTATTAGGAGAAGCAGCATGTCTCACAGGGTAGGCTCAGATTATTTCTGTGACAGTCAGTGTTGAACAGTGCAAATATTAGAGAGGTGAAAATGTGAGTGGGGGCATATTTGAGCCAGTGACCCATATTGAGTAGAATTGCTAGCAGGATTGGAAATAAGTAAGGGATTTAAGCAAGGTTTGGAAATCCATGAGCTGATTTGCCAAAGCACAAATGGTCCAAGGAGTAGACTTAATTAACTCGCATGATGGGGCAGAGATGCCTTGTAAGGGGAAGTTAAATCAACTGCAGATAAATTTAGACAGATCAGCCCAGTTTAGTTTCATTGTATAAATGAATTCAGTGAATGGTCAAAAAGCAATGCTTGACATTTGCATACAAGAAAACTTAAGGATGAACACACCTCTGGGGCAAGTGCCATGCACCAGGCTCAGAACACTGGAATGTTTTGTAGGACCACAGACGTTTAGGGCCATGGTCCCCTGGGCTTTGGGGTGGATTTCTGTGGCAGGAGTTCCACACCTGCCCATAGCAGCCACTCTCTCAGCTTTCCATGACCAAACCTGTGCAGTTCAGCTGAGGAGCACCAAGCAATGTGTGAAACACAGCATAAAATGTGAAGTGCAGCCTCCTGGGGAAGGAGTTGGGTGAGCAGGGCTGTGCTCCCCTCTGGGGCAGGAGCACCCCTGGCTGTCAGACCTGCCAGGGGTGGTGCCTGTCACCACATCCTCCTACAGCTGCAGCCACCTTTAATTCACCTCACCCCTCAGGGCTGAGGTGTTGCATCCTCAGGGGTTCCTAGCAAGGCAAAGCTTTATGAATGATGCCTTCAGTGTCAAGATACAAAACATGGCAAAAAAAAAAAGGGAGTGCATTGTAGCTAATCTGCTTTTTCTTATTTCATCAGCCTGCACCTCCCTGGAGAGCTGATTATTCAGTTAACAGGGATTTAATAAAAACTTGCAAGTGATTTATTTTTTAATTGTGCAGTAGTGTACCTAATAAAATGCTCTTCTCTTTCCCTAAGGAGGACACAGGGCACATGAAAATGTCCAGGTCCTCCTTGCCTTAACTTTATTCATGCAATTAAGGAAGCATGTTTAAAATCCTAAGAGTACCTTTGCACATCAGGTGCTTGCAAGTTATTTCTCCATGGCAGTAGAACTTTTATGCACTCTCTTAATTTTTTTTTAACTTGAGTTTCCCCTTTTGCAATTGATGGAGTTGCTCAGATCACTTGCAATAGATTCATACAAGCACAGGAAGGCTCTAAGTTAAGCAAGAGCTGAGATAATTTGGTGGAATGGGACATGCCTTTGAAAGGAATTAGGACAGACCAGACTGTAAGCCTTCCCCCCTTTAGTATTAACTGTTTTTATAGCCTAGTTCTCAGTGAACCAACTTAGCAAAAGGAAAATAACACAACTTACTCAGAAAGAGCAATGAAACTTAAGATGATGAACTGTTTTGTTGTCAGGCATGAGATGTGCAGCCTGCAGTCTCACTGAAAGTAGCAGGGCATGTTTGCTCCCATCAATAGCTAAACATTGCCTCAAGTTTTACATGAAATGTTGCTGATTTAAACTTGGGTTTAGAGAACCTGAGCTGAGTTTTGAACTGTCCACTTTCCAAGGCTCTCCCCTTGGCTTTAGCCTTGTCAGGAGGTCTGCCCACCACCTGGATTCCTGACTCCCAGCTTGCTGAGGGGCTCTCAGAGGTGCTTGTGCTGCCAGCAATGAGTTAACAAGCCTCTTGTCTTCCCCTAAAAGACCTGTTTTAATAAGATTTAGTCCAAACTCAGCAAAATATGCTCCCTCCAACAGCAAACTACTGAGCTGGAGCACAGCAGACTACTCATGCTGCACCAGGGATATCACAGGTACTCTCACAGGTCCCCTAATTGCTTTATGTGGTCCTGGGAGCAGCCATTTGCTTCAATTCATTTCTGGTGGGTTTGTCTCCAGGCAATTTGAAAAGGGTAGAGAGGTCTGTACACTGTTCAGTGATGGATGGTTATGGGGTTGGTAGTTTTCATTAAACCAAGAAAGAAAACACAGGTTCTCAATTTTCCTTGAATATACCCTGGAAAGAAGCTCTGTTTTCCCAAGGACACCGGCGTCCTCTTTCAAGAAAAAAGGCCTTCAGATGCTTGACCATATTAAAATTGTATAACCATTATGGCTTTTATCACTTAAGATACATTATGCATGAGTGTTCATTTTCAGCCTGACCTTTACATTTAAGTTTGCAGCACCATATTTCATATTAATGTTTCTAGCTAAGGATACGGACTGCTCTTGGTAGTTAAGTGACAGTTAATCAAGTGCCTTTAATAAAGTGCACACAAGTGCCTTTAAAAGTGATTGATGTGCCAGAGTGGGCCAGTGCCAGTGCCAACTGAGGCTTAGTTAAATTATACTATCAACAATGACATGATGTTAAGAGTGACATGTCAGCTGTGTAAAATAAATCAAAAAATTAAGATTCTCTCAGCAGGTGGAAATCTGTTTGGTTGCATGGATCTTTTAGAGACAGGTATTTTCAAAAGACCATGAAGTGTATATGCCAGAGAACATGCTGCATGTGTACATGTGACACTGTGTGGTAGCAGGAGTATAATTGCCTTCTGTAATTTGTTTTTATAGCAATCTGATAAAGTATACATGAGCACTGGGGGTGGGGGCAAAGGAACCAAACCAAAACCAGCAGCAGATGGTAGATGCAGGTTTTTCCCTGGTGTCTCTTGTGTGGTCCAAAGAGTTAAATTGAAGATTAATTTGGCAGCAGTTGTGGGACAGATTGCAAACTAAGACACCCTGGAATCATCCTCTCTACCAAGTTACAGTTTGGTCATCGTGACATCCAGTTCCTCTCCTCTGTTCTCTCAGTGATATTTAGTTCACCACCTACATAAATTATTACTGTGCAAACTTTAAAAGCAAACCAAACCAGGTAATACATGAATGGATCTGGCACAAACTGAGCTGCAAAATCTGTTATGGTAGTGCTTGTTAGAGCGAGAGACCCACACAAACAGTTCTAATGGTGAGAAGACACAGGGCCAGCAATGGATTTAAAACTGTCTGTCCTCAGTGCCAGCAGGAACATCACCCCAGGAAGAGCCACCTGTAGCCCAGGAGGCAGGGAATTGTTTTCTTTACCTCCTGAGTGATCTTGTTTGGCTGGGGACACGTGGGCACAGGACAAAACACGTCTTGCACTTCCCCTGGTGTTACCTGTTGCTCCCCACATGAAGTTAGTGAGTGGGCTCATCTGTGGCTCCTGGCTGGTTACAGTGTTTAGGTTTCTGTGTCTCTTTACAGTATTTTTTGTTATTTAAATGTGAGAAATACTCCTATAGTCACAGGCCTGTTGACATTTTAATGTTTGTTGAACATGTGCAGTACTTGGCTCAGGGCTGCACATTGGGAGGACCCAGGAGACCATTCCTTCCTTATTGCCCAGGATGGAAATAATCTGATGGGGTGCCAGTGCCAGAATCTGATGTGCATGCTGGACCCTTCCTGTGTTTGTATAGAAAGATGAGTGGTGGTTCCAGTGCAAGAGAATGCATTCTTGCTGGTCCTGCCACAGGAGGATGACAAGGAGAAGGGGCAGAGCCACCTTAGAAAGGGTTAGAATTGGATAGAAATGGGGACCTGACAGCTGGAAGCAGGATGCTCTGGTCCCCTACCAGCATCACTCAAGGATCCTTATCTGCTAATCAGCAGTTAGTCAGGATTTCCTTTCTCTCTCCTAAATGTGGTTTATGTTCTCCCCTGAGTGTGGCAATTCTACAATTGCAAGTCATGGCACGTAGAACACCCTGCCCAATAAATATGCAATGTAGCTAAAACAATTCACCAGTTAGCATAACCCTTCCTTATTAAGATTTGTAGTAGCTTTTATGGATGCTTTGAAGGCTTTGTTAATGAAATACCATTCACACGGGTTCTCTGGCACATCCAAATGGTCCCTTGGATCCCAGTTTTTGCATGGATACAGATAATTGGAAATATTACAGTGTTCCATCACATAAAGTGAACATTTCCAATCCATTTCTGAAGCCTAATTTTCTTTCCTATTTTAGGACCAAATGAACTTGATTGCAGTCTGATTATGGATTCTGGAGATACTGTTTATACAGAATTTGACTTTGAGGACCAGGTAATTTTCTGTGTATTTGGCCTCTCTCTAGACAGTTTTCTGGTTTATGTAAGTACTGTGCTGTACAATATGTCTGAACAAGGTGGTGGAACTTTAAGGTTGCATAAGACTAAAAAAGGGCTTCTTAGGTGCAACGTATATAAAGTCATGATACACAGAGGTTGCTTTTTGGTTAGGAGAAAAGAGTGAGTATTATTGTAGTATTAAGAGCCTCTATCTTCCATCACTGTGCATTGCTGAGTTTCCTCCACAAATTTTAAAATGTGTGGCACATGTGGCAAATAGAGTTCCTGGAATGGACTGTAAGTCTGCTGTATATTTAAGAAGAGGAAGTAAAACAGTTTTCAGAAGAACAGCATGAAAATATAAAGTGTGAAATATAACTACAACCAAATCAGACACTCTCCCCTTGGAAAAAGGTTTTTAAGAATTAAAAACAACAAAAGCTTACAGTGTGTTGAAACTGGCCTTTCAACAGGATCAGTCCTGTTGAATCCACACCTAAAACCTAAATTTTGATAAGTATTTTCCTTGTAGAAAGAAGGCTAGAGAGGAGGGGAAAAAAGTTCATATACATCTTTCCCCTCTAACCTTCACCTCCACACTGGTAAGGTCACATCTGGAGTAGTGGCCAGTTCTGGACTTAGGAAGACAACACATGGAGATACTCAAGAGAGTCCAGTGAAGGACCAGTGAGCTGATTAAGGGACTGGGCCATCTCTCCTGCAAGGGAAGGCTGAGAGAGCTGAGTGTTCAGCCTGGAAAAGAGGAGGCTCAGGGGGGATGTCATCAGTGTGGACAGAAATCTGAAGGGAGGGTGCAAAGAAGCAGCAGCCAGGTGTTTTCCAGCGTTGCCCTGGACAAGAGGCCGTGGGCCCAGACTGGTTCCTGTGGTTTGGATGCTGCTCTAGGGATCAGTGTGACTGTTCTTGTTACTCTGCTGTGGATAAGCATGAAAAGAATGACTTAAAATTAGAAGAAAGTATTTTTAAAGCTGTCTGTGTATCACACCACTATACTGAGGGGTGGTGGTTTTGTATGTTTTGCTTTCTGTCTTCCACTTCTGCACGGCTCTGCTCGTGTTTCCTTCACGACTACCACAAACACCTCTCCAGATCTGTGAGCAGCTTGGCAAAGAATTTTAATTTGTGTTTCTGTTACCGTTCAACTAAATGCAGCTGCAAATGTTTTCACATCTTTCCTCATTATTTGCAAAAGATATCTTTCCTTGTGGCGTTTTAAAGCCGGTGACAAAATCAGGGCCAAGAAAACTGAATTTTCATTCAGTATGGTCGGATTGTTCTTGGTTTTCTTTCCCAGTCTTCAGTGCAACACCTTATCCTCACCTGAAGCATGTTTTATGTTCTAACCCTATTCATTTCTTTTAAGTTACAGATCCCTTTACTGTTCCTTTGGCTCAGTTATTTCAGTCTGGCTGTTTTCAAGGAGGCAGCTTGTCTCTGTCTCCAAGTCCCATTTTAAACCCCATTCTTTCATAAACCCTTCTTAAAACACTCTCTGCCCAGGAAACTCTTAAATTTCTCATCATCTTTGTCTTGACTGTACCACTTCTTTTTTGAAGGGTTTAGGCCTATAAAACAAAATGTATATTTAAATTAAGTTTGGCTACGTTGATGCTAAAAATAGATTCTTTTGGCAAAGTATGAACACTAAAGAAATTACAAGGTTTGAAATGCTGTTCAGATAATAAGCCCAAGTTTTATAGATACAAAATGAAATGAACAGAAACATCTGAAAATCAAACTGCTCCCATAATTTCAGACTATCTGGTTCACTGCTGATACCTGGCACAGCCCATAAAAGCTCTGCCTGCAGTTTTCAGTGCACGTGGTTCTTCCATCAGACTAAACTAGAAGCCTGTGCCAGGCCCTTGCTGTCCTTGTCAATGGCAAATACCCTTTGTGCCAGATGTGGCAGTCAGCTTCTCTCATTATTTGGCTAAGCTAACACACTGCCATTCTGGCAGAAGTGCAATACTGATGGCAGAGAAGGAGAAATGAAGCTAAACCGGGGCTAAAATCCCTTCAGTCAAGGGCAGCCACAGAAATATGAAGTGGCTGAGAATGACTCGCTTCAGCTGCGAAGTTGGTGTCTTGATACTTACTAGTGGCATTTTAAAAAACATAAATATTTCTATGGCTAAGAAATGTTTTTATACTCACTTTATATGAGATGCCTTGTACAAATATAATGAAAATATATAGAGGAGAAAGCGATTGCAACCGAAAGCCTTGCCATCTAAATTTTGAAATTATGCAAGTATTGTGTACAGCAGCAAAGAAGAGAGTGGAGATAACCATAAAGTCATAATTCTATCTATCTGCCCAGTCTGAAAAACAAAATGAGAAATTACTCTCTGGAAGGACGGATCAATAACTAAATTCAGGAGTGAGGAACCGCTCACATTGAAAACTTGAGCTCATTTTGACTGTGGCAGTGATTTAATACTCCAGTGATTTACCACATGCTGTTTACGAATTGTGTGAAGCATCAACAACCTTTACTCAGAGAATCTCAAGTGGAAAAGGAATGTGTGTCTGGATACAAATGTGTCATGCAGGGATGTTATTGCATAGGAAATCTGCCATGAGAATGTGGGGGAGAAGAGGGCTGGTTTCTAAGCAACCTCACACAGCTGAGCTGCTAAAAATGGCTGGGTTTTAGGAGAATGTCTTGGTAGTCACTGAACCACAGGACTTGGGGGTTACACAGCATTGGCCTGAGGACAAAGCCACAGCTGGCAGTGGGTGGCACTTGGCACATTGCTGGAATGGATGCAAACAGGTACCTTTGCATTTCCTCAGCCTTGGAATGAGCCAGGAAAACCTCCAGTGTGAACTGAGCCAACAGAGTATCCGAGTTCTTCAGATGCACCCCACTTCTGCCAGAACAGTGTCTGACTGTGGCAGGGACAAGGAGAGTGAGTGCTCTGGCTCCAACTGGGATGTAGGGATTAGCTCAGGTAGGAGTGCTCCAAATACACCAAAGGGCTTTGGAGAACACCTGGTACCTGTTGGTGGAACACTGCAAACACTAATGCAGACCAAGATCTGGCTTTTCTGAAGGAGTATGCAGGGAGATGGAATTTAAAAAAGAGCACAGGAAAAGCTTGAGCTTTGTGTTGTACATTTTATAAGTGAACGTTCCATTAAATTCATGGAACTAAATTAAAAGCAAGCTGTTGGTTTACTACTGGCTGGGCATGAATGCTTCAAGAGCTGGACCATCCGTAATCACTAAGTCCCTACAGCACTGAAAGGCAGGAGAGAAATAACCACTTCAAAAAAAGAAAAAAAGATAATTCTTTCTGCAAATCATTAATAACTATTTTCCTGTTTTGTTTTGTGTTTTTTTTTTCCCCTCAGATTGTAGATTACAAAAGGAATAATCTAGGTTTTTTTTAGTTTGACTTAGAAATGCATTCTACCAAAAAAATAAAAATAAATAAGTAAAGCAGAGAGTACTCTCATTGAGAATGCCTTGTGGAAGAACCAGCCAAAGTTTCATGTGTTAGCAATCTCCACAGCCTTTTCTGGAATAATGATTACACTACTTGATTGGAAAACATAAAAGCAAAATAAAGAGATAGGTATCAGATATTTTCACCCGTGGTAAGACCTCAGGAATGTATTTTGGGCAACTCATTTTTGGGGGCAGCAGCTTCACAGAATATTGTCTGTTTGCAGAACTTGCTGCCATGAGCAGTGTCTGGTTTTTTAAGAACTGGCCTTTGCTGCTGGAATGCTCTCAAGTGTAGTAAAGGTTTTTACTGCTCACCGTGTTCCTCTCTAGTTGCCATTCAATTCCTCAGCTTTGCCAGAGAGGCTGTCAATATAATGCCACTTGTTTCCAGAGATCAGGCAAGTTTTATTTTTAACAATTGGATTTTTAATTAGAAACCTGCCATTTGGCTTATTTCGAGTGCATTCAGGCCAAAAGGGAGTATTGAAAAATTGGCATCAGGGAATCCTATCAAAGAGCTCCAGAAGAAAAGAGCGTCCAATTATTTTCTCATGAAAAGAAGCCTTTCGAGACAACCTTAGGTAGTCTGAGGAGTATTTAGACTAATTAGAGAACAAGTTAAAACACAGTCAGGAGACTGTAGAGTGAATATACTGCTGAACAAGTGCTTACAGAATTGATAACTTTAAAATTTGGGAAATGTGAAAATCAGGTAAACTTCAAGTAAAAAAAAACCTCATAAGTATATTTAGCCTCCTCTGAGTATTTGGTTTGGGTTGGAAGGGACCATAAAGATGATTTTGTTCCAATCCCCTGCCATGAGCAGGGACACCTTCCACCAGCCCAGGCTGCTCAGAGCCAGATCCAACCTGGCCTTGGACACTTCCAGGGATGGGGCAGCCACAACCTCTCTGGGCAACCTGTGCCAGGACCTCCCCACTCTCACACCTGCACAACATGGAAATGCATTTTTGTCTCTTCAGGGAAGTTACCAGTTCATAATTGAAGCATTTCCATGTCCTTGCAGTGTCAGAGTGCATTTACTGATGAAATTAGGTAAATGCAATAGCACATGCAAAGAAGAGATTGTCTCTTTTTTTGACCCCCAGATGTGTCAAAGGCCTAGGAAAAGTAGATGTAAAAAAGACTGAAAGCTAATAAAAGGCTTTCTGTTCAGCAGTGACAAGCAATCTATTGAATTTAAAAGTGCATAGCCCAATCTTTTCTGCAAGTGCAGAATGCTTTATAATTAGAAAATGTGACAGCTGACTTGAAAAACTCACAAGCAGAACCAGAATGGAGAGAAGGAAAAAAGCCCTGGAAGAGACTTGCTCTCATCGTAACAAGGCCAAACAAGCTCTGGATTAAAAGCTTTTGCCATGTAGTGACAATTCCTTTTGCAGCTTGCTGTGATTTGCCATCCAAAGCACATGGAATCTGGGCTTTAGGGGTCAGCAGGACCTGATGCAAAGCACACTCCATTGCCACCAAGACTCTCACAGTATTTCTGGCCTGACTGACCAGCATAGCTCGAAACTTAGATATTCAAGAGATGTAAGGAAAAGGTCCTGAGAACCTTTTCAATGCAGAAGCAGAACATAAATATTCATAAAACTGATGGGCAACAGCAAGTCATAAGCCTCATTTCACTCAAGCTCTGTGGATTAAACCAAAGACCATTTTCCTCCATTTGCTATGTTTCCTATCAGTTGTCACTTTATTTTGACTGCATTTTCTCTACTTGGAAGATTCAGTGCAAGTAATTTATTTAACCCTTCAGACACAGTGCCCTGGGGTGGGTATTACAGTACAAGGAGCAAACTGCACACCTCCATTAGCAGGGGCTCCAGCACTGGGGCTTCTAAAGATGCCTTTCAGAATTAGGTAAATATTAATTCAATTACTGGAGGAGTCAGATCTCGAATGTCATGGATTAATCATGTGCTTTCTCTTTGCTTGAGAACATAAGGAACTTCTGATGTAACAGCAGTTTTATTCATATCTGCTGTGCAGCATTAATCATTACAGGTTTTAGTGCAGTGACCAAGAGCACCCAGAAGCCATTTAGACTTTTAATGCTGAACATTTCTGCAGTGTCCATTTCTCTTTCCCTGGCAGACAGAGGTATCAATTTGAATTACAGATTCTGGTTATACTGAGAAACTGATTAAAACAGGGGCATGGGACAGAAAAGAAAATGAGAGGAAACTCAGAGAATGGTTGTGAAAGTCTGTTCCCTCAACATTTGTTTTTATTAAAGCCCGCTGAAAGGTGGAGTTCAATCTAGTTTAAGGATAGCTGCAAAAAAGGGATAATGAATAAGCATCCAAGACATGAAAGAGCTGGAGAGGCAGGCCTAACTACAGAGAAAAGATGTTTAATAGAAATGTACTGAAGTCAGTGAACAATCTGTTCAGTTCAGGTTGCCATGGAAACTATCCTATTAAATGCTTTAAAAAAAAAAATCAGTTCTAGAAACAAAGTACTACGTTTTGCCTGTTACAAAATGCTCTCTGAATAAGCTCAAACCAAGTGTATTTTGGGGCCTCTCTGTAATTTTGTAAGCTGGAATTATTTTTCTGGTTCAGCCCCACCATTGGGCGCTGCAATAAAGGCATGTGTAAGAAAACCTACTGCTCCTTTTTCCCTGTGCAAACCGTGGCAAAACGGGCAAGAAAAATTGCCCCTGGACTCAATCTGCATTTTTACTGTGAAACACCAGAAATGCCACTTGTTTGCTCCTTCTTTGGCAGATGTTATCTGAACTTACCTTCTGGTGATACATATATTAGGGGAGACTGAACTGCCAGGGTTAGTTGAAGTCTTTGCATCCCTAATTCTTTCCTGATTTTGAAGCAGAGCTGCCTGCAGCTCTGGTGCAGTGCAGGGCATGAGGATGCAGGTAGGAGGAGGGTGAGCTCAGGTGAGTTGGTGGAGATGGAAGCAGCAGTGACAGCATTATTCTTCACGGTGTGCTGCACTTATGCTTCACTGAATCCTTCAGCAGTAACTTAGGAAGCCCTTCTCTGTGGCTTGTGGAAGGTGTCTGTGGTAAAAGCATTACAATTTCCAGTGTGTCACCATCAATTTTCGAGGCAATAGCCGTGCTAGTGTACCTTCTTTCCTGCACTGGCAACCTGAGGCCTCATCCCTTCATACACAAACTACAAATTTTCAGCTACATTTATGAGTTCGACCTTTACAGCCCAGAGAACTCACATGATTCCTGGGGAATATCAGGCATCCCACACAGTTGATGCAAATAGGATCCAAAGCAGAACTTTTCATATTGCACCAAAAGTTGTTGAAGAAGTGAAAGGTGTGTTTTACATCCTCCCCTCTCTGCCTGTGAGATTTACACACCTCACTCAGGGCTGTGGGCTGGTTCTGTTCACGTTAGCCCAGCTTTCCTAAAGACAGCTACCAAAACCCTTCCTTAGCAACATTTGCAGTAATAATTCCTGTATTTTAAAGCACTGCAGAAGAAACCACGTTGTTAATTCTATACTTCTTAATCGCTGTTAAAGTACCTACTATATATTTTTACATTCACACATAAAACTGCAGTGATTGCAAGGATGCTGGTTTACTATGTGGGATACAAAACTGCTCTTAGAATCACTTATTTGTGTTGTATTGAAGCAGAAGAGTGGCTTCTCTGGGTGCTTTGGAAGTTAAAAAAAATTCCCTATGTATTTTCAGGCAGCCATATGTTTCCTATGTGGTGGTGTTTATTTTTTTACTCCTTATGTACCCCGTGATTGTGCAGTCAGTGTTAGTCATTTTGGGCTTAAATACCAGTCAGAGAGAGTGAAAAGTGGCCTAGTTTTAGAACTCCTTCCCAGCAGTGCATCTCAGATCAGTGGACTGTTTCTTCAGATAATTAAATTCCTTCTTAATACAGAAGTTCTTTATAAAATACTGTATTGCTGATGGCAATGGGGTGTAAATCACCATTTGCTGTCTGGTTACTGGAGGGACTTTTCCTTAGGTGGTCACTTGCTAAATCCAACAGTTCTTTTCCAAAGCTCTGTACAAGGGACCTCAAGCCAAAACAGCAAAGTTCCTCACTCAGATCAGCACAAGAATGGGTTGGAGGCACTTCCAGTCTGCAATTATGGGGGAGAACAAAGAGCAAAACTTGAAAGAAGTAATGCCACTGTCATTTCTTTTGTTTGATTGTGAACTTGTGATTGTGGTCTCGATTTCTAAAGAAACTTTTGTGTAAACTTTGTGCCTAAAATTAGTTTGATCCATGGACCTTCAAAGGCATGATAAGAAGCTGCATCTAAAATGCAGCCTTTTTATGTAATGTATCATTTCCAGGGTCAATTATTTTATTGTATTATTGCATCACAAAAAAAGATCTAGAGTTAAATACTGCCACTTGAAATGTAGGAAAGAGACTAATCTCTCATTTGAAAATGTTGGCAGGTTTTGGTGGGTTTTTTTTTTAACATGCAGTGTAATAGGCACAGAATTACTGTGAATCAAAAAACATGAAAATATTCTATGTAGCCAATGTAATAATACTTCAGCCTAATGAAGAGCACTTGTGTTTCAGTGATGATGGGAACACAAGGAGAAAACTGCAAGGGTAGTGCTTGAGCCCTGCACATTGAAGTGGCAGCAGTTTACCCATTGTAATCACCTTGCTCTTCAGCTCCCTTCATCTACACAGTTCAGCTCCCTTCGCTGAAGCTGTGCTGTAGGAAACTGGGGCTTGAGAACCATATGCTCCTGAGATGACTGGCATGGTGTGTTCTGTGCTGATAATGTGCCTGGGTTAAGCAGTGTGAGAGTGCTGCTGTCAGTGCTGCTATTGATATTTATAGACGAGGTTGAAGTGTTTGAATGTGGGTATGAATTGAAGGTTAGAACTGAAGGTATGAGTGCACTGACACCACATAACCCAGACTGTGCCAGGAATATATGTAACTCTCATTTGTGAGAACAACAAAGAATTCCCACTCTAACACTCTTGCTGGCCAGCATTTGTAATTTCTCATTGATTGTACTGTACAGTGTGTGGCAAAATCATGCTGAGTGGCCAGGTCTCAGGAAGAACACATGCCAAGTTCCTCATTTCCCTGGTGTAATCCCTCTGTAGTTCTGCAGCCTTTATAACAACTTTCAGAGACTAATTCCATCTTTACACTGTAGTTCAGTTGTAGAGCTTTCTCCAGGATTGCTGTCTCACCATTAACAGTTTATCATACCATACTTCCCTTGGAAGCAGTTCATCAGGGACACTGGGTGCTTCTATATCCTGCAGGAAATGTTCTTTGGACACTGAAAAGCTGTTCCTCACAAAACCAGTATTACAGACTCAGAGAATGGCCTGGGTTGGAAAAAGATTATTTTGATCCAACCCCCCTCAGCATATGGGGCAGTTAATCATGTCATGGTGTCTGGGGTTCTCCATGCTCATGTTCCAGCAGTGCCAAGAGCACTTCTGTGACACTGTAAATTGTATCTCAATGTAGATTAGAGCTGAGAGGTTAGAGAGAGCTGTAAGATGTACAGATAAGCAGGTATAAGAAGAAATGCAAACTAGGCAGAATATCCATTTCAATTTGTCCATTGTTTAATTAACAGGAGGAGGATCAGTCAAGTTTTTCTGGTTATGAGAGCACAGGAGGTGAGTTTCTTTTTCACTGTCAATTGGCATTTAATTTTGAAACCTTTGATTTCCCCTGGTGTTTAAATAGTTACTGGGAGGGTAAAGTAAATTCAGGTTATTTATATTGTGAAATTCATTTCTCAAAGTATTTTATCATGCGAATCCTCTTTGAATGCAAATTAAGGTTTGTAGAAGATATTTCTATGCTCTTTAGGCCAGTGGATCCAAAATTATTACTAAATGCTACTGTTAATCAGCATCAAATCTCAGAGGTGTTCTCAGAAACTGGCAGTTATGAAAACCTCCTTGGGAAGTAGGAGGTGGTAAAAATCTAAGAGCAGTAAAAGGATTAATCAAAACTTTTCATGGCTAATGAGATTTTGTAATAAGACCACATAATAAAACCCAGAATTGTATGAGGTAAATAAATGTGTCTTGTAAATGATTAAGTCAGAGACATAATAAAATTTCATCAGCTCAAATGGTGCAAGATCACCTTCTATACTGGGATAATCAGGCTCATGACTGGGACTCGGACCAGAAGGACTTGTTTTTTTAACAAAAATACAATCTCAGTGAAAGGCAAAGCTGTAGCACAAACAAACAAAAAGGCGTGGTAAGTAGCTGACATAAAAATTATTAGGTCTTGCCAACTGAAGAATTTTTATTTTCATTTTAGACTTTTCAGAAGATCTGAGGAAATCAAACATAATTTTTGTTGTTGGTAAGTAGGATTCCTGATTTAACTGTCGCGTTTGAAAATCCCCACGTTACTGAGCTTTGATTATTAGTATATGATTTCTTTTAAAGTTTAGCAGAATAGTTTGGTTCAGAATATTTATGCTACAGTGATGGTTTAGTCTTTTGACAAGGAGTTAGCATTTAATTAGATGTAATTAACTCAGGTCTGACCATACTAATAGCAGTTGTGTAAAGCTCAGAGCAGGAGATTCAGTTGAGTGTGAACATATTCAAAATAACCACAGTTCATGTGCAGTTCCAGTAGAGTTGTGGGATCTCTCACACCAAAGTTGCCTTGCCAGCATTAATTAAAATGCTACTGAATGGGATTATAAATCAGAATTTTCAGGTTTGGGTGAAAAATATTAATGCCCTTTATTGTATGAATGTGACTAATATAATTAGTATGAACTTTGAACATTCTTTTAAAACAAATTATAAGGAGAAGATTTACAAGTTTGATCTTAAAGCTTGGTACTAATTACTTGGAAAGAATAATGGCTTTTGTATCAAGCAGTTTTCAGAACTACCTTACAATGCAGAGCAGGAACAACATATTTCCAAGGTCATAAGGATAGATACCAGAACATGGGGGATTGTACATAAAAGTGAGTCAATGTGTGAATTCTTTTTCCTAATTAAAAAAACCCCCACACTTCCCAAGTTAATAATAAATGACTGTCAGTTGGGAGCTGAAATCTGGTCACTGTGAATTGTACAAGAATTAAAGAAAACTCTGAAGAAACATAACAGAAGGAGCATAACAAAACTGTTTGGGGTGGGGGGAGAGGTAGGAGAAGAAGCCCCCCAAATTCTCAGTGCTTGAGTGCTCCATTGCATGGGCAGCACTGGGGATGTTCAGCCCATGGTACCTTTGGAAAGAGAGCAGAGGAGATGGGTTGGAAAAGGCTTCCATGGATCCTCAAATGGGAAAAACTCTTGGTCTCAGGTGCCAATAGGTGTGTTTGCTTGTTATATAGATGTGTGTTTTCATGAGGAAATAATAAGATGCTTATAAAGGTGTTTTTAAGTGTGAGATTTAAAGATTTGAGGTAGTTTACAAACTAATCAAAATAAATGCACCATCTGCCGTGGCTGACAAACTGAGATACTGTTTGGAAGACAAAGAGAAAAAAAACCAGGCTGTTTCCTCCCCCACTAATTACCCTTGAAAATTGTCCAGAAGGCAAAGAAAAAGAAATAATCTAATTAGCAAAGATTTACATTAGGGCTAATGTAGGAATTAATTGGAATAACAGTGAAGTTGGATTAATTAAGCAACAATGTCAACATTGTTGAGAGACATAGAACCAGCAAGTAAAAAGTACAGGAGATAAGAGCAGGATAATAAAAGAGGCAAAACCAAGGTAAATTTGGCCTGTAAAGTAAAATTCCAGAGAACAAAAAAACCCACAGAGGTGTAAAAATAAATTTGGGTGATGCTGTAATACTCAAAATTTATATAATTATTGGCAGTCATTAAAAAAACCCAAAAAACTACAACATAAAAACCAACAAAAAATCCTTTTTTCATCAGTTTGAACTGCAGTGAATGATGTCTGGTCAGTCCTAACTAATGCAATATACTGCATCCACAGAACTGTCATAAGTAACAGCTGCTGTTACCCTTCCCTGTCCCCTCCAGGAGGTTCATAAAACAGCCACGTTTGGCTCCGGTTGAGGCTGGAAGTGGAACGGGAGGTCAGGGGAATCTTTCTGCCCGTTGGATCAGGAACAAACCCCCAGCTGCCTCGTGAATGAGGTGTTTAAAGCTTAGTCAGTGTAACCAACTTCCTCTGCAGAATCTTTGTTACATTCCTGCTGATGTACTAAAGCTGGTAATTGCTGAGGCTCAGTGTGAGGAAGAGCAGGTTTTTAGCTGACACTGAAGATATTCTCACCATTGACACTTAGAAATAAGACATTATCAGCTGCAGACAGTAGCTTCTTGTGCACACACCAGAAATAAATAACTAATGAAACCCAAACTCTTTATTTGTCCAGTGTATGTCAGACCTTGAATGACCTGATCTAATTCAATTCATCATTAATTTAGCCCTGCTTGAGTAGAAGGTTTAACCAGATAAGGTCCCCTGGCAACCTAAACTGTGCTACAGTAACTGTATTTCAGAAAGGCATAGGATGAGCAGTACTGATAATTAAAACCCAATTAGCCCAAGCACTAACTGTAGAAGCTGAGGAAGCCTCATTTCCCTGACTTCCCCTAAAAAGAACTTCACATTTTCTTTAAGAAGGATAAAAACTCAGTGATGTCCCTGGACCTCACATCACTCTGCCAGCACGTGTTTTCTGATTAAAATTACCTTCCAGGAAAAAAAAAACAACCCCACACCAAAAAAGTGTTGAGTTTTTTTGTTGTTGAGGAGCTATTAAGAAGCCTTCAAATGCCATATTCTGAAGTTAAGGCTTATTTTTATTCGCATAAATAATAAAAGTAACATTGAAGATAAAATTGCCAAACTGAACAAGTCCTCCCGAATCATAGCTTGAATATAAGGACAGATTGACTGGGGTTATTTTGGTTTCAGTTCTGACTTCTGAGGCTCCATTGTTGCAGGTTTCCCCTGCAAGCACTTTTCCATGATACAAGGATGAAGCTCAATATGATAACAAGGTCTAGAAATTGAAACATTTTAAAATGAATAGTGGGACTCTCTTGTAAATCCTATGGCTGGCATCTTATGTAAATGTTCATGATATTTTGGTATATGATACACTTGTAAGATTTAGAGACATCTCGGTCTGACTGTATGGCACTTTTGCCTTATTAACATTTCTGACAGCAAAGCTGGTTCTTAGCTGCTCATGTTGCTTGTTCCTGTGCCTCACTCCCAGCAGCAGCCCCAGCTCCCTCTGTCATCATTAATTCATCGGGCTGTGATGATGTGTTGTAGGTCAGAGCACTGCATTTGAGTGACATGCCCAGGCTTCTGGTCCTTCTTATCTGGGGGAGGCTGGGGCAGGAGGGAGAACTGAGATCCTTTGCTGATCTAAGGCTGGCTGCAGTTAAATATTCAGAAGTGCTGCTTGGACAACTGTCATGTCCCCACTGAGACCACTCCTGGTCTCCCCTTGCAGTGCTCCCTGTGAAGCCTTTCTGCAGTCTGTAATTAAACAGGGGAAGGTAACTACCTAAGTCAGCAGTGCTGCCAGAAAGTTATTTACCAGGAGATCCCCTCACACAGGCAGATGAATCAACATAATGGAAGGGAATGCTGCTCTGAGGGATTGCACAGGCCTTTTAATCCAGCCTTGTCTACAGAAAAGCAATATACAGAACTGCAGTTAATTTCTATGCCAGTACCCTGGTTCCACCTTCTTGCTTACTGTTTGTATCAAAAAGCACAAAGAGACACACAGAGGGTCCAGTTTCCAAAAATAATGAGTTCTTCTTAATCTGCAGTTTTTGCTTTTTATTGAGTTAACAAATGAGCTTTAAAGCAAGATGTGCTGCACTGAGCAATACTGCACAATACTAAAGCCTGCTAACATCGAAGAGCTGCTGGTAGTTCTACACTGTCCTGCGGGTCACAGCACACTCATAATTCCTCTGGCTGTTTTCTGGGCTTTAGCTCTTTATCTTCATGTCATATATAGAAATCAGAAGACAACATGATTAATCCGAATAGCAAGCTCCCCTGAACCAACACGTATCTTTTCCAGACTCTCCGTAGGCAGAGTACAAGATGGCAGCATGCAGAAAAAAATGACAGCGTTCACAAGGAATCTTACGCCTTCACAACAAAAGTGGGGACATATTTTCCTCCTAACAGTTGAGCCATTGGGAAAACTCGACTACCTTTTTCAGTGCCTCGAGTATTTTCCATTTGAAAACAAGCTGCAGTTCTTAACCGAGCCTTCTTAACCAAAAACATTGTTTTGCTAACTTTTTGCTAGATTTAATAAAAGTATCCTCTAAAAGAACAATTTTTGCAACACTGCAAAGTGATAGTGAGCTTCACAACTACAGGGTTAATTTGCTGTTACAGCTGCTTATGTAGCAGTCATGGAAGGATATACCCTGAGCAAGAAGGAAGCATCTGATTAGTAAGAAAATGCACTTTCACGTTCTTTCCCACCAAAATAGCTCTGCTTCAGTCACATGAGGTACTTCAGAGGGCGACAGGACATTAAATAATACTTTAATTTCAGACATGTAAAATAATACTGTTGCAAAGGCCAAGTGTGTGCTCAGCCCTCAATGCTGAATTTCCTGGGAATTCAGCCTCTCCTCAGATCAGGCTGAGCAAGAACTGCAGCCTCATTCATTGATAAGAAAGCACAAGACTTGGTAAAGTGGGTCCCATGCAATTGTTAGGCAGTAAAATGCTTTGTTACTCATCAAATGAATCTAAATTATTAGCAGTGGCTATAAAAATCACCATTTTCAGCACATAACATATTTAATTATGTCTTTTCCCCTTTAAAGAGCTCAGCATTTTAATTTCTGCTTTGTTGGAACTCTCCTAGAAAAGTAAACATGGTCAATTTTAATTATTGTTTGGGGTGCACATAGTATTGTATATGTATTGTGTCATTCTGACAGTGCTCTCTTTTAAAACAGTAACAGACAAGGGTATTAGAAACACACCAACTTTTCTGAATATTTACCTGCTAAAGGACAAATTTTCCTTGTATTGTTATTTATAAAAGGACATCTAGTTTATTTAGTGTATGAAGAGAAACTATGACATTTCTGGTTTGGCTCTACATTCAGAAGAGAAACAGTTACATAAGAAACAGAATAAAATAATCTTTATAGCTGGTGCTTTTTTAAATACTGTATATATATATATATACCAAATAAATAGGATTAAATCACTGCACTGCTAGCATATTCAATGCCAGGAGACAGAATGTGTAAACAAGCACATGCACACACAAACTTACTGATCTAAAAAACCAAAACAGAACCAGAAATACAATTAATTGCCACTCAGATACTTAATGGACCCATTACAGTTAATTTGCCTGTAATTTCTCTACATCTGTTTCTTTGTAGCCACTCCTATTTTTTCCCTTTTTCCTTTCAACCGGTGCTTTTACAAAACAACAACGTTCTTCATATTAAAGCAGTGGAAGAACGGAATGCAGCCCACGTTGGCAAGAAGACGAGCCCGTGACAAAGATAGTTCTTGCAAAAATTTTAGCACAGGTGTGATTCTCACACCACGGGCTGATAATTGTCTTTGTGAAGCTGAAGTAAAAGACTGCAGATCACAGCAGACAAGCCCCTTCCTTTGATGCTACTGCCTCGTGACCCAGTTTTTAATATCAGCTGCAGTACTATAACTTCTCTGAAAATGACGTGCTCAGAGCAATTATTTCTTAAATGGAATGCAAAAGTTAGAAGAAAAATCACTCTATTGTGATCGTGTTATTCCTGCCTTCATTTGTGGTAAGATAAGCAAACAGGAAAATCATGTACTTTGTAGCATCTTCCTTACACATAGCAGGGCTGTGTAGTCATACTTGCAGTCCCTGCAGTTGATAAATACACGAGTCACATGCTGAAAAAACTTAAAGAGCTTGAGCACTGTCTCCCTACAAGGGTATAATTACCTCCTGCTGCAGCAGATCTTCTGAATAGATCTGTCAAAGACTGTAAAATTGCCACTACACGCAGTGGATTTTCTCCACAAACTCCAATATTGGCGCTTTGCTTTCCCACCCTCCCACACGCCGGGCGCCATGATGCCCCTCAGCCCTCAGGGCCTCACCTCAGCTCCACCGGCGGCTCTGGGGGTCACCGCTGCAGCAGCAGCATTCCTGACAGGAAGCTTCCAGCATTTCCCATGGACTGTCCATCTCTCCAGCTGGGCTGGGGTGGCTGCAGCACCAAGAGAGGTGGCTGAGAACGCCTTTGGCTTTTCATGTCCTCCCTTGGAGGGAGAAGCACTGAGGCGGTCAGCCAGGGCGAGAGAGGGGGTGTCCAGAGCAGCCCCACAGAGCCAGAGCTTCGGGGCCCTCGAGTGGAGGCCACTCTCCTGTCCAAGGAATCAGGAGGCTTGAGGCACCATTCCTGCCAGGAGGACACCCACAGCGTTCCCCTGGGTCACTGCCCTTCCCCTCCTGCCCTTTGTGTCCCCCATGTCCTGTGAGCAGGGTGGGTGTCAGGTGCAGGTTCCTTCCCTCTGGCCTGTGGAGAAATCGCTGAGCAGCTTCACTACATGGCCTGTTGCTGAAATGCTCTGCACCCTGCTGGGTGTTTCGCTCTGGGCAGAGGGGCATTTCCAGCCGAGTACAGCTGTGGATGCAGGAGAGCAGGAGCTGACAAGGTCTCCCAGTGCCCTTGGCAGCTGTGCTCTCTCATTTCCCAGGAGCAGGTGTGAAGAACGAGGCAGCACCACAGCTGCAGGAGCGGCAGTGCCGAGCCTTTGGCACCAGGGAGCAGCTGCAGTACCTGGTGCTCCGTTTTGGACAGAGCCACCAGCACCTGAGAGCCTTCCAGCTCAGAGGGAAAGGGTGCAAGCACAGTGAAACTGTGCTCCTATGTTCACCACAGTTACTTCACATCTACACCTGACAGAGGCAGGTTTCACTGTCTCTTTGCCTATACACTTCCATCCCGTAAGTGGGGGCAAAATATTTCCCTCACAGTGATGCAGTGAACATGACTTTGCTCCTATTTGTTGCAGCTGTCAAAATGAACATATACCGGGTCAACTACCTTTCCCCACAGGCTGTGTTTCATGTTTTTCCTTAGCATGCTAATGCTGTTAGGCAGACATTTATTCTTTTCTAATCTAGATATTTTTTCCCTCACAAAGGTGGGCCCGGCTCTGGCAAAGGTAGCCAATGTCAACAGTTAGCCAAGAAATACGGATTTTCTCACCTGTCCACTGCTGACCTTCTCCAAAATGAGTTATTGTCATTATCAGAGAGAAGTAAATTGATCAAAGACATCATGGAATGTGGTGAACCTGTGCCTGGTGTAAGCAACAGTTTTATTTGGGGCCCTAATGGTTAAACAAAGGCAGTGGTAGGTAGATTGTCTAAAAGGGTGGAAATAAGATACTGGAAATGATGATTCGCATTTCAGTAAAACTGAACTGTAACCTGAGGTAGAAGTTTCCTCATTACCAAATCTGGGGCACTTGTTTCCCCTTTCAATGCCAATATTGCTTTACATTTCAGACTCATATGGGCAGTAAATTAGAGATGAAATAGAGTGAGACAAACACATTGCAAAATGTAAGTATAAGAAACAGTCCTTTTTATAGCTTTGCATTTCAGATTCAGAGCTGGTCCTCCTGGCAGCTATTCTAAATCACAGTACCTGCAGCAGTTCCCTGCAGAGCTGGCTGACATCCCACAGTAGCTGGACTGCAGATTAAGGGAGACTGTGAAGGCAGAGGGTGTTGTTGTCAGCTGGACTTGACTTTTACATGGCAGGTCTGCAGCCCCAGCTCTTGGTGGGTCTTCAGCAAGTGCAGCTGGATCATAGGATGTGTTTGTTAATGAAAGGTATTGGGAAGTGCTGCTCAGGGGAAACTAAAAGCTGTGCTCAGGCTTGATTTTGATTGCTTTGCTCTTCAGCGTGTTTGGTCAGATGGGGTCACTTTCCATGCAATGTAATTATATCAGTGACAGAGCAAAATGCAGTGAGATTGGAAAATGCTGCAGCAGCACTCCAGAGTTTCACAGGCATTAACATTCATTTTGAAACTATGAAATATTCCCAGGTACCTAGAGGGCACTTTGGGAACTCTTGGATGGATTGCAGCACTAGATTTTTGTGGCACAGCTGGTTCTGAGAGAAGAAAAAGCAGGGTGCCCTTCTACCTGCAACACAGGAAAAGACACCTCCATTCACAGGACCGACTTTTAGCCAAATGGGGTAGCACTAAAGTCAGTGTAGCAAACAGGGCTATCAATTTTTTCATTAATTAACCAAATAACTGCTTTTCTTTCCTGTACAGGGTATTGTTCTAGAGCTGCTGAAGGAAGCCATGGTTTCCAGGCTAGGGGACACAAAAGGATTCCTGATTGATGGGTATCCCCAGGAGCTGAAAGATGCAGAAGAGTTTGAGAGCAAGGTGACCATATGATTGAAATGCTGTTGTAACTCCTGTTAAGATACAACTGTACTTCTGGGGCTGCTTGGGCCCCCATCTTTAGGTGATTGCAGCAGGGACATGACAAGGGCCAATCCAGCAGAGCTGTGCTGCTCATCACTGAAACCTTGGCACCCCATCGGCATAGCAACTCCAGCTTTTGCCCTTGCACACTCCAGAATACAAGGAGAAGTAGAGGCTGATTTAACCCAAATTTAATGCAAACCAGGAACAATTCACATTTAGTGGAAAGCACCACTTGAGAATCAGTTTTCTGATTCTAGTGGATGGCAGAATACTTCTTAGGAAAATCTCAGCAACCACTGTTTGATGTAGGCTCATGAAAGTGTGTGTCTTCCCAGTTAATATTTCTTACCAGCAAGCCAGCTCTGCTAAAGCTGGCTGCCCCTTGAAGCAGCGAAACACAGATTTAATTTCTGTGGTGAGTAACAGGTGGCAAAGCCATAAAAAGAGCGTTCTGCAAGTGACTGCGTGGCACTTATCGATTTCCTCAGGATGTGCTAAGACCTACTGAGAAGTCTCAGCCATGCTTTTCTCAGCCTGCAGAAAATACTCTCTGTAAAGCCCTGTGAATGAATTTGTTGGGGTTTAGAAGTGGTGAAGCAGGGAAATCAGTTAAATATATATTCCACCATATTACACACCACAGATGTCCTAAACAAGGGTGAAAGGTAATAAAACTTTAATGAATCACCTGTTTTCTCCCTGGACCTTTAGCTGCTTTATTTAGTTGTTTACCACAGAAGCCTTCGAGGATACAGGCATCAGAAGCTGGACAAAATAATGGGATTTGCTATAGAAGCCATTCATGAAAATGTTGATCTAGTTCCTCTACTAAAATGCTGTAGATTCTTAAAAAAACATTGGAAATGTCTTTCATTTTGTGTATAAGGAGCAACTATTTCAGCAGTGCTGCTTTTCTGGCAGGCATACATGTCATGTCCTGTGAACACTGGTCTGTGTTATGAAATAGAGGTTGGAGTGTCCTGGCCCGAGGCATTGCCAGGCAAAGAAGTCTTGATGCATCCAGTGCAAAAGCAAAGCCCCTTTCAGTTCCCACAGACACTGTAGCAGCAAAAGATCTCATAGTCCTGAGCTGCAGGACCTGCAGTGATCATTTTGAATGTGCCAAGTCACCCCTGTTGCTCCCTGTATCCCGTTTCCTCAGGGTGGGCCTGGCTGGCTGAAAGCTGCTCAGTAAGAGTGTGAAGATTTTTTAAGTGAGTCAAATGCTCTGCAGTTCTTTCTAAAGGGCGATGAGAGGTTCTTCCTAAATTATAACTGACTGAGAAGAGATGCACATCAGGCTTTATTAATTAATGGCAGCAAAGTACAGATGAATAATGCTGCATATCTGCATGATGTGCAAAAAGCACTGTAATTGTTAACAAAGAGCTGTTCTACTTAGAAGACACCCAGAATAGTGCTTATACCTCAAAGTTTGATAGCTTTGACTCATGAGCTGTGCAGAAACAGCTTATTCCTCAGCCAGTTTTGCCCAGCTCCTTTTTGTGATACAACTGTACTTTTACCCAGCCATCATTCTAGAGAAGCACATCCCTCCTCAGTCTTTCTGCTAGGTGAGAAGTAGGAAACATTATTAAATTGTAAGTTCCATATCTCCAGGTGGAAAGTACCCAGTAAGACCTGATTGTTTGGCTTCCTGCAGATGTCCCCACAGCATGTCTTATTTAAGTTAAATTGTGTTGGGAAAATAGTAATTAAAAAAAACCCCGAGTAGTAAAAATTGCTGTAATATCTGACCAGGGCACTACTTTCACTTCTTGTAAGTTTTAACTTGGAAGAATGACATTTCTATAATGTTTTGAATTCCAGATAAAAGCAATATTGATAATTTTAAGAAAAACATATTGATTTTTAACAAGCTAATCAAATCCTGTCTATCAAGCAAGATACAGTTATCTGATCCTATCAGTCAGTATATAAGGTGATGATATGACTGTGACTGGTGAAAGGAACCATTCCCCATTTGTTCTGTTATAATTTAGAACAGACCATGGAATTCCTCACGTGAAACTGGGAGGAAATAACTTCTCACTATCCCAGTCCAGTTACACAAAAAAGGCATTTATTGAAATCATTGATGAAGCCCATGTCTTTTTTAACTTGTCTGTGTCTCTTGCACTGTTAAAGCTGCCTTGTTGGCTTTTTGAATCCCCAAACCCAATGCTGCTACTGCTGACTGATGGTTTCTGGTTTCTGGGCTGTGTGGAAAACAGGGGTAGATATAAGTCTGTCACTGAACTGTCCCACATAATCCCTTGGCTTCAGCTTCTCTTAGGAAGTCATTGAGGTTGTAGAAAGGTCAGCACAACCCAGACACCCTCAGTCAGATGCAGAAGGCCTGACATGAAATATTTACCTTTGGAATATTTCTTCCTTTGGCACAAAGGTCATTTAGACTTCCTTTGCTAATTTTGTAATGGTCACTGCTGTGAACAGCTGTCTTTATTCAAGACTTCTCACTTTTTCCTAAAGGGTGTTCTCCAAATCCCTGCTGGAAAGGGGAGGAATGAGAAAAAGACCGAGAGTGTCTTTAATACATAACTGCATGGAAAAATTATCACATTATTTTTCACTGGCCCCATAACACCTGTATTTTACTTGACAGAGTTGCTTTTATCCCTTTGGACTCAGCCCAGTGGTTGTTGCTCAGACCAAACCTTGTGTCAGAGAGGACTGTGCCTCAGCAGGGTGCAGACAGAGTGTACTGCAAGATTTATGCTAAATGACATGCATATTTTTCAGTGTTTCAGGGAAAGAATGATGAGGATTTGTTTAGAACTTCTGGCTCTCTCCTAAAATATTATAAAGAACATTTTGCTCTTTCTTGCCAGTTCTTTTTTACCCATAAATACTGTGATATCTATGATCAAATGGAGAGAGGGACAATTATTAACTGTCTCTGCCAGGCCTGAGAATAAAAATAAATAAATCTGTATTTATTTTCTTTATAGAAAAGGACAGACTCTCCCTTTTGACTAGTTTGGCACCAGCCAAACAGCAGTAAATGGTGGGCTTCTCATAGAATCTGGGACTCACTGGCCAATTTGAAAATGAAGAGAAATATATCACTCCCTTCCTTTAGGCCATGGGTAGTGATAATTCTGGGTACACTGCAAATAAAGACATAAGACACTGTGTGACATAAACTAATTCACAGGGTGTATTCCTGTGAACATCTGATGGTGTTCCTGAGCCTGTCTGTGGTTGCCCATTTCCATTTCAAGTGGGCATAATTTAAATTGGACACTTCCTTCTGTCAGGTCTTAAAATTCCAATCTGTAGTTCCCTTTTCCCAGACTGAACAAAGCAAAGGCTGGAAACATAACTCTGCCAAGTATTCCATAAGTCCTGGAGTGTTTGCATCAAGCTTTTATTTAACAGTTGCAAGTAATGAACTGATAATTCTTCAGTCCAAATAGCCAGAATTTGTCAGCTCATGTCTCTGTTAGAGCCCAGTCAGGCACAGCCTTGATGCTGAATATTGGGCTCTCCAAGTGCTGCTACAACGAGAGCTGTTGGTTAATAACTGTAATTTCTGCACAGACAAATAGTACTTACTGATAAATTCCGTGATGACTCTTGCAGTATTACCCAGATAAAACCAATTTCACCAGCCCAGTGGTTTGAATACTTCCTGTTTTTCCTTGTCCCCAGGTTGGGGAGCCAAAACTGGTGTTGTGCCTGGACTGCTCTGCAGAGACCATGAGCAGCCGCCTCGTGATGAGGGATCAGAGCAGCCCAGAGACCACCCAGGAAGGAATTGAGAGCTATTACCAAGCATCAAAGCCTCTGATTGCATACTATGAAAGCAAGACACAGTTATGCAAGGTAAACCTTTCTAATTAAATCATTGCTTTTTGCTTCCATTGTATAAGCAGTGTTTGGAAAGTCCTGTCACCACACTGTTTATGAGCTGTTTCTGCACTTCCAGTTTGTTCTCATTTTACTCTTCCCTGGTTTGTTTGCAACTTCCACAAACTTCTGAGTTCCACAGTACAGATTTATCCTTAATCTGGGAACACATCCTGAATCACTACCTCATCTGTATAAAATCTCTTGCTAAACATTAATTCTGGAAAGCTTTTCTTTAAGTATTAGGATTTATTTCTTTATAAGGGCTTTCAGAATTAGGATGAAAGATTATGTTAATCCAAAGTCCTTTAGTTAAATTTACAAATCTGACAGTGTATATCCTGAAATAAAACAGACCTGCATACAAGAAAGACCTTTTTGCTGGAATAAATAACATAGTTATATTAATTTCAATGAATTACCTCAGTTTACACCAGCTCAGAATGTGAGATTTAAAGCATTTTTTTAAATTTTCTAATCAATACTTTACAGTGAAGCAAGAAAAATGCACTTAGCTGATGTATACACTGGCACATCTCTAGACTCATTTATAAGGGATGTTTGGGGTTTTTTTTCATTATTTCTCTGCTCTGTCATGGTAAACTGTCTCTTATGTTCAGCTACAGAAAGATCTAGTCCTGCTGCTCCATCTTGTCCTAAAAAGGAAAGAATCCAATAATAATTTCTGGATACATTATGGGATCTTTTTTTCAGGAGGCTGTAGGAAACATGCAGATCACATACCCCAAACTTTTCTCCTCTGCAGAGTTCCCAAAAGAGAAACATGCAGCTAATTTATGCACCCATGTCCTGACCTGAGAACAGAGTAAATAATACAGAGCTGAGAAAAATGGAACTCAAAGCCCTGATTTGTGTCCTTTGCTGACCCCACAGTAAGTGCACACCACCAGCAAATGCAGGTTTTGTGCAAGGAGCCTGCTAATGTTTTATTTTTCATGGGTGAGAGAAGTGATTTTTTTTCTAACCAAAAGTTGTTGAACAGTCTGTTTTAAAGTTTACTTTGCACCTACACTGAAAGTGCAAAAGTGGGTCTGAGCCCTTCCTTGCACAGGGCAGGTGACTTCAGTACTTTTCTGATGTTCCGTATCCAAATGTCCCCTATCAGTTCTGAAGTGGACCATGCTGGAATAAATAAATTTCTGTGAAACAAAATAAATATTGTGAAACAAAATTAATTTTTTTTCTGGAAGGAATTCTTGCATAGGTGGTTTTTCTAGGTGATTTTCCTGGATAAGTTAACTCAGAGAGTTTAATTAGACAGTCTGACTTTGTCAGCTCAAACTGTAGCTGGCACAGTGATGTCCCTCCAGTGCCCAGTCCTGCTTTGAGCAGGGGGCAGGACCAGGTGACCCACTGTGGTTCTTTCCAGCCTGTATTATTATCCTGTAAATGTGCATCTTACAAACCTGTACATTATTTGGCTCAACAATTTGAAAAATAAAGACAAATAAATGCAGTTAAGATTTGCTCAAGGGCTGTTCTGAAACAAAGATAATACAAAGTGTGCAGCTGTTGGCTATGTGGGGACATTAAGACATTTAGGTTTACAGTTTTAAACTATCTTAGTGGTGGATATGTTAAAGCTGCATGTGTTGAAGAAAGGAGAGAGACAAGGGGAAGTTTGCAATTCCCAGGACACAGGGTTAGTTTCTTATTTATAGCAACAGATTTTACAGATGGCCAAGCATTGACATTAGCAGCCACTCTGATGTTCTCTGAATGATGAAAGGAAATTCAGGTGGAAAGCGGAAAAACTGACAATAATAACTTCTGATCAAGTATATCAAATATGAATTATGACTGCAGGGTTTTTTGGTGCAGGCTAGGCTAAAATAGTCCTTGGTTTTTTTTGTTATTTGGAATGCCATATACATACACAGAAGACTGAGGGAGTGGATGGTGAGATTTTAAGAGGAATATTAAGAGTCTAAATCCCTCTAACTGCCACAAAGATTCAGGATTAACCTTTTCTAGCCAGCTTACTGCAGTGGGTGACTAAGCACCACTAAATTCGAGGTGAAAGTCTTTAATTGTACAAGTGATCATGTCTTGTAGGGCTTGACTGTCAGCACCCAGCTCCTGCTTTGCCACAGGAAAGAAAAATCAGAAGTAGACTTGTTCAACAGCAAAATAGGGTTGGCATATTGGTATCACTTGATTTCTCCACTTTAAGTGTATTTAGGGCTGGACAAAGTTTTCCACAGGTTAGGAGCAGCACCTGACCACTGTGGTATGTATTTAACTTGTCCTGTGCAGTGTGAGGGTTTCCAGTGCTGAACAGGCTGATTAAATATGCAAATGTAAAGTGCAGCCCTGGGCTAAGGCCAGCAAAAGGTCTGGTGAGCAGTTGAGTGGAGGAGGAAGTGACCTGTCACACCTCATCAAGGGGTGCCTGAGAGCACAGTGCCAGCTGAGCTTTCTTACCCTGTGCCTTGGAACAGGCATAAGGCAGGAGCCTGATAAACACAGTGGAGACAAACTCAGGTCTGACCTGGCTTCCTCTGTGCTCAGGAGGAATTCTCTCCTTGTTTACTTGCACAGAAGAGATACATGGTTGTAACAGCATTCCCACTTTAAACCTTGAGAATGTCGTGACCCTCAGCAGGACGAGATGGCCTCAAGCTGTACCAGGGGAGGTTTAGGTTGGACATAGGAAGAAATTCTTTACAGAGAGAGTGCTCAGTCTTTGGAATGTGCTGCCCAGGGAGGGGCTGGAGTCACCATTTTTAAATCATGTTTTGGGTGTTTAGTTTAATATTCCATAATTTCTTTCATAGTCAGTTACAGAACCCCCACCTACTGCTAAGGACAGCAAGTGGCTGCTTTTCAATAAAGACCTTGTACTGGAAATGCAAGGGCTGAAAGCACTGCTCACAAAAACACCTGTTGCAAGCTGCCTGAGCCTGTGGGAATCAGATGTTTCAGATTAATGAAATGAAATTAAATAAAGTGCACTATGGTAGCTGTAATAAGCAGGTAGATGCTGTTATTTTTGAATTTATTTCTGGGTGATTTCCAAGGCAGCCGGACAGAAAAGTGCATCTGAAAATTTAGTGGACACCTACTTGTGCTTTGACATGGCTAAATGTAAATCTCTCTGAATATATGGCCTTCTGTCAATTGAGAAGAAAGGGAGGGGGAAAATGATTGTTTTTAATATCTGACTCATGTTTTAAAGCTTTTTTCAAGTGACAGTCTGTAGGAGGGTAATAAGTAACAGAGAAGAGCAATGCGTTGGTAGTCAAGCAAGACAACACTGATCCTTCCTAGCTGCCATCAGGCACCTGGTGGGTGTCTGAAGGAAAAGTTCCCTATTCAAAGCCATCTGAGGAAAAGGAGCATGAGTATAACAAATAAGATAAGCAGTCCAGAGCAGAGGATTAAGGGTGTCCAAAAACTTCCACTGTTTCAGATCACACGCTACGAAAGCTTAGCCACCTTTTTCCTTTTTTTTTGTTTTAATTTTTTTTCTCAGTGTTGTTCTACTGTTTCTTTCTAAAATCAGCTGAAGTCACATTTTCCACAACCATTATGAAAGAACATGTGATCACCCACCCTCTCACAGTCTTCCCCTTCTCATGCTGATGCCTTTATAAGTGTGTCTGGGGAGGGGCAAATGCACTTCTCCCTTCAGAGAAGGGGTAATCAGTGGGAATGCTGAGAGCAGCTATGGGATTTATTTCAGCCTCTGGAAGGCTGTCAGAGATCCATTAACCCTGGTAGATAAGTATGTGGGGAACAAAGGAACAAGTGTTTCTGTGTCAGCCCCGGGGTGTTTGTGGCCCATTAGATGAAACACCAGTCCAGAAGGACACATCAGGGACATTGGCAGGGGATTACAGGTAAAACACAGCAGAAAATTCATGCCTGATGTGAACAGTTCTCAGGGCAGAGTGTTTTCACTGGATTTCCACACAGCTTGACCCGTTGCTCTGAGAACCAGGTACTGCACAGTCTCAGAGAGGTTTTCTAACACTCTTTTTAATGACAAAGACATAAATGTTAGTGACAACACAGCTGAACTCAGCTGACCTTCACTAAAATCCTCTAACTAGTGAGTTTATTCCAGAGTCTGTCTGTCCTTAGCCATCATCTCTGCAGACAGTTTCTTCTCAGTGGCCAGTGTTATGTATAGGGTTCTGAATTCCAAAACATACATCAACTGCAGATTTGTTGACAGAAAACTCAATTGGGTGATTTTAGTGACAAAAGGAGCAACATTGTACTATGGGGATGGTTACTGCAGCCATTTTTCACACAAGCTCATTAAATTTCTCTGTATATGAAGTTACATAAAGCCAGAGCTGCATTTCTAAACTGGAAGCACTATTGGAAAACTATATGTGTCTTGCTTTTATGAGAAGCCAGCCTTAAACAACCTTGAAAGCAGTCCTAATTTATGAGGTTTGTTATATTCTGAGAAAGAGAAATACACAGTTTTCTCTCTGGAGCTGCTGAGAGTGTCATTGAATTACTGTCGTACTAGATGTGAATTATTGTCACATTAAGTTAGTTTTGTGCCACGATGTTAAGTTAGTTTTATGAATTGGGCCTTTGTTATTTAGGAGGCTGGCATGGGAAGCACTGGGGCTGTCATTAGTCACACTCATCCACATTTTACTGTTGCTGTTAGGAAGTCAGTGTTCCAGTGATTTCCATGCTTACAAAGCAACTCCCCAGATCTAGACCTGAATATCAGTCCCAGCTCTGAAGAGGCCACCAAAAAGCCAGTGGCAATCAGCACTGCTGAGAAGATTAGATCAGTCATACAGTGCAGACGTATTTATGGGGTACAGAGAGAATAAAAACATGTAATTGGCCAAAAGGACTTTGAAATGGCTGTGGCCTTACCCTGTGTGAAGTATATATCCCATGGGACAGCCATGTGAAAAGAGGTGTCTTGGCAGTTGGGACGGGCAAAACAAAATGTTTTACAGCAGCTGAGGTGGGAGCTGCTGGTTGTATTGCAGCTGGAGAAGGTGTTTGGTCCAGCACAGTTCACCATTCCCCTTTTCCCTTTGCTCCTGGCGAGTCCCCCCCTTGGAAACCCTTTGTCTTCATGGCACAGGAAGCTTCTGAAAGACACGCAGCCCTTGCTGGAGAGTGGCTTTCCTAAGGCACGAGCTGCTGCTTCCCGAGCCATTGCAGCGTGTTCGCTCCAGCAGCTGATGGAGCGGCAGCTCCGGCACCGCCGCCCTGAGGGGGAGCGAGAGACCTGCGGCTCTGGGAGCTGCCGGAGGGGACGGGGGTTCGGCTCAGACCGGAGGTGTCCTGGCTGCAGCGCTGGAGCTGCGGGGTGTGGAGCTCGCGGGTGACATGTGCCAGCGCTCCCGACAGCAGCAGCAGCAGGGACCGAGCTGCACCCGCGGGTGCCGCCAGCAGTGAGACCCAGCACGGGGTGGGAGCGCGGCCCTTGCTGCACCTCTGACAGCAGCAGCCGCTGACTCCCACACGGGGCTCAGCACTGAGGGACTCAAACTCACATGGAGTGCGGTCAGGCTGCACAGGAGCTGGCTGCAAGCCAGCACGTATCTGAGCAGGGTTTCTTGGCCTGTTTAGAAAGGACATGTTTGGAATATGAAACTCCTTGAATTCTCCTGCAGAACAAGGGGGGCAGAAAGTTTGATGGTCAGGAACGTCCCCTTCAAACACTACAATGATCTGGCCTCCTAGTCAGCAACCTGGAGATGAAAATGCAGCAATAGTTCAGAAAATGAGCATTTAGCAAAGTTGTCCTGGGTCGTGCAAACTCCACGGTGTGCATGCATATAAAACCAGGCATGGAGAAGCAGAAAGGACTCTTGCCTCTGAGGAGAGACCAAAGCTCTCAGCAGGCATTTGAGGAAAGGAACAGTCAGCAGCTGCATCTATGTGGTGTACACAGCCAGGGTGAAAGGTGCTTCTGTCACTACTGTGGGGGCAAAAGACACATCTCCTTCCTGGAGTAATGACCTGTGTGACACTCACTGCGTGGGGAGGACATGGAACTCAGCGCTCCCAACAGCTCGGGGCTACCCCACGTGCTCCAGGGAACACACCCAAGTATTCCTGGCTGCAAACATAATTCCTCTTTGCTGAAATGCAGCTCCTCTTCCTCAGCATAGGAAAGTTAATTGGTCTTTTTTTGGTGAAGTACTGTCATGACAAACAACTTGAACAGAAAACTGAATTTTGGGGGTGTTAAAAACTTCATCAATGACAGTGAGCTCTCGTGCCTCAAAAGCAGTGCCTCTGGAAAACCTGTGTTGCCCAAAGGACGTCGTAAAACCAGAACCAGTTCACCAAATTTCCAAATACTAATGCACAGAAACACAAATTTGCTGCGTCACTGGGGAGTGGCCCAGACCCCAGAGGGCTGTGCAGCCCTTCAGGACCTCCACAGGTTGGAGATGGGCCTTTGGAAACTGTTCTGTATCCCAAAGGTGTAATTTTACTTTCAAACACGAATATTTAAGAGAAAGAGCTTAAGCTCCTTCATTTGATTAATGTACTTTGCCACAGATGATGGAGCCTACGGAACCTTCTTATATAAACCTGCTGAAACAAAGTGAATAATGTGGGTTATGGAAGTTGCTCCTCTACATTAGAATGTTTCTAACAAGAAACAGAGTAACTTTCATCTTACATCTGACCAGTTCTTTGTGTCAGTGTTTAGATTCCCACAGAACTCTTTGTAACTTAATCAAAACTAACGGGTTTTTTCCTGCCCCACAGGTTGATGCAGAAGGAACACAGGAGGATGTTTTTCTGGAAATCTGCCAGGCAATTGACTCTTTTCTGAGAAGGGAAGAGGCAGCATTTCCAACAGAAGCGCAGTGATGGTGTGTACTGGTGTGTACTGGTGTGTGCACAGCCTCACCTCACGTGCACCGACAGCCACGAGCGCAGCGCTGGTGGGAGCAGTGTTGCTTTCCTGAGAGTGTCTGGGATTTGTGCATGTGGTGTGTTACTCTAGACAAAATCTTTATCCTCTGTTCTGACAGTGCACTCAGCAGCAAGTGCTCCGTGTGCCGACCCCGCTCTGAGAACTGTAGGTTGTTTTCTTGGCTGTTTTTCACGGGTTCAAAGCAGGCAGGTGAAGAGCAGCTCTGGTTTGTATTTCATGAGCTCCTGCCTTCAGTGGGAATGAGGCAGGGCCTGGCCAGCAGGGAGCTCTCCAACCCCCTCACGCACTGCTCAGTGTGCTGATGTTGTCACTACATACAAGTTTCCCATCAGACATTATTTGAATTAATAGTTTTAATTTTTGTGGTGTCACTAAGCTTGTCCTTGGGCTTTAGTGACCAAACCCTGTTCTCTGTAACAGGCAGCTGTAAGACAGCTGGAATTAGTTGAGCCACAAGTGAAACTTTTCACACATCCCCAGAACACTGTTACAACGAGGAGAAGAATTAATTAATTGAAGATACAGTTGAATATTGTGGAAGTCTGTCAACCCATCATTGTGGTGCAAACACCCTTTTTTGAGAGAGTCTTGTCTTCTGCTGGGACTTGCAGGATTTTGTAAGTGACTCCCCAGTTCTGTGAGCTGAGAACAGTGATTGTGGTGTGTAGTTCAGTGTGTGAGCCAGTGGTGGTCTGTGTTGTCCCGTAGCTGCACGTGAGGGTGACTGTGAGCCAGAACGTACCACGGCATCCTGGGATCCTGCTTGGGAAGGATTTCCAGTGCAAAATCCACATCATCATCTGTTGTCTTGTACTGCCACTGCCAAAACTTGGGGCACGGGGTGGGGGGGTCTGGTGGGGT